>CM021101.1:139452016-139482609 GCA_007115665.2 Sequoiadendron giganteum
AGAAAGGGTAACATAGGTGTATGCAGGCTCTAAGTATAATACTAATGAGGGATCATTGATGATATGGGCTTTGTACCGACCCCACAAGAAATCAGTGGTAATTGATACAAAGAAGGCATTTGGCCATGTTATGACCCTAAAGGTTGGAGAGGCCGATCCTATGGTTACTACAAAGATTGGGATAAATATTACAAAATTGAATAAAGCACAGATTCAGACACTGATAAAAGAAAGAGAAATGTATAAAGCAAGTAATGAAAGAATGTTGAGAGAAAATGATAGATTGAAAGACTTGGTTGGTATTTCAATAGATCTAGCCAAAATGCTCACTCAAGGAGAAAGCTCTCAAGCAAAAGATCATTGGATAGGGTCAAGTGCTTATAATCAGGGAAAGTATGATGCAATTGTAGCAATTGTTAAGAGGAGGCAGGACAATTTGACATCTTGGTTGAATCAATTGTGGGGAAAGTATTCTTGTACTCTGGATGCATTGAAGGAGCATGAAAGGATGGATGAACAGTTATGGAGAAGTTTCATGAATTGGCCCCATGTGATGAGGCTAACAGTACTGCACTTGAAGCTGCAAATCATATTGTTGATCGCCATCGAAAATTCTATGAGGAATTGCAGGGGGATAAACAAGGATTAATTGAAGCTGCCAAGAAAACTGTGATCACATTTTCTGATAGTAAAGGGGAGTTGAAAGATGCCACTAGATGGAAGAATGAATGTGACACAATGCTGAAGGAAATCATGAAGACATCTTCTGCAGAGGATACAACATTAGAGGAAGTGAGCGAGCAAAATGAGGAAATGGTCAAGATGGAAATCACGATCCAGAATGCTGTCGAAGATGCGGATACGTATAAGCACCAGGATTATTTGGACCACCTTGCTAAGACTCACTTGTGGCTAACTAGAGCCTAATTATTCTCTATCTTTTGTTTTGTATTTTGTTTTTTCCTATTTCGAAAGGATGCGTCCTTTCATCTTCTCAATGTATAAATGTTCATTTTGAAAACAATATAAAGGGGAGGTAGAATTAGATAGAGATAGAGAAGAGACAGCAGAATACATTTTTTTTTGGGCAAAGATGAGACTGGTTGCATATGTAAAATCATGGAGATATCAATGAAATCTAATACGATGGTGTAATGTTTTCTGGTATCAGTTGTTTATGATAAGTGTTGAAAAGTATTATTGAAGTTGTCTCCATAATGGTGTTTTCTGGTTATTCGAATTGGTGTAAACAAGTTTATACCTAGTTCGTCAATGTACATTTGCTGCATTTGTATGATCAATTAATTGTTTCTTTCCAGTAAAGATTAAATTCTCTGAATTGATCATAGTAATTAGGGAATGTCAATTGGATTATTAAGAAGAACTCAATAATCACAATCCTGCATGTTTATACAAGCTATAAACCAAATAAAATGCTAAATAACTTGAATGTCTGCCAGAATAAACAAACTCGTTTTGATTTCTCTCAACTCCATGGACCCTATAAGGCACTGGTCTTGTCGTTTTCATTCTTTAGTTTCACTCACATTTTTACATCTATTAACTGAGCATATTAGGGTTTAGTTTTGAATATTGATATACATTTTGTACCAAATTTGTTGTATTTTTTCCATTTCAAGTTGCCATCATGGACAAATTAGGGCAATAGGAAAAGATCAAAAGTTAAGTCTACTTAATTTAGTTAGGTACACCCACCTAGGTCTAGCAGCACCTAAAGAGTAGAAGGTTTAATTGTTTCAAACCTTGTTCTGTTACCCTAAAACATTGTGAAAGCTTGGCAACCTTTCATGGTTCAGACCTACATTTTTGAGAGCTAGGGTTGTCGTTAACCATTAATATTTCAATGTTGATGCATGTTAAATTTTGGTGGCTTGGCTTAGTCACTTGGTTTGCTAGTTTTGATGTCATGTTGAGGAAGTGAGATGGTATTACTAGGTATGTCACGTATTGATTTTATTGATTATTTAATTGCAAATTATTAATCATGATATTGTTATTTAAATTGAAGTTAAATGATTATTTAAAATGGAAGTTAAATTGAAATTTAAATTGAAGTGAAATTGAAATTGAAATTGAAATTCAATTGCAATTATTTGAAATGCATTTATATTTAAATTTGGGGTTTGTCATTGCTGATGAAAACTCGAGTGGAAGTGAACGCAGGAACAAGTGAACGTGAATGAAGGTGAGAACAAAAATCAAGTAGAGTCGTTTTAGCCATTAAACATTTATGAGGATGATGGAATCTCACACACACATATTTAGTTATTATTTTAATGTATTTTTGTGATTATTGTGCTTGCAAATTTTAAATTAAGTTCTATTGATTTCTCCAAAATGTGAAAAAACTAGATGTTACTTTCAATGATGATTTTATTATTTTGTGAGAAAATAGATCTTATTTAAATAACCAAATTATTTAAAAATAATGATGCTTGTATTTTGAAATTTATTGAATAGACTTTTAATTGCGGAATTTATTAAAATGTAATAAAAATTGTGTTATAAAATTAATTGTTTTTATTTCTCATTTGAAAATTATAAAAGAGAAAAGATTTAGATGAAGAAAATAAACAAATATCTAAAATTGAGTTATTGAAAACAAATTGGAAAAAAAATCACGTGCAAATTGAAATTGATTTCAAACAAGTAGTTGAACGAATTGAAGAAAATTGAAGACAATCAAATTCAATAACTTGGAGTTTAAAAATTGGATCTGGAGATCAACCTCAATTTGTGGATCTGTTTTCTTGATAACTCCATCAATGCATGAGAAAGAAGGACCAGTCAGAAAAGAATTTTGAAATTGCAAATTGGTTGAAAATCCATTTTTATAGAAAAGAGAAGAAAAAGACACAGTATGAGGAATTTTGCTAGGGAATTAATATGAATTTAACAAAGGAAAAGATGGTTATTTGATCTTTTGTTTTATTCTAAAGCTGCTAATTACACCTTGCACACATAGCTTGGAGGAGAGGTTTTAAATTTAAATTCTTTAAGATCTGTTGTTTACCTTCACACCTCACTCCCCATGCACTTAGTAGACCAGGGAATAGGTGCTACAGGAGGGAGAAGGCATGCGCAAGGAGAAAGACTCCCTATACTCCATGTAGCCAGAGCAAGCATAGGCGCAGAGGATAAAGGAGGGTATTTATTTCCCCATCCTCTTCTTCATA
Organism: Sequoiadendron giganteum; assembly: GCA_007115665.2. Lineage (NCBI taxonomy): Eukaryota > Viridiplantae > Streptophyta > Pinopsida > Cupressales > Cupressaceae > Sequoiadendron > Sequoiadendron giganteum. Next base: position 139,455,214 of record CM021101.1, read on the forward strand.
CGCAACCACAAGGCTCTCTTTCCAAGTGCATGATTGGTGAAGGTCTGGCCAACCTCAACAAAGAGGTAAGTGCACAGTCGACAAAAGTAAATGTGCCAAGGCAACATAGAGATAGGAAAGAAAGAAAATAACACATGCCACAGACGACAGGCAGGTAGACAGAGGAAAAGAATAAGCAGCCATAAGGAGATGAAATAATAATTATAAAGAAGAACAACAACAGGAAGTGAGAAATTGACAGAGAAATCATTCGAATAACTATTTCCAGATTCAGGAATTGCCAGGTAGAAATTGAAAACCAAGTTACAAATTGTTTAGAAGTTTTAATTTTCTTTTCTAATTCTGGTATTTAGTTTGAATTGGAAGGAGAATCTCTTTTTTTATATAATTTGGGAAAATAATAATCTTTAGATTGTATTTGTAAATCTATTAAAAAATTATCACTATTCCATTTCATTTTGTTGAAATCACAAACAACTAAACTGTGGTTTTTCGAGAAACCATTGAAATTAGAAACAAAAAATTGTAGGAAAAATTGGATTAGAAAATAATGAAAAACAACTCATTTATAAATTTAGGAGAAAAGTTCAGACTTGGAAAAAGATTTGACATAAAAATTTATTTTAAATTAGATTTGAAATCATTCAAACATAAGATATTTTCAGAAAATATCCTTTAAACGTTAAACGTGATTTCAAAATAGAAGTTAAAGCTAGTGGAATTTGAAAATAAAACTCAAAACATTCAAAACATAAACTAAAATGATTTATTTTAATTTTGTTTGAAAAAGTAATTATTAATTTTCTTAAAGTATTCAAAATAGAAAATAAATTAATTAAGTTTAAAATATGATTTACTTTGAAACAAAATGAACTTGAATAGGATTGAATAGAGGAGTAAATAGAATGAAAGAATGTGTGCTCTTTTATACCTGTTTTTTATATGTATTTAATTTACATACTTGAAATACACCTTCTTTATTTTTGGTTATTTAATTTATTTGAATTAAATATTAATTTGATGATATTTATGGTTTAAAACGATGATAAGAACAACATTTAAACTATATTTTCTTGAAATAAGATTCCGTTAAATTCTTTTTGAAAGATTGTATTTTATTGATTGGAGCCATGCAAGCTTGATAAATGAAAGTGCATATCATGTTTTTTGAAAGTTACCTTCCGGGACAGGTGCTGAATATGGGTTATTAGAGAGTGTAGTTTTGCTTTTCCAAAATTGCTTTATTTTGTCATGCATGACATTTTACTTGGCCAAGTAACTTAAGGACCATTGAAATCGATGGTATGAATGAACTCTCTACCATATCCTAGTATCAAACTTGCTTGTTTCTTAAATGAATTAGAAAAATGAAAATTCTTGTGGTTTTACTAGTTATACTAGGCACACACTAGATTACATCTTGCTTGTCAACTATTTCTTGCTAAGAGATTCATGAAGGGTTGGGTATTCTTTGAATGATTAAAGAATTCTAGGGAAGCGTAAGCTTCGAGGTTGGGCGGGAAAAGCGCCCGCTCCTTGTTCTTGTCTTCATTATTGAAGATATTCTATTGGATTGAAAATCAAAGGATGTCATCTTCATTTATGTTTTCCGTATTCTTGAATTATGTATTGAAGAGCTTAAGATGACTGATTGCCTAAGTATCGAATTGTAACATATATTAAAACTTTTGTATTATTATCAAAGTCGTGTATTATGACACGTGTATGTATTTAATTGGAGATGTATATTGAATCTATTTATCAACTTTAAGTCGTTGTTTGGAATCGACTGGTTTTTATGATGTTTAAATGAATGAAGTGTCGACTTTATTTTGAATATAAATGAAATTATTTAAAGTTTTGTCGATGTTTGATTTAAAGAGTTTCGCTCTTTACATTTGGTATAAGAGCCCTAGGTTTGAACACTAGGGTCCTTTGTCCATTATGGTAAAGAAACATTCCTTGATGCAGGAATTGTGATACATAATGGGTAGAAGAGGAAAAGGAGCTGTTGCAAGTAATGAGAATGATAGGTTGGATCAAATTCTCAGTCTCTTGAATCAATAGGGTTCTATAATGGATAATCTAGAACATGAAGTTCAAGGTGTCAGAGAAGGACAAAACCCTCGAGTTGAAATTTCCTAAAATTAGGAGCAACCCAATAATGAGAATCCAAGGGTTGAAGAACCACAAAATCCTCAAGCTAGGATTGAAGGGGAGTTGGCAAAAAATTTGAAAAGGGTAGCATAGCTCAAGTTTGATAGTAAGAGTATAGGTGATGAAGCTGAAGCTTGGGTTATTGAGATTTCAAAGTAATTTGAGCTCTGGAATATGTCCAATGAGACCAAGGCAGTTTGGGTTGCATACCAGCTTACTGGAGAAGTTGCTACTTGGTGGGATAATGAGAAGACTGAGAAGAAGTTACTACTAGGTGGGACTACTTGGGAAGTGTTCTTTTAACTTTTCAGGAAAATGTGGCTTCCACAATTGTTCTTTGATAGGAAGATGATAGAGTTCTAGAATCTGACATAGGGTGGTCTGATAGTTACTCAGTACTAGGAGAGGTTCACTAATCTCCTGAAGTACATACCACAATATCAGATGGATGAACGGTTCCGTATTCAAAATTTTATCCTAGGATTGAGGCCACAGATTGGAGCTGATGTGGATATTCATAATCCATTGATGATGGATGAGGTCCTTTGAGGAGGCCATAAAAGGGGAACAAAAGCTGCAATAGGTGGCAAACTACATGAAGAGTTTGAATGCTAAATATGGTTTTGGAAACAAGAAGCTCCAAAACAATAACAACAATAACCAAAAGGGTAATAATAACTATCAACACATCAGGAACTTGAAGAGAGGAACAAACACTCAACATAAAGGAGAAGGAAGCTTTGTTGGAAACAAGAAAGTGAATAATAATATAACCAACTTCTCCAATATCAGGAACAGGACAGGTGGTCACCCAAGGCCACAAGGTGGATGCTATAATTGTGAAGGAGATCGCTATGCCTCTAGTTGCACTCAGCATACAAGAGGTGAGTGAGGTGGTAATGATCGGTGAGCATCGCAACACCAGATTTATGCAGCAGTTATCAACTGTCAAGCAGACTTTTAGGCTTCACCTATTCAGATGTCGGGTAAGCTTTTTGGTCAATCTATTTTTATTTTGATAGATATAGGAGCTACTGAATGCTTTATTCATCCTAAAGTAGTTTCAAAATTACCTATTAGACCTTGTTTTATGTCACATTCATGGATGGTTTAGTATGGAAATTGAGCAGAGAAGAGGGTAGATTCATGTTTATCATGCAACGATTTAGAGTTACCTAATTTCCAAACCCAAGTTAACCTTTATGTAGCACCATTGGGTGCTTATGATGTGATCTTAGGAATCAACTGGTTAACTGAGCATAAAGCCATAGTGAACTGTGAGGATAAGGTTGTGAGATGTTTGGATGATTTTGGACATCTAGTTGAGATTTTAGGATCTCAAGAGCCTCTAGAGTTGAGACATATCTCAGCTATGTAGCTAAAGAAAGCACATTGGAAAGGATGTTCTATATATTCTATATTGGTTGGTGACTTGGATAATGTCCAACAAAGTCTAGAGGGTTATCCAGTTCTCAGAGAGTTCTTGGATATCTTTCCTAAAGAACTCACTGAATTACCACCGAAGAGAGAATTTGATTTCTTGATTGAAGTTTTACCTAGAACAAAGCCTCAATCCAAAGCTCCATACAAAATTACTACTATAGAGTTGTATGAACTAAAGTTTCAATTGCAAGAGGTACTAAAGCAGGGATTAATTAGACCAAGTGTATACCCATGGGGTGCATTGGTAATCTTCGTTAAGAAGAAGGATGGAACCTTGAGACTGTGTATTGATTACAGGATGCTGATCAAGGTTACCATTAAGAACAGGTATCCTTTACCCAGGATAGATGAGTTGTTTGATTGGATGAAGCGGGCCATAGTGTTTTCTAAGATTGATCTTAGATGAAGCTACCACTAGTTAAGGATTAAGGATGAGGACATTCCGAAGATAGCTTTCAAAACTTGGTATGGACACTACGAGTTCAAAGTGGTACCTTTTGGTCTAACGAATGCTCTAGTGGCATTCATGAACCTTATGAAAAATTTCTTTAGGGATTGTTTAGATGATTTCGTGCTTATATTCATTGATGATATTTTGATTTAATCTAAAATAGAAGAGGAGCATGAGAAGAACTTGAGAATAGTATTGCAACGACTAAGAGATCGAAAGATTTTTGCTAAGTTTTCGAAGTGTAATTTATTTTAGAAGAAGGTTCACTATTCGGGGCATGTCATATATGATGAGGGAATCTCAATTGATCCTACGAAGATAGAGGAAATTGTAGATTGGCCAACACCACAGAGTGTTACTGAAGTTCGTAGTTTCATGGGACTTGTAGGATACTACCAGAAATATGTGGAAAGGTTTTCTTGGATTGCAATAGCTATAACTTCTCTTTAGAAGAAGGGAACGAAATATGAGTGGACTGAGAAGTGCGAGGAAGCATTTAAAATTCTTAAATAGAAGTTGACATCGGCACCAGTATTGACTATACCAGATCCTAATGGGCACTTCATAGTGATTACAAATGCTTTAGGTGAAGGTGTAGGAGTTGTGTTGATGCAAGAAGGGAAGGTGGTTGCATATGAGTCCAGGAAACTGAAATAGTATGAACGGAATTATGCACCACATGATCTTGAGCTTATAGCTATTGTTCATGCATTGCAGATGTGGAAAAATTATCTCCTAGGGAAACCATTTGAGCTTAAGACAAATCATTTAGGACTTAAGTACATCTTCACATAGCCGAACCTCAATGCGAGACAAACGAGGTAGCTTGAGTTCCTAAGTGAGTATGATTTTTGTATTGAGTATATCAAGGGTATGGAAAAAAACATTGCAGATGCTCTTAGCAAGAGAAGACATCTCTCTGCTATGTTGACCACAAGGTCAAATTCGAGACACCAAGTGTTGCAGTATCTTCCAGGAAATGAGAATTATGATAGGGTTAGGCAAGCCTGAGATGCAGATCCTTTAGATTATAGATTTGATGGATATGTGATGGAGTATGATGGTATTGTGAGATATCAGGGAAGGATGTATATCCTTGAGGGTGGAGATTTGAGGAATTTAATTCTTGAGGAAGTTCATGATGCACCTTATTTAGGGCATCCAGGAGTTATGAAGATGGTAGCAGAGTTGAAGGCATTGTATTTTTGGCCTAAGGTCAAGAAAGATGTTATGGATTATGTGGCTAGATGTTTGGAATGCTAGCAGGTCAAGGCTGAGCATGTGCATCCAAAAAGAATTTTGTATCTGCACGATATACATGGGTATACGCGGCAAGTAATCAGTATGGATTTCATCCAAGGATTACCTTTGAGCAGGAATAGGCATGATACCATCTTAGTAGTTGTTGAGAAGCTGACGAAGGTTTCACACTTCATACTGGGAAATCTGAAGGATGGATCATTGAATCTTGCGAGGAAATTTGTGCAAGAGAAATTTAGATTGCATGGTGTACCAGAGACCATTATTTTTGATAGGGATACCAAGATGACATCTAGGTTCTGGACTACACTGAATGCAGCTTTAGGAACTAAATTGAATTTTAGTTCTGCATATCACCCACAAACTGATGGCCAAACGGAAAGGGTCAATCAAGTTGTTGAGGATTTGTTGAGGATGTAGTGCATGGATCAACAGTACAAGTTGGAGGAATATTTTCCATTGGTTGAGTTTTCCTATAACAACTCATTTCATGCATCGTTGGGTATGGTACCTTTTGAGGCACTTTATGGACAAAAATTTCGCACACCCATCAGTTGAGACAGGATGGAAGACAAGATCATTATTGGTCCAAATATGCTCAAGGAAATGGAAGAGAAAATGAAGTTGATCAAGGGTAGGTTGAAGGAAGCATCCGATAGACGAAAGAGCTACGTTGATAGGAATAGGAATTTTAGATAGTTTGCTACTGCAGATAAAGTCTTTTTGAGGGTTAAGCCTCATAAGAGCTCTATCTCATTTGGGAAATCATCAAAGTTGGCTCCGAGATTTGTGGGACCCTTTGATGGACTGGAAGTTATTAATCTAGTTGCATATAGACTAGTGTTACCACATTCTCTAGCTCAACTCCATAATGTATTTCATGTTTCTTTGTTGAAACCATATTGTCGTGATGCATATCATATTATTGATTGGTGTTCATTATAGGTACATGATCTAGGGGTGGTGCTAGTGGAGGCCATCCAAATCCTAGACAGGCTTAGCATTAAGCTGCGTAACATGGATAGTACTCAGTACAAGGTCCAGTGGGACTAGTATACTAAGGATAGTGCTACATGGGAGGATTCTGAGATGATTGACTATCATTTTCCTCATTTTCTTTCATAGATTAGTATTTTCTTTATGCAGAGATACTTGATACTCTAGTTTTTGATTCACATGTTGTGAACTTTGATAGTGTGGATGCTACTATTATTTGTTATACTTATGTTTGAGAACTATGTTGTTAGTTACTATTTCATTATGATCGAGATACTATGTTTACCTATTGAGATACCATGTTTTACTGATTGAGATAGTATGTTTTATTGATGGTGATGCTTTTCTTATTTAATGATTAATAAGACATCAAGACGATGTCTCTTCCAAGAGGGGAAGGATGTCACGTATTGATTTTATTGATTATTTAATTGCAAATTATTAATCATGATATTGTTATTTAAATTGAATAAATGATTATTTAAATGGAAGTTAAATTGAAATTTAAATTGAAGTGAAATTGAAATTGAAATTGAAATGCAATTGCAATGATTTGAAATGCATTTATATTTAAATTTGGGTTTTGTCATTGTTGATGAAAACTCGAGTGCAAGTGAATGTAGGAATAGGAGAACATGAATGAAGGTGAGAACAACAATCAGGTAGAGTCGCTTTAGCCATTAGACATTTATGAGGGTGATGGAATTTGGCACACACACACTTAGTTATTATTTTAATGTATTTTTATGATTATTGTGCTTGCAAATTTTAAATTAAGTTTTATTGATTTCTCCAAAATGTGAAAAAAATATATGTTGCTTTAAATGACGATTTTATTATTTTGTGAGAAAATAGTTCTTATTTAAATAACCAAATTATTTAAGTCAATATTTTATCACTGTTTAAAAATAATCATGCTTGTATTTTAAAATTTATTGAATAGACTTTTAATTGCGGAATTTATTAAAATTTAATAAAAATTGTGTTATAAAATTAATTGTTTTTATTTCTCATTTGAAAATTATGAAAGAGAAAAGATTTAGATGAAGAAATTAAACAAAGATCTAAAATTGAGTTATTGAAAATAAATTGGTCAACAAAATACGTGCAAAATGAAATTGATTTCAAACAAGCAGTTGAATAGATTGAAGAAAATATCTTCAATCAAATTGAAGGCAATCAAATTCAGTAACTTGGAGTTTAAAAATTGGATCTGGAGATTAACCTCAATTTGTGGATATGTTTACTTGATAACTCGATCAATGCAGGAGAAAGAAGGATCAGTCATAAAAGAATTTTGAATTTACAAATTGGGTGAAAATCCATTTTTATAGAAAAGAGAAGAAAAAGACGCAGTATGAGGAATTTCGCCAGGATATTAATATGAATTTGACAGAGGCAGAGATGGTTATTTTATCTTTTGTTTTATTCTGGAGCTGCTAATCACACCATGCACACATAGCTTGGAGGAGAGGTTTTAAATTTAAATTCTTTAAGTTCTGTTGTTTACAATCACACCTCACTCCCCACGTACTTAGTAGACTAGGGAATAGGTCCTGCTAGGGAGAACAAGGCGGGACAGGCGCTATAGGAGGGAGAAGGCATGTGCATGGAGAAATACTCCCTATACTTCAAGTGGCTAGAGAAAGCATAGGTGCACAAGATAAAGGAGGGTGTTCATTTCCCCATCCTCTTCTTCATATGCAGCCACAAGGCTCTCTTTCCAAGTGCGTGACTAGTAAAGGTGTGGCCAACCTCAACAAAGAGGTAAGTGCACAATCGACAGAAGTAAATGCGCCAAGAGAACAAGATAGGGTGCGCCAAGGCAACAAAGAGATAGGAAAGAAATAAATTAAGGCATGCCACAAATGATAGACAAGTAGACAGAGGAAAAGAATAAGCAGCCAGAAGGGGATAAAATAATAACTAGAAAGAAGAACAACAACATGAAGTGAGAAATTGATAGAGAAATCATTCGAATAACTATTTCCAGATTCAAGAATTGCCAAGTAGAAATGTAAAACCAACTTACAAATTGTGTTGAAATTTTAAAATTATTTTCTAATTCTAGTATTTAGTTTGAATTGGAAGGAGAATCTTTATTTTTATATAATCTAGGAAAAGAATAATCTTCAGATTGTATTTGTAAATCTATTAAAAAAATATCACTGTTCCATTTCGTTCTGTTGAAATCACAAACAACCAAACTGTGGTTTTTCCAGAAACCATTGAAATTAGAAACAAAAAATTGTAGGAAAAATTGGATTAGAAAACAATGAAAAACAACTAATTTATAAATTTAGCAGAAAAGTTCAGACTTGGAAAAATATTTGACATAAAACTTTATTTTAAATTAGATTTGAAAGAATTCCAATAGAAGATATTTTGATAAAATATCCTTTAAAATTTAAACGTGATTTCAAAATAGAAGTTAAAGTTAGTGGAATTTGAAAATAAAACTCAAAACATTCAAAACAAAAACTAAAATGATTTATTTTAATTCTGTTTGAAAAAGTAATTATTTATTTTTTGAAAGTATTCAAAACAGAAAATAAATCGATTAAGTTTAAAATATGATTTACTTTGAAACAAAATGAACTTGAACATGATTGAATAGAGGAGTAAACAAAACAAAATAATGTATGCTCTTTCATGCCTGTTTTTTATATTTAGTTAATTTACATACTGGAGATACACCTTCTTTATTTTTGGTTATTTAATTTATTCAAATTAAATATTAATTTGATTATATTTATGGTTTAAAATGATGATAAGAACAACATTTAAACTATATTTGCTTGAAACAAGATTCTATTAAATTGTTTTTGAAAGATTATATTTAATTGATTGGAACCATGCATGCTTGATAAATGAAAGTGCATGTCATGTTTTTGGAAAGTTACCTTCCGGGACGGGTGCTAAATATGGGTTATTAGAGAGTGTAGTTTTGCTTTTCCAAAACTGCTTTATTTTGTCGTGCATGAAATTTTGCTTGGCCAAGTAACTTAAGGACCATTGAAATAGATGGAATGAATTAACTCTCTACCATATCCTAGTATCAAAATTTTTTGTTTCTTAAATGAATTAGAAAAATGAAAATGCTTGTGGTTTTACTAGTTATACTAGGCACGCACTAGATTCCATCTTGCTTGTCGATTGATTTTTGATAAGTGATTCGTGAAGGGTCGCATATTTTTTGAATGATTAAAGAATTCTGGGGAAGCGTAAGCTTCAAGGTTGGGCAGAAAAAGCACCTAATCCTTGTTCTTGTCTTCATTATTGAAGATATGCTATTGGATTGAAAATCAAAGGATGTCATCTTCATTTATGTTTTCTATATTCTTGAATTATGTATTGAAGAACTTAAGGTGATTGATTGCCCGAGTCTCGAATTGTAACTTATATTACAACTTATTTTTTATTATTATCAAAGTCATGTATTATGACACATGTATGTATTTAAATGGAAATATATATTGAATCTATTTATCAACTTTAAGTCATTGTTTGGAATCGACTAGTTTTTATGATGTTTAAATGAATGAAGTGTTGACATTATTTTGAATATAAATGAAATTATTTAAAGTTTTGTCGATGTTTGATTTAAAGAGTTTCACTCTTTACATTTGGTATAAGAGCCCTAGGTTTGAACACTAGGGTCCTTTGTCCATTACGCTAAAGAAAATTTCCTTGATGCAGGAATTGTGATACATAATGGGTAGAAGAGGAAAAGGAGCTGCTGCAAGTAATAAGAATGATAGGTTGGATAAAATTCTCAGTCTCTTGAATCAACAGGGTTCCAGAATGGATAATCTAGAACATGAAGTTCGAGGTGTCAGAGAAGGAAAAAACCCTCGAGTTGAAATTCCCCAAAATCATGAGCAACTGAATAATGAGAATCCAAGGGTTGAAGAACCACAAAATCCTCAAGCTAGGATTGAAGGGGAGTTGGTAAAAGATTTGAAAAGGGTAGCACTGCCCAAGTTTGATGGTAAGACTATAGGTGATGGAGCTAAAGCTTGGGTTATTCAGATTTTAAACTAATTTGAGTTTAGGAATATATCCAATGAGACCAAGGTAGTTTGGGCCGCATACCTGCTTACTAGAGAAGCTACTACTTGGTGGGATAATGAGAAGATTGAGAATAAGTTACTACCAGGTGGGACCACTTGGGAAGTGTTCTTGCAACTTTTCAGGAAGAGGTGGCTTCCACAACTATTCTTTGATAGGAAGATGACAGAGTTCCATAATTTGATACAGGGTGGTTTGACAATTACTCAGTACTGGGAGAGGCTCACTAATCTCCTGAAGTACGTACCACAATATCAGATGGATGAACGGTTCCGTATTGGGAAATTTATCCTAGGATTGAGGCCACAAATTGGAGCTCATGTGGATATTCATAATCCATTGACAATGGATGAGGTGTTTGAGAAGGCCATAAAACAAGAACAAAAGTTGCAACAAGTGGCAAACTACAGGAAGAGTGTGAATACTAAATATGGTTTTGGAATCAGGAAGTTCCAAAACAATAACAACAATAACCAGAAGGGTAATAATAAAAATCAGTAGATTAGGAACTTGAAGAGAGGAACAAACACTTGGGATAAAGGAGAAGGAAGTGTTGGTGGAAACAAGAAAGTGAATAATAATAACACCAACTTCTCCAATATCAAGAATAGGACAGGTAGTCACCCAGGGCCATGAGGTGGATGCTATAATTGTGAAGGAGATCACTATGCCTCTAATTTCACTCAGCGTACAAGAGGTCAGCGAGGTGGTAATGATCGGCGAGCACCGCAACACCAAATTCATGCAACGGTTGACAACCATCAAGCAGAATTTCACGCTTCACCTATTCAGATGTTGGGTAAGATTTTTGGTCAATGTGTTTTTATTTTAATAGATACAAGAGCTGCTGAATGCTTTATTCATCCTAAAGTAGTTTCAAAATTACCTATTAGACCTTGTTTTATTTCACATTCATGGATGGTTCAGTATGAAAATCGAGTAGAGAAGAGGGTAGATTCATGTTTATCATGCAGCGATTTAGAGCTACCTAATTTCCAAACCTAAGTTAACATTTATGTAGCACTGTTGGGTTCTTATGATGTGATCTTAGGGATCAATTGGTTAATTGAGCATAAAGCCATAATGAACTACGAGGATAAGGTTGTGAGATGTTTGGATGATTTTGGACATCTAGTTGAGATTTTAGGATCTCAAGAGCCTCTAGAGTTGAGACATATCTCAGCTATGCAGCTAAAGAAAGCACATTGGAAAGGATGTTCCATATATGCTATATTGGTTAGTAACTTGGATAATGTCCAACAAACTTTAGAGGGTTATCCAGTTCTTAGAGAGTTCTTGGGTATCTTTCCTGAAGAACTTATTGAATTTCCATTGAAGAGAGAATTTGATTTCTCGATTGAACTTTTACCTAGAATAGTGCTTCAATCCAAAGCTCCATACAAAATGACTACTACAGATTTGTATGAACTAAAGGTTCAATTGCAGGAGTTACTGAAGTAGGGATTCACTAGACTAAGTGTATCCCCATGGGGTGCCTCGATAATCTTCGTTAAGAAGAAGGATGGAACCTTGATACTGTGTATTGATTACACGATGCTGAACAAGGTTACCATTAAGAATAGGTATCCTTTACCGAGGATAGATGAGTTGTTTAATCAGATGAAGGGGGCAACAATGTTTTATAAGATTGATCTTAGATCAGTCTACCACCAATTAAGGATTAAGGATGAGGACATTCTGAAGATAACTTTCAGAACTCCGCATGGACACTACGAATTCACAGTGTTACCTTTCGGTCTAACAAATGCTCCAATGACATTCATGAACCTTATGAACAGTATCTTTAGGGATTGTATAGATGATTTCGTGCTTATATTCATTGATGATATTCTAATTTACTCCAAAATAGAAGGGAAAAATGAGAAGAACTTGAGAATATTCTTGCAATGACTAAGAGATCGAAATCTTTTTGCTAAGTTTTTGAAGTGTACTTTCTTTTAGAAGAAGATTCACTATTTGGGGCATGTCATATATGATGAGGGAATCTCAGTTGATCCTGCAAAGATAGAGGCAATTGTAGATTGGCCAACACCATAGAGAGTTACTGAAGTTCATAGTTTCATGGGACTTGTAGGATACTACCATAAATATGTGGAAAGGTTTTCCAGGATTGCAACAGCTATAACTTCTCTTTAGAAGAAGGGAACAAAATATGAGTGGACTGAGAAGTGCGAGGAAGCATTCCAAATTGTTAAACAAAAGTTGACATCGACACGAGTATTGACTATACCAGATCCTAATGGGAACTTCATAGTGATTACAGATGCTTCAGGTGAAGGTGTAGGAGTTGCGTTGATGCAAGAAGGGAAGGTGGTTGCATATGAGTCTAGGAAACTAAAACAGTATGAATTGAATTATGTACCACTTGATCTTGAGCTTACAACTATTGTTCATGCATTGCAGATATGGAGACATTATCTCCTAGGGAAACCATTTGAGCTTAAGATAGATCATTTAGGACTTAAGTATATCTTCACATAGCCGAACCTCAATGCGAGACAAAGGAGGTGGCTTGAGTTCCTAAGTGAGTATGATTTTGGTATTGAGTATATCAAGGGTAAGGAAAATAGAGTTGCAGATGTTTTTAGCGGGAGAAGACATCTCTTTGCTATGTTGACCATAAGGTCAAATTCGAGACATCAAGTGTTGCAGTATCTTCCAGGAGATGAGCATTATGATAGGGTTAGGCAAGCCTTAGAGGCAAATCCTTCAGATCATAGATTTGATGGATATGTGATGGAGTATGATGGTATTGTGAGATATCAAGGAAGGATGTATATCCTTGAGGGTGGAGATTTCAGGAAGTTGATTCTTGAGGAAGTTCATGATGCACCTTATTCAGGGCATCCAAGAGTTAGGAAGATGGTAGCAGAGTTGAAGGTGTATTTTTAGCCTAAGCTCAAGAAAGATGTTATGGAGTATGTGGCTAGATGTTGGGAATGCTAGTAGGTCAAGGCTAAGCATGTGCATCCAACAAGACTTTTGTATCCCCACGATGTACTTGAGTATAAGTGGAAAGAAATAAATATGGACTTCATCCAAGGATTGCCTTTGAGCAGGAATGGGCATGATACCATCTTAGTATTTGTTGATAAGTAGACGAAGGTTTCACATTTCATTCCGGGAAATTTGAAGGATGGATCATTGACTCTTGTGACGGAATTTGTGCAAGAGATATTCAGATTGCATGGTGTACCAGAGACCATTATTTTTGATAGGGATATAAGGATGACATGTAGGTTCTGGACTACATTGAATGAAACTTTAGGAACTAAATTGAATTTTAGTTCTGCATATCACCCATAAAATGATGGCCAAATGGAAAGGGTCAATAAAGTTGTTGAGGATTTTTTGAGGATGTACTTAATGGATCAGCAGTACAAGCAGGACGAATATTTTCCATTGGTTGAGTTTGTCTACAACAACTCATTTCATGCATCGTTGGGTATGGCACCTTTTGAGGCACTTTATGGACGAATATGTTGCACACCCATGAGTTGGGACAAGATGGAAGGCAAGATAATTACTGGTCCAGATATGCTCAAGGAAATGGAAGAGAAAATGAAGTTGATCAAGGGTAGGTTGAAGGAAGCATTCGATAGACAAAAGAGCTATGCTGATAGGAATAGGACTTTCAGATAGTTTGCTACTGGAGATAAAGTCTTTTTGAGGGTTAAGCCTCAAAAGAGCTCTATCTCATTTGGGAAATCATCAAAGTTGGCTTTGAGATTTGTGGGACCCTTTGATGTACTCGAAGTTATTAATCCAGTTGCACATAAACTAGCGTTACCACCTGCTCTAGCTCGAATCCATAATGTATTCCATGTTTCTTTGTTGAAACCATATTATTGATTGGCGTTCATTACACATACAAGATCCAAGGGTGGTGCTAGTGGAGCCCATCCAATCCTAGGCAGGCGTAGCATTAAGCTGCATAACAAGGATAGTACTTAGTACAAGGTCTAGTGGGACTAGTATACTAAGGATAGTGCTACATGGGAGGATTTTGTGATGATTGGCTGCCATTTTCCTCATTTGCTTTCATAGATTAGTATTTTCTTTATGCAGAGATACTTGATACTCTGGATTTTGATTCACATGTTGTGAACTTTGATAGCGTGGATGCTACTATTATTTGTTATGCTTATGTTTGAGAACTATGTTGTTAGTTACTGTTTCATTATGATCGAGATACTCTATTTACCTATTGAGATACCATGTTTTACTAATTGAGATAGTATGTTTTATTGAGAGTGATGCTTTGCTTATTTAATGATTAATAAGACATCAAGATGATGTTTCTTCCAAGAGGGGAAGGATGCCACGTATTGATTTTATTGATTATTTAATTGCAAATTATTAATCATGATATTGTTATTTAAATTGAAGTTAAATGATTATTTAAATGGAGGTTAAATTGAAATTAAATTTAAGTGAAATTGAAATTAAAATTGAAATGCAATTGCAATGATTTGAAATGCATTTATATTTAAATTTGGGGTTTGTCATTGCTAATGAAAACTCGAGTGCGAGTGAACATAGGAACAAGAGAACATGAATGAAGGCGAGAACAACGATCAGGTAGAGTTGTTTTAGCCATTAGACATTTATGAGGATGCTGGATTCTCTCTCACACACATTTAATTATTATTTTGATGTATTTTTGTGATTATTGTGCTTGCAAATTTTAAATTAAGTTTTATTGATTTCTCCAAAATGTGAAAAAAATATATGTTTCTTTAAATGACGATTTTATATTTTTTGTGAGAAAATAAATCTAATTTGAATAACCAAATTATTTAAGTCAATATTTTATCATTGTTTAAAAATAATGATGCTTGCATTTTGAAATTTATTGAATAGACTTTTAATTGCGGAATTTATTAAAATGTAATAAAAATTGTGTTATAAAATTAATTGTTTTTATTTCTCATTTGAAAATTATGAAAGAGAAAAGATTTAGATGAAGAAAATAAACAAAGATCTAAAATTGAGTTATTGAAAACAAATTGGAAAAAAATTCACGTGCAAATTGAAATTGATTTCAAACAAGGGTTGAACAGGTTGAAGAAAATATCTTCAATCAAATTGAAGTGAATCAAATTCAATAACTTGGAGTTTAAAAATTGGATCTGGAGATCAACCCAAATTTGTGGATATGTTTACTTGATAACTTGATCAATGCATGAGAAAGAAGGATCAGTCAGAAAAGAATTTTGAAATTATAAATTGGGTGAAAATCCATTTTTATAGAAAAGAGAAGAAAAAGACACACTATGAGAAATTTTGTGAGGGACTTAATATGAATTTGATAGAGGCAGAGATGGTTATTTGATCTTTTTTTTTATTCTGGAGCTACTAATTATGCCATGCACACACATCTTGGAGGAGAGGTTTTAAATTTAAATTCTTTAAGCTCTATTGTTTACCTTCACACCTCACTCCCCAAACACTTAGCAGACCAGGGAATAGGTGTTGTAGGAAGGAGAAGGCATGTGCAGGGAGAAAGACTCCCTATACTCCACGTGGATAGAGCAAGCATAGGCATGCAGGATAAAGGAGGGTATTCATTTCCCCATCCTCTTCTTCATACGCAACCACAAGGCTCTCTTTCCACGTGCGTGAATAGTAAAGGTGTGACCAACCTCAATAAAGAGGTAAGTGCACAGTTGATAGAAGTAAATGTGTGAAGAGAACAAGACAGGGTGCGCCAAGGCAGCAAAGAGATATGAAAGAAAGAAAATAAGGCACACAATAGACGACAGGAAAGTAGATAGAGGAAAAGAATAATCAGCTAGAAGGAGATAAAATAATAATTAGAAAGAAGAAGAACAACAAGTGAAATTGATGGAGAAATCATTTGAATAACTATTTCTAGATTTAGGAATTCTCAGGTAGAAATTGAAAACCAAGTTACAAATTGTGTAGAAGTTTTAAAATTGTTTTCTAATTCTAGTATTTAGTTTGAATTGGAAGGAGAATATTTGTTTTATATAATTTAGGAAAAGAATAATCTTCAGATTGTATTTGTAAATTTATTAAAAAAATATCACTGTTACATTTCATTCTGTTGAAATCACAAACAACCAAACTATGGTTTTTCTAGAAACCATTGAAATTAGAAACAAAAAATTGTAGGAAAAATTGGATTAGAAAACAATGAAAAACAACTAATTTATAAATTTAGGAGAAAAGTTCAGACTTGGAAAAATATTTAAGAGAAAAAAATATTTTAAATTAGATTTGAAAGAATTCAAACAAAATATATTTTGATAAAATATCCTTTAAACTTTAAACATGATTTCAAAATAGAAGTTAAAGTTAGTGGAATTTGAAAATAAAACTCAAAACATTCAAAACATAAACTAAAATGATTTATTTTAATTCTATTTGAAAAAGTAATTATTTATTTTCTAAAAGTATTCAAAATATAGAAAATAAATCAATTAAGTTTAAAATATGATTTACTTTGAAACAAAACAAACTTGAACATGATTGAATAGAGGAGTAAATAGAACGAAAGAATGTGTGCTCTTTTATGCATATTTTTTATATGTATTTAATTTACATACTTGAGATACACCTTTATTTTTGGTTATTTAATTTATTCTAATTAAATATTAATTTGATGATATTTATGGTTTAAAATGATGATAAATAAAATCATCTCATTGTAATCTTTGAATTCCTAAATAATATCAATTTTCACATTTCATGCAAAGCTCTGCTTTTTAATTGTTTTTCTCTTTTGTGGAAGGTGTTTAGGTTTGTATGTCTGATCTTGGTTTCTAACATGGTATCAGAGCCTTGACATGCAGCCCCTTCTCAAATTCTGGAGAAAATCATTGCAAAGTTCGTTTGGGGTTCCTCGAGGGTATCATGCATTAAGTTCATCTATGCAGTGTTTTGGATTAGATTGGGCTTCACTATTGGATTCAGAGGGCTAGAAAAAGTCAAGATTGGCTTTTATTTTTCTGATTTTGGTCATTGTTGAAGAAATTTGTGAGGGTTTCAAGCTCGATGATATTTTGCAAGCTCTGGAGGTAGCCTATTTTTCAGAGCATTTTGGAGCAAGATGAACATCGCCATCACGTTCGCAGTGCCCCAAAACCCTAAGATTGCCCTTTGTTTCATTGATTTTGGCAAAGTTGATCCAGAAGGAAAAATTTTTTTGCCAAGGAGGTCGTATGACTCCCTAGCATGCATGCTGAGGCAGTTTTTTCATGAAAATTGAGAAAAAAATCAAAAACTACATCGATTTTTGCGCTTGTAGTTGTAATGAAGTCCACTGCTAGGTAGCCACTAGGTGGCCACCCATTAGCCGCTTAGACCAGTGGTGCCACCAACCGACTATCGGTTGGCCCAGCCCTCGCGGGCCCCTCTGCTTTCCGTGCGCGGTTCTATGGTGGACTAGGTGCTATGCGCCTAGCCCCTGGCCGACCTCCCAGCACCTCCGTCGGTCACATGGGTGACCAGGGGCTCCACCCCAGCCCCAAGTCTACCAGCCCTTAGTCGCACACAGGACTAGGGGCTTTTTTTTTTTTTAAGTCCCTTGGGCTGCTTGTAGGCCATATTGGCCATTTTGGAGCACCTTTGACAAAATCGGGCATAACTTTTGCGTACGGTGTCCTTTTTTCACAAATGAGATACCATTGGAAATATGATTTTGATGCCAATAGAGTGGTGATGGTATTTTTCTCTGATTTTGCTCCAATTTTATTTTGAAGGTCTTTGAACTCAGATGTTGTTCTTTTGACTCGTTGATCCTTTTTTCGCCATTCTTGCAGCATTGGAAAGATGGTTCAGTCCTCTACATAGATCTGAAGTCTATTTTTATTTTCTATTTATGCATGTTTAGGAATTATCTCCTTTTACAATCATTGGGTATTGTAATAAATGAACTGATATAAAGTTCCATCAGGGGGGTTTCTTGCATAATAATCTGATTAGAGTATGCATGCACTTTGATCTTCATCTTGTATTGATGAAAAATCACATGGGTTTTATCTGGTTTCTTAGTTTATTTTGGCCATATTTTTTCTTAGCTTGACACATATCAGACTCATCTTGGTTCACACTTTATATTGAGAGCCTATGGTTAATGATCTGCATCAGATCCATCTTAGTTTGAGGGCCACTAAATTTGTGGTTAATGTTCTCGATTCTTTATGGTACTTGTTACCATGGAAAAATTTTAGTCTCAGTTTGGCATCGGCATTGAGATTCATGGCTTCCAGATTCTGTCATCATCATATAATCTACTTTTTCTTTATGGATTACAGGGTTGTTCCTGTTTGGTGTTTTTGAGTGTTCTATGGCATTGGGTCTGCTATTACATTATTATGATTCTGATATGGTGTCGTGTAGAAAAAAGTATCTTTCTTTGCTTTCTGGATTGCAGTTCCAGTGTTAATCCATAGTGTTATTCCAGTACTTCTTTGCAGCAGTCATCTCATTGTAGGGGGGATTTGTCCCACTTGGTTTTCCTTCTCTACCTCATTATTGCATTTGTACATGGGCACTTGATCAGACCTAGTTGTCGGGACCCATTCATGCTTTCTTGCATTAAAAAATAACATGGTATTAGAGTGGGTTTGGAAAATATTGTGATCAGATTTGTTATTGCAGCGATACCTCTATTCCCTTTTTTTTTTGTCTATCTCTATCTTAGTCAAGATGGTGAATGATGTTAAAATTGAGGATAGAAGCAAAGGAGCATCAAAGTTCACTTCACGGAGATTTATAATTATTCTCACTTTGGAGGAAAACAAATTGGTTGAGTGTGGAGAGAAATTTTTTTAAACCTACAAATGAGTAAGAGAAATTTCAATGGAGGAAGAAAGATATCAAGGCGAAGAAGATGTTAGTTGATTTCATGAAGGACCATATTGTTCCTATCATCTCTAAGTTGAAGACATCATGAGAAATAATTAAGAATTTGGAGGAGATATATCAGATCAACAACACAAGTTGTGGTCTAGCCTTGAAGCAATAACTTCATCATGTTAAGATGGCGGAAGGAGAATTTTTCATCACCTACTTCATGAAGATTTATGAATTGAGAGATCAAATCTCTACCACTGGTCATATTGTTGATGACAAGGATTTGACCATGTTGGTTCTTAATGGTCTTCCTTCATCTTGGGATTCTTAAATTCAAGGAATCAGCATAAGATTGAAACTTCCCAAGTTTAATCGATTGAGGGCTGACTGTGTTCAAGAGGAGTCAAGGTTGGCTATGAGAGGTATTGGACGAAGCCCTACAAATGAAGACATTCATGTTCTTTCTGCTGAATCCTCAAAGAACGAAGGAAAAGGAGGAAAGAAAATATGCTTTAAGAGGAATAAAGGTAAAGGGTCAGATGGTGCTCCTACATTCAAGAAGAAGTGGGACCTCTCTCGTGTTCAATGCCTTAGATGTGAGAAGTTTGGTCACTATGCGAAGGATTGCCCTACGAGACCTAATCAGGATTGCTAAAAGATAAAAATCTTTGATGGATTGTTACTCAAAAATTGTGATGCTTATAGACTCTCGGTCTGAGGATATGATATTGTGTTGGGACCATCTACAATAACCTCTATCGATTTTTTCTATCTCAGAGGCGTTTTTCCGTGGTGATGAGTTTTCAATTGAGGGAAAAGTTGTAAAGTGGTGCAAATTTCATTCTCCAACTTGTACAACTAAACATACTATTCCAACATTTCTGGATGGGTACTTTTACATTAGGTATGGTCCTCTTTTGCACCCAAATATGCCGAATCACTCTGAGCTACATTGGACCGATGATTTAACTTAAGAGTCCAAAGTGCTAAAAGGCAACAGTCTTTGATAGACTATTACTCGAAAACCGCTATGCTTAAAGACTCTTCATCTAAGGACATGGGATTGTATTGAGACCATATAAAATTACCTCTCTCAGTTTTTTCTATCTGGGAGACATTTTCCTATGGTGATAAGTTTTCAATTGAGGGAAAAGTTGCCAAATGCAAGTAGTGTAAAGTTGCAAAGTGGTGCAACTTTCATTCTCCAACTTGTATGACCAAATGGACTATTCCAACATGTCCATATGGGTACATTTATGCTAATTATGGTCCTCTTTTGCACCCAAATATGCCGAATTACTCTAAGCTACGTTGGACCGACGATTTCCCTTAAGAGTCTAAAGTGCTAAAAGTCATAAATCTTTGATGGAATGTTATTTGGAAACCGTGATTCTTAAAGACTGTCCATCTAAAGATATGGGATTGTGTTGGGACCATATAAAATAACCTCTCTCGGTTTTTTCTATCTTAGAGGTGTTTTCTTGTGGTGATGAGTTTTCAGTCGAGGGAAAAGTTGCCAAATGCAAGTAGTGTAAAGTTGCAAAGTGGTGCAACTTTAATTCTCCAACTATACAACCAAACAGACTATTCCAACATGTCCATATTGGTACTTTTACACTATTTATGGTCCTATTTTTCAGCCAAATATGCCGAATCACTCCGAGCTACATTGGATCGACAATTTCCCTTAAGAGTCCAAAGTGCTAAAAGGCAACAATCTTTGACAGACTATTACTCAAAAACCATGACTCTTACACACTCTCAATCTGAGGATATGGGATCATGTTGGGACAATCTACAATAAACTATCTCATTTTTTCTATCTCGGAGGTTTTTTCTCGTGGTGATGAGTTTTTAGTTGACGAAAAAGTTGTCAAATGCAAGTAATGGAAAGTTGCAAAGTGGTGCAACTTTAAATCTTCAACTCGAACGATCAAATGGACTGTTCCAAAATGCTTGGATGGATTCATTTACACTGTTTATGATTGTATTTTGCATCCAAATATGTCGAATCACTCTGAGCTACATTGGACCGATGATTTCCCTTAAGAGTCTAAAGTGCTAAAAGACAACAATCTTTGACGGAATGTTACTCAGAAACTGTGATGCTTACAGACTCTTTGTCTGAGTATATGTGATCATGTTGGGACCATCTACAATAACCTCTCTTGGTTTTTTCTATCTCGAAGGTGTTTTTCCATGGTGATGAGTTTTCAGTTGAGGGAAAAGTTGCCAAATGCAAGCAGTGTAAAGTTGCAAAGTGGTGCAACTTTCATTCTCCAAATCGTACGACCAAACAGACTGTTCCAAAATGTCTAGATGGGTATGTTTACACTAGTTATGGTCCTATTTTGCACCGAAATATGCCGAATCACTTTGAGCTACATTGGATCAGTGATTTCCCTTAAGAGTCCAAAGTGCTAAAAGATAGCAATCTTTGATGGATTGCTACTCAAAAACTATGATGCTTACAGACTCTCCATTTGAGGATATGGGATTTTTTTGCGACTATCTACAATAACCTCTCTTTTTTTGCTATCTTGAAGGCATTTTCCTGTGGTGATGAGTTTTTAGTTGAGGGAAAAGTTGCAAAGTGGTGCAACTTTCATTCTCTAAATCGTACAACCAAACAAACATTTCCAACATGTATGAATGGGTACGTTAATGCTAGGTATGACCCTTTTTTGCACCTTAATACATTGAATCACTCTGAGCTACGTTGGACATACGATTTCCCTTAAGAGTCCAAAGTGTTAAAAGACAACAATCTTTGATGGACTATTGCTCAGAAAATGTGATGCTTAAAGACTCTTCATCTGAGGATATGGGGTTCTATTTGGACCATCTACAATAACCTCTCTCGGTTTTTTCTATCTCAGAGGTTTTTTTCCATGGTGATGATTTTTCAGTTGAGGGAAAAGTTGCCAAATGCAAGTAGTGTAAAGTTGGAAAGTGGTTCAACTTTCATTCTCCAACTTGTACAACCAAATGGACTATTCCATCACATTCAGATGGGTATGTTTATGCTAGGTATGGTCCTCTTTTGTGCCCAAATAAGCCGAACACTTTGAGCTACATTGGATCAACAATTTCCCTTAAGAGTCCAAAGTGCTAAAAGAAAACAATCTTTGATGGACTGTTACTTAGAAACCGTGATTCTATCAAACTCTCCATTTGAGAATATGGGATCTTGTTGGGACCATCTAGAATAATCTCTCTCATTTTTTTCTATCTCAGAGGCGGTTTCCCCTGGTGATGAGTTTTCTGTTGAGGGAAAAGTTGCAATGTGTTGCAAATTTCATTCTCCAACTCATACGACCAAACAAACTATTCCAACACATCTGGATGGGTGCATTTACATTAGGTATTTTCCTCTTTTGCACCCAAATATTCTGAATCACTTTGAGCTACATTGGATCAACATGAGTTAAATTAGGTGGAAAATGGTGGTTACAACATGCTAATGTCAATGAAATGTGGGGGAAAAAATATTTAAGGGTGGATCAAGCTTTTGCAAGTCCTAATAGACATTTTTGATGAGTTTAGAGGGTGTGGCAAGATTTGGGGAGTGAAGTTACACACAAGTTTGGTTTTGATGATTAAATTGGAGTTTAAATAATCTTTAATTGTAATTGTGTTGTTTAAAGCCACCTAGCTCTTGCATCAGAAAACTCTTATCCAATAAAATTGAACATCATGCACAACCAAATACCTTGTTTCCACTTTGCTAGATAAAAGAATCAATTACATGGGAAATGAAATTCACATGAACTTTTTACATATTTGTTTTTGGCAAAAGTGGCAAGTGACTGTAATTTATTATATATAAATAGGAGATATTACAAAACCCGATTCAAATGAGCATACTAACAGGAAAGAACCAAGAAGAAAACCTCTGGTTTTAGCTTGATTAAGTACAAAAATTTATTTAGATTTTAAACATACCCTTTATACAATTCCAAACATTTGACCCATATTTCAAAAAACATCACTGGATATAGATTATTCTTATACATAATTATGACCTTGTTACTTTTTTTCATATTTCAAAATTATAATTTAACAAAATTTTCCTATTCGAGGCATTCAAGGCATAGTCTTCCACAAGAGTAGTATGTTGATATTCTAGAGTGACAAGCACCTTTACAAACCATCAAGGTAGTATTTAAACTACATACAATAGAAAATATTCTTAGAATAACCAATCCATATTATTGTAATCTATAGCATACCTCTCCAAAAGGATCAGATTTTCCTATTGTTGCAACAGGTGCATGATCGATCGTGCCAGGAATATTGCAAAAGTTGTCAAATGATAAATATATATTGTCACAACAAAAAATATGCTTAGAATAACCAATCTATATTATTCTAAATGACCTAATTGATGATGAGATGGTAATTTAAACTATAAAAGACTCTTTGAATAACCAATCTATATTATTTTAATCTGTTGCATACCTCTTTGAAAGGATCAAAGCTAGCTATTGTTGTAGTATGTCCATGATCAATCATTCCAAAAATATAACTATTAAAGAAACCTGCATTGCAATAGTATAAAAAATATCAGTATTAAATAAAGAGCCCTAATGAACTTTATCATAATGAACCTAAGCATTGTACCTTCCATTCTTGAATATGCTATTCAAGTGTGACTAAAGGGTCATCTCTTTGCTTAAGAGTATCCAATATTACTAAGTGTTAATAGTTGTTTTTTCTTTGGTTTGGCATGATGCTTCAACAACTTAACATTTATTGCTATAACAAGGTGTGAATACATAAGAATGGGTTTGTGTTTCTCGTAGTCTTCAAATGTAGGTATGTCATTCTTTCTAATCATGTATGTTCGCAACTAGGTTCTTGCAACCACAACTGAACGTATAGGATACACAAAACCATCATCATCTTCCATCGATTGTGTTAGCTTGTTCATTACCCACACACATTGAGCCAACCAATATTCTAATCTCTCTTCATTCCCTTGGGGTGCAACAACTGCAAAAACATGTCCTGACTGTAGTAGATCCGAAATCCGGTCATAATCAAGTGAACTTTCCATTGTGTCATTTTCCATCAATATGGTTTGAGATAAAGGAGTTAGATACTATGGAACCCAAGTATCCACCCACTCACTTGAATTGCATTGATCCCACTCACATTGAATACAACTTTGACAAAAAAATTCCAACTGACGTGTCCAAATGGTACATGTGCTTGCATCTGAGCTTGAAAACGAATGCATATTTGAAGAATCTTTGATTGTATGACAATCCAATCTACCTCCCATTGTACCCTCCTCAACTAGCCAAAATAATATGTGCACTATTGAATCAAGTGTCCCTCCTTGTGACAATGTTTAACTACACCAATCAACAATAGAATGTGCATCACTGAATTTTTCTCCTAAAATCTTCAATTTCTCCTTAACTAGAGCTCTCTTTACACATGCACCTGCTCCATCATGCTCCCGTTTCCCATGCCCAACTTCAAAAAAATTCCAAATATCAGAAACACCCCTCTCTACATGCATTCTACTCAACCAATAAAACATACAAGCATTCTTGTATTGACCTATGTAGTTATCTATCCAAATGAGATGTCGGCCTAGTGCTATATCATGCTCCTACAAGAACTCAAAAAAATTATCGAAACAATGTTGAAAATACTTGGATGAGTGAGATCTATCATCACTCATATAAAAATGATACTCTCTGATTATCTTTTGATCCTCCTCTATACTATCAAGTGCATGTCTAGACGTTATGTGGAAAAAAATAGCAATCTAAATGGAATTGTAAAACTATGATTGAACCTCATTTTGTGGTTGCAATGTGTAGTTTTCTGCAAAATCAACCACTGATATAATAGTGCCAATCAGAAAAGAGTCCTTAAATATCCTGAATTGTTGATCCAACCACTGAGACCTATGACTATGCCTTGCATACTTGTAGAAAATATTGTCCTTAAAATCTGAAAATAAATCAACAACACTGCATTCTTTTGTAACCAACTCACATCTAGTACCTTCACCTCCACTCTGCAAAGTATATTTGACTGTCTCATATCTCTTTTTCTCAACAAGATTCTTTCCAAATTCATGTTCGGAACCCTCATGAAAACATTGAACAAAATTTGACAATCAACCACATTGTGAGCACTTCACATTTAAACAATCATTTCTATAGAAAAATGAACCATCATCTCTAGAACATAAAAATAGATCGAGCAAGTCCCTTGATGATTTTAGAAGAAGCATTGAACCACACTCCTACAAAATTTCATCAGTATGCAAAGTAGAACGGATATAGCATAATAGTTCATGGTACATTGAAAAATCCACATGGTATTTGCAACAACAAGTATTACGAATCTTAAAAGGGGCACAATAAAATGGCTTCAAACCTTCAAAAGTCCTTTTTGAGATTTCCATATTTGGGTGTGTTTCAATAAATTTGTTGAACAACACTGTTTGGTTTGATTCCAAGAAAAGTTTAGGATGCAGTGTATGGTCTCAATTGCCAATTATTAACTTTAAACCATCCTTTGCATTGGGTGATACTCTAGAGTTATCATGCCAAAATTGTTGAATTTCCTGCTTTACATTATCGGTTAGCTTCTTATCAACACGTGGAAGCCTCCTGACAAAAGCCCATATATCATTTTGAAGAGGATCATCTATTATTTCTCTTCTTGCAAGTTATCTATCCAAATTTTGACTATTTACATCAAAATCAATACAGGTTTGTCTCATAAAGTGAGTCTTTTTTAATTGATGGCTTACTAGGGAAGTTTTAATGACTCTCCAAGCAACTCTCTTATCTTTTTCCTTTTTATTTTTTCCAATAGACTTGAGAGCATTAAAAATATTTTTGGCAATAAGATAATTTTTCTCGCTCTTCTTGTTCACATGAATCTTCGATTTGGCTAGCAAAGGTCTCATCTTTTTCATATTTAGCAATTGTACAAAAAAATGGCATTGCTTGATCAATGTATTATCACTAAAATATTCATTGAAAAGTCTTCTAGCCCACAATCGAATAGTTCATGTTGACCTCTTATCTTGAAAATTGTTTATAATGTTATCATCAATTTAAACTAACCATTTAGGGGTCCTTGAAAGTCTTGAATTTGGAATATGTCTTTCTTCCACACAAGGTTCTTCATATCTCATGTAATTTGGTGAAACATAATTTACACTTGCTTCAATAGTATGTTCAACATCTTCATTTCCAACATTTTCACCTTGAATATTTTCAATATCAATTTGAATAATTTCATTCCAAATTTCAATATAATGTTCAACATACTCAATTCCAACATGTTCACCTTGAAAATTTTCATTATCAATTTCAATATTTTCATTCCCAATTCGAATATCATGTTCAACGTCTTCAATTCCAACATTTTCACCTTGAACATTTTCAATATCAATTTGAACATTTTCATTCCCAATTTCAATATCATGTTCTGCATTTTCACCTTGAACATATTCAATTTATTCTTAACTTGAAAGACCATACAGCTAAGGTTCACCAATCTTTAACATACCTTGTATTTTATTCCTATGACCTTCTCTATCTCTTTGTCTATATTCTAATATTCATTCTTTTGTAAGATTTCTCTTACTCTTTTTCTTCCGACAACTGCTGCTCCCTATTATACCTCATAAAAGATGGTAAAATATCATTCCTTATGACAAATTTGAGTACAAGATGCTCCAATTTTTTTTTTAAATCTTTGTCTCTTCCTATTTAAAACCACACGCTTGTCATCTACACAGTACTGCAAATAGAATGTAGGGTCTGTTGGAATGTGCAAAAAGGACCCACATGGGGTTTTTCTATGGCCCATAAATTTGATATTCGATCCAATTGGATATCTGATATACAAAATATTTTAAAATGTTTTACAATGGTAAGATTTTAGCTCTACACATTGGATTTTCACAAATCGGATATTTGATTTGTGCCCAAATAGACCTAAGGGTTGATGGTAGAGAAAGGGAGAGTTGGAGAGGGAGGGAGGGAGAGAGAGAGGGAGAGAGGGAGAGGGACATAGGGACATAGAGAGAAATAGAAAAAATGGTGGGAGGGATAGAGGAGAGAGGGAGAGGGAGAGGGAGAGGGAGAGTAAGAGAGTGAGAGGGAGAGAGGAAGAGAGAGAGGGAGAGAGAG
>CM021101.1:139482709-139842933 GCA_007115665.2 Sequoiadendron giganteum
TCAGGACTTTATTCATAATTCAAATAGAAAATGAATAATAATTATTTATTAAATTCAAAGTAAAACATTATTTCTATTGGTGGAAAGCTGAGAATCTCCTTTAAAAACTATTTTCAATTCATTAATTTTGGGTAAAAAAAAATTAGTCAACCACATACCCATCATATCGCCATGTTTTGGCCCATTATGATCCTGCACATACCCATATTTTTGAAATAATATACATAACTTATTCAAATTTTTACGTCAAGTTGCATAACTCTAATTTATCTAAATTTTCATTACCACTTAAGGGCCTGTTTTTTCCATGATGATCCTGCACATACCCACATCTTACAACACATTTCATTCTAAACGTCATATAACCCCTTTCCTCATCAGGCCTAATACTTAATCTCTAGCCAATTAATTAAATAAATTTTATTTATTTAATTAATTCACATTCTCAAAAATAATTTAAATAAATTAAGTATTTATTTAAATTAATCCTTATCCGGTCACATCTCTTATAATTTAAATAATTCTAAATTATTTTAAATTATTTCCCTAAATGACTTGATTCACTTTCTAAATCATCTCTCAAGATGACTTTATCACTTTTCAAATCATCTTGTAAGTTAACTTGATCCCCTTTCCATTCTCCTTATTAGCTAACTCGATCCACCTTCTATTTATTCTCCCAAATTGCATGAACAACTTTATAATTCCATTTCCAATCACAAAAAGGAATGTTTGATCCCTTCATCCTTCCATCTTCACCTATAAATTAACCCACAACCAAGACATTTTCATTCCTGAGGTTTGAAGTATCCTTACTCTGTCGAATTGTCTCTACAATCTTTCATATATATATTTATTATCTATAATCTACAGCTTAAAGTTATATTTCTACAACAATGATCAACCAACATTCCTCCATCAACAATCTTTCGAAATCTTGCATTCTCATGAGAGGTTGAGAAGAGCAATGGAGATCAATCAATTTTTTCATGGAGATCAGTTTGTATTTGAATTTATTATTTTGATTTTCATGTTATTGTGTCCTTCATTGTGCATTGTTAGGGTTTCATTATAAATTTCTTATGCATTTTCCCTAAATTTTTTACCCTAACTACAAAACTCAACCTCCTTAAGAAGTTGTGTAAAGGGTAACTTTTGGTTTGCTAAAGATGCTACAAAATGATGAATAGCTTGAATTCTCTTTTGTAGATATGCAATCAAGAGATACTTTTAGGAGGTGGAATTTTAATGATAGCATCAAATGTCTTCTTGTCCATCTCAATACCTCTATGAGATACTCTAAAACCTAATGGTTTTTTGTTATCCACACCAAACACACACTTTTTTGGATTCAATTTCATGTTATACTTTCTCATTCTTTCAAATATTTTTTGAAGGATATTCACATTATCTTGTCCACTTAGATATCTTTCTATTATATCATAAATATAATCTTCCAAAATCTTATGTATGTAACCATGAAATATCAGTTTCATAGCTCTTTGATATATTGTGCCTATGTTATTTAATCCAAGAGGTATAACCACCCAACAAAATGTTCCCCAAGCCATAGTAAATGTTGTCTTGTATTGATCTTGAGGGTTCAAAAAGATTTGATTTTATCCCAAGAATCCATCCATGAGAACCAACAAAGGATATCCCACAATCGAATCTACTATCATGTCAATTTTAGGAAGGGGAAAGTCATCCTTAGAGATGATTTATTATGGTCAAGAAAATCCATACACATCCTTATACGGTTATCAGGTTTTATGACTATGCCAATGTTTGAGATCCATGGAGAGTAGTCAATAGGTCGTATAAAGCTAGCTTCAAGGAGTATTTCAATCTTAGCCTTCACCAATAAAGCTATCTTAGGATTCATATTTCATATCATCTATCTTACTGGTTTAACATCTTGTTCAAGAACTATATTGTGTCACTATCTTAGCATTGATACCCAACATATCTAAATAAGTCAAAGAAAAGGGTTCATAAAATTCATGTAATAATGTTGCATGATCATTTTAATCACTTTTTATTTATTAGATGTGTGTATTGGTATGTTAATTGTATCTCTCATAGGAAGTACATTTTTTTTTTGAAACTTCAAGGATATGCTCTAATTTATCATTTTCAACATCATTGGTTTCTTTTTCTTCATCCACTTGTTTAGCACTAACCATAACACAAGTGACTCCTTGTTTCTTAGGGGGGGTAAATTACGTGTCATAAACTCATAGAATTTCTTTCAAAGCTTCATCATATTAAAATTACTGCAATGATTCCTCACATATATCAATAAATTTGGGATTCTCTAAAGTAAGATTTGTCTTAGAGGAACTACACATGATGGTGTTGATGTTGTGTGAAGGTTTTTTTGTCTCTTTCATTATCTTAGAAGGACAATATCCAAGAACACTTTTTATTTATTGTGTGTTAGGATCTATAGGAACATGAATTCCTTTCTCTTTTCTTCCACATCCTTTTCCATTATAACCAAGATGTTTCAAGAGCTCGTAACCTTTTCCATAAATTTTCTCCATCTATTTCAGATTCAGTGGATGTTCATAGTCCATTTCATCAAATTTTATTGTATAACATGTATCTTCTTCTTCTAAAGTGGATAAAGTAGATTCTTGTGAAGGTTTTTTCAAGTTTTTTGTTGACATTACCATTGATTCTTTTCCCTTTTCAATTTTTGTTGTTCTCATCTTGTATTCTCCCATGAATGTTGGTGTGAAATCTAAAGAACCTTAATCATCTTCCAATAAATTTATGACTTCTTCAATATTCTTCTCTTTTTCTTGTTCTTGCATAATTTCAAATTTTGAAGTTGGCATCAATATTTTCATGGGGATCTATTTATATTTATCAGTGTGCAAACAAATTTTAGGTTCACAGTTGACCTTGACTGTGTAAAAATTACTGTTGCAAACATATTTCATTAAATGATGAAGAGTTGAAGGCACCACATTAATTTCATGAATCCATCATCTACCTAAAATAATAGTATATGAAATATTGTGAGGAGTAACATGGATAGTAGATTTAATGTGTATTTTCCAACTGTAATAGGTAATGTGATCATGCCAAGTGGTTTGTTTCCTATGTTATCAAATAATTGAATGGACAAATAGTTAGGTTCAATATTACTCTTATCAACTCCAATCTTCTCCAAAATTTTCACACTACACACATTAAGAGTTGAGCCATTGTCAACAAGGGTTCTCTTTATTAGTTTTTGATTAAGAATGGCTATAATCCTAAAGGCTTAATATTTTTTTTGAACTTATAAGGAGGTAACTCACTTTAGTGAAAAGTAATGTCTAGATAAACCATATTCATTCCTTCAACTAAGGCTACCACATCATTTTTATTTTTATTAGGAGGAATCACAACCTATTAAAAAGATATTTGAAGCATACTATGGTAATTTGGTGAGGCTTGAATAAGATCCCATAAGTATATCTTAGCAGGAGTATTCTTAAGGTGTTCAACAATATCATACTCCTTTCCACTATGTGAAGACAATTGAGAAGCACTAGAAAAATAGGTTGAGGCAAAGGTAATGAAATGGGAGTAATTTTTTTTCCCCTATTTTTACTTGTATTATATGTATGAGCAATGGTATTGTACCTTGTTTTCTATGAAACATTACCATTATGAACTTGCCTTGTAAAATTCAAGAGATCTCTCGATTTCAATGGCTTCATTTTAGGTGGTTCTAGGATAAGAACTGGTTTGTTTTGACCCTAAGGTTGTTGTGAGGGTGGGTAAAGGATAAGTTGAGGTGTGATTGTGTTAACATCTCTATGTTTTGGTTTGTCATGAAAATCCTTAGTGGATGAACCTTGTGAGATGAAATCCTCAATGGCCTCATCTACCGTATCAAAGTCATCACCACTAAAGAGCTCGAGGGATATGTTAACTTGGAAAAAGAGATCTGACATGATCAAATAACTATGATTTCTCGAAGAGTTTCATCAATTTTTTATTATTTATTTATATGTTTTTAGTTTTTATTTTTATTTTCTAATGATTGAAAAATATAAACTAATCTATTTAATAATGCAATGATGCTGAAAATGAAATAAAATTTTAGAAATCTAACACCAAATATGATTGAAATATGCAAGAAAATGATTTTCAAAATGTTACACAATTTAAATAAATGAAAAATATTTTGAATGTGCCAATAAATTGTTTCAGAAATTTAACTTTTAGATTTGTAAATGGGTATGTGCATTATCATCATGGAAAAAATAGGCCCTTAAGTGGCGATGAAAATGTAAAAATCGAAGTTAGGCAATTGGATGTAAAAAATTGAATAGGTTATCTATATTATTTAAAAATGATTGAATAATAGAAATTGTAGAAAATTCAATTTAGATTCTAAAGTACCAAGTTTATTTAAAAATACAAAAAATATATTTGGTGAAAATTTGAAATTTCAATGTAGTAGTACTTAAATTTCAGGGAAAAAATAAGAAGTAGATGTTTGTATGACCACCCTAACCACAATAAAATGATAATATTTTTTTAATAATATTTTAAATATAATTAAAGGACTCATGTCATGATGTGATGTATATTTTTTGTAGTTTTTTTCCAAGAAAATAATTAATTATGATTTTTTTATTACAAATTTTAAAAAATAAAAAGATGTGTATGTCTGACCACCCTAACTTGGTCAAAACTTCATGAAATTCATTTTTTTTTAATCCTATAGTATGTGAAGCAAATAATGTGACATGTTTCAGATTCAAAAAATGTGATACCGTTTGAAATCTATAGATGTTTTTCAATCAACCTATCAATCAAGACTTTAGCCATAATTCAAATAGAAAATGAATAATAATTATTTATTAAATTCAAAGTAAAGCATAATTTATATTGGTGAAAAAATGAGAGTATCCTTTAAAAATCATTTTCGTTTCATCAATTTTGTGTAAAAAAAAATTCGTCAGACACATGGGCCATCATATCAATTACATATCGCCACTTTTTGCCCATCATGATCCTGCACATCCCCAAATAGAAAAATATATTTAAAGTGGAGATAAAAAAACACTCAGAAATCTATTGAAAATTTCCTTACAGGGACTCATTTTCCAATGGGAAAATGGGTCCCATATTAGGGTTTTTTTAAATTTGATTTTTATATGTTTAGTATATCATATGTGTTTTTTGTTTCTAATCTATAATGAAAAGTTTTGTAACAAAATTTCTCAGATTTATGTCTCTAAATGAAAATTTCAGTAAGTTTAAATGATGAGTTATGTGACAATTTTTAAGATGCAATATGAATCTAAATTTGAAATTAAATTATTGAATGATGATCCTAATGCAATTACTATGAAAAATAAACTTATATATAACACAATTTTTCTTATTTTTAATCATTTTAAGTGATGGAAAGATGCAAATTTAACTCTAAATGCAATGTTCACTAATGAAAAATTTAAAGAACCCTACATACAATGCAACTAATGCAAATATAATGAAAAATAATATAAAACATAGATCTAGGGTTAAAGGGACTCCAATTTTGAAAAAAATTGTTATTCAAGGTTGAGTTCACCAAAATGAAATGAGGAAAAGTAGGGGTGTCCCTAGGGTTTCCCAAAATTGAAAATTGGATCCAAAGAGGGAAATTGGTCCTACTTCTCTAATTTAATTATGGTAAATGAGATCCCCATAGTAAAATGACTATCAACCCTTAGGCAAATCAAGTCAAAGTGTGAATCTACAAAGTTACCTTTTTTGCAAGGATGAGGGTATAGGCCAAAGAAAATTATGGGGATAAAGTTTAAAATTAGAAAATAAACTCCCAAGTGAAATATATAACTTTGATTTAGAATATTATGCATAAATTGAAGGAACCAACAAAGTTTTTGGAAAATCATATAGAAATAAATGTTGTCTTCAAAATGTTTTTTTTTATGCAAACTGAATATTGACTCATTCACCCTACAATGAATGGGTTCTAGTAATTTTTTGGAAAATTTTTGAATCTATGATTTAAGTCTGAGGCCTACAATTGTTCCTGACAACTTCAAACCTTCACTCCTAGATCCAGATCTATGTAAAATCTATAAAATATAATTATTGTTTGTTGGTGAATAGGGGTTTGCCTCGGTTAATCCCCAAGTTTGGTAATTAAAGCTTGATGAAAAATTTAGGTTTGAAACATGAAATGTGTGTGCAATCATAACCTTAAGCATGTATAAGATTAAGAAACAAATGATGCAAAGAAAACCTACTCAAGTGTGTTAGAATATGATCCCTAAATGAACATGCACAATGATGAAGACCTACTTTGAGAGATCTTAAACCACCCTAATAAGTCACAAATTTTATTTGCCTTCCTTTAGGTTGAAAGTAGAATGATAATATAAGGGTGAACCACTTAGGAAATGAGTCATTAGGGTTGGTCAAATTTATTGTGTATCTCCCAAAACCTAGAATCCATCATGATCCTCTATAGGCATCTATTATAAATCCCTTGGAAATGCTTGATCTTTATATCAAAATGAGCTTTAAGACCTAATAAAAAAATAAAATGCTACTCCAAGACTTTAATTTTCAATGCCTCTCCTTTGTCTTGAATACAAATGCTTGATCTCATGTTAAATTCTCTTCCTTGTCTCTTGTCTAGTGTAAAATGAATGTGAGACCTAAAAATTTAGGACTCCTTAAATGTTGGGGCATTAATTTAATTCATAAAATTTATTCAATGTGGGTTGTGGTGTCGAGAATTAAAATAAATTGAGTAAAAGAGGCCTTGGGATACATGATAAAAGGGGTATTAGGGGCCTATCAATGAGGTTTTCAAAATGCATTAATGAAGAGGCCACCAAAATAGATCCAAAAATGTGTGAATTATAATTTCTCCTTGAAAGGGGTACAATTTTCTACCTTAGAATTCTTAATTTGCATCAATTATTCTTCCATAGATTTTATCCAACTATCATCCTTGCATGCCTCAATCACTATCTTCATTTCTACTTTGAAAAGTAGAAAAAAATTACCTATTGCTCTATCATAGAAGATTTCCTTTTATCAACACACCTCTACTCTTTTCACCCATCATATGATATTCAAAATTATTCTTCTGCACATAATTATAAATCTTAGTAATCCTTTCTAGGGCTTCTCCCTCTTCAACCTACATGCCATTTTATTTTCTTCTTCTTTTTCTTCTTCTCTATAGGAAGAATCATCACATCATATCATTCTATAAATATTGAGCTTATTTATGGTTCTTCATCTACTTTGAAAATTGCACTTTAAACTTTCTTATTTAGCCTCTTTTTGTAGCACTGGTAAGCCTTAGTTCTTGTAGAATATCTAGGGAAGATTTTGTCATCTAACTTTCCATAAAAATTTCTTAAGTTTTTTACATCTCTCTTTAAATAAAATTTTCTTCAAAATACTCTAAAATATTTGAGAGTAGGATTTCTTCACTACCATAGCTCATAAAGGGTCTTTAAACTAATAACTATTTCTTATACTCCATTTATTATGTATACTATAGTGCGAATAACTTCTCTCCAATATAAAGCTAGTATTTTTCTTCTCTCATCATTATCATTGTTACTTCCTAAAAATCCTATTCTTTCTTTCCAAAACTCCATTCTGTTGAGGAGTTGTAGGAGGGTAACAAATGCCTCTTTATTCCATGATCTTCAAAAATTTGTTAAATTAATTGTAGGTGACTTCTCCACCTTTATCAAATATTAAGCACTTGATTTTCATATCAATTTCATTCTTAATCATAGATTTAAATTATTTAAAATTATCTAGATATTGTAATTTTTAATGAGAATGGTTGCCTAGTTACTCTAGAGTAATTGTCAATTAACAAAAAAAAATACCTGTGACCTTGAAATATTCCTCTTCTTGTAGGTCTATGTAGGTCTTTATGCACAAAATCCAAAGGTTCCATAGTAGAATATTTTTTTATTTTGAACCTCTTTCTTATTTTCTTGCCAACCAAAAATTCCTCGCAAACTATGTATTAATAGGCTTTGTAATTATTGGAATATCTCTCATAGCTTGAGTAGAGTTGTTCCTAATTAAGCTATCAAAATTGATGTGAAATATTACTGTATTCCATATAAAACCTTGATTGGTTTGAGTTATAAATAACTTACTATTTGTACCTTTGAGATGCTAAACATTCCCATTTTTCCTTGTTCCTACAACAACCAGAGTTCTAGAGATTTGTTTTTTGATATCACAACTATCATCTTGAAACAAAATATTATATCCTTTGCTCAATATTTTTTCTACACTTAGAAGAATATATTGGAGACCCTTAACATAAATAAAATAATCTATATTATGATTTTCATCAAAACTAATTAACCTTTTCGATGTATCTTAGCAGATTTATCATCACCAAACTTAACAAGACCTCTTTTGAATGTATCAAGTTGAAAAAAATTACTCTTATCACTTGTCATATGATTTTAGAATCTTGTATCAATTCATCAACATTCAAAGCCATGAAGAATAATTCATCATTTTCATTATTTGGGTAGTCAAATTCACCATTAGATATGCTAGCATCTTATTTAATATAATAACTTCTCTTGATAGATTAACCTTTATTATCCTTGTATTTGTCATTTCAAATTTTTGATAGATCTCGTTAACCATAATTTCCTATCTTTCCACAGTTAGAAAATTTGAAATGCATTTGAAAGGTAACTTACCTATATATTTTTAGTGCCCTTTTTCAATATTCTCATAAAATTTATTTCCACTTCATCAATATCTTCTAGATTTGAATCATCTTTCCTCTCTATCTTGCTAGCATTAAAGCAAGCCTCTTTTCTTGAATTAATTTGACCAAACTCTCTCAATTGAAAACTAGTTAAAGCACTGGTCAAACAACTAATATTTAGGGTAATGATCTAAATTTTGGGCTTCCTCGATATTTAAAGTCTTAGAGCTATAATATTTAGGAAGACTTCTTAGTACCTTTTTTACCACCTCATTTTCCTCTATCTTTCCACCAAGGCCATTGATGTAATTAACAAATTCATCCACTCTATGCATTTATCTTGCAATAGCTTCATCCTATGACATATTTAGGTTCTCAAACATGGTCTTAAAATTCTATATATTTTCTTTCTTGAGTTTATCATCTCCTTCATAGATTATTTCTAGCTTCTTGTAGATCTCTTTAACAAATTTGAATCTCATTACCTTCTCATGTTCTGAATCAACAATACCAAGGAAAAGAGTATTCCTTTCTTTTCCACTATTCTCATAAACCATGACCACATCATCAAGTTTTGAACCACTAGAAGGCATGGTATATCCATATTCAATTGAATTCCAAACTCTAAACATGAGGTAAACAAGTAAATCTTCCATCTTGATCTACCAAAATACATACCAATGGATAGATGTATAAGACAATTGAGAGTGGGGGGTGAATCAATTTTACACTAAAACACCAAAAATATCATTAATATTTATATACTTATCAACCTTAAAACCCTTAAATATATTTAGCATGAATTTAAATAAGTGAATTAGTATATCATCAATGGAAATGCATAATAAAAAACAATATTTATGCAGAAAACATAAGGGAAAAACCACAATGAGGATTAGCCCAATATATAAATGAATTGAAAAACCAAATACAATAGTCCTCACTTCCAAATTAGAAATAATAAATAATAATATTTTTACAAAGAGAAATCTATCTCAAAGCAGCAAAAGTATCCACCACATAACCCTTCACCATCTATAACCTTCAACTCACTACCTCCAGTAACTTCAGATACACTAAAAATGTAGATACCTTCTACTCACTACTTCCATTAGCCTTAAGTAGTCATAGAATCTTGCAATCAAATCATTTATCTTGATTATATTCACATCATCATAGACCTTAAAAATCATCTCCAACAATTCACCTAAAATTTATACCATCTTCAACCTTGAGAATATTCTCCAAGGTCAGATATGCACAAAAAATGTGTAATTATAAAAAAGGTCAACACCAAACACTTTAGTGATGGAAATAACTGAAGGTGGACCATGCCACGAGTTAACTAG
Organism: Sequoiadendron giganteum; assembly: GCA_007115665.2. Taxonomy (NCBI): domain Eukaryota; kingdom Viridiplantae; phylum Streptophyta; class Pinopsida; order Cupressales; family Cupressaceae; genus Sequoiadendron; species Sequoiadendron giganteum. Next base: position 139,492,793 of record CM021101.1, read on the forward strand.
GACCCAAATAAACATCTACACACTTCACTACACTTCCAATAACAACAAAAACCTCCACAATTAACACTAACACTCTAGGTCATCCAGACATATATTAATACCCTTAAACAATTAAGTTCAAGCTTTAGCAAGTCCGAAAAAAATTTTTGGACTACATAAAACTTTGAATAATATTTTTTACTTTCCATAACCAACATATTACTAAAGAACACATACAACTAAAGAACACAACCATCCTTTGTATCCAAACAAGCTACCACAACCAAAAACTAATGAATCTAACCTTGCAGAGAAACTAAACATAAACAAATCCAAGAGAAGATAGATACAAACATTATTAGCATGCTCCCAAATTTTTAAGACAAGAAACCTCAACACAAAGAACTTTGGAGCATCTATATCTCTCCTAGAATACTTTCTTTAAAGTTCACACACTAGTGAACAAAACTTCTACTGTCAAATGATCCAAAAACTAAAAAATCTAGATGTAGCACCTTTGAACACCTTTGATCAACTTATTTAAATTGCATAAGCATAACTTTAAAATTGGAGAAATGAAAATCACAAAAAACAAGACCTCTCTATCACACTATTATCTATTTTATTCAAATTTTCTCAAAAGAAATTGGAAACAAAGTGACTATAATATATTTGTATCATCAAAGACACCTTTTAATCACAACCAGAACATTTGAAACATAATCTCAATAACACAAATACTTCCACAATCATAATTATAAAAGTACACTAGATATGAAATCATTAATTGTAACACTAATACAACATTTTTCAACAAAGACATCAATGATAACACAAGAATTCAACAAAATCCATATCTCCAATAATCACCATCCAAGGTTGATATCAATGCAACATCATAGATCTATTGACATCAGTGAGAACACAAGTATCCAACATAAGACCTCATGAATTATAGAAATATTAGATAATGGATTTATATGAACCTTAAAAGTTAGGATCTAAAGTAATAGTTACCCTACACTAATTCCTAGTTAGCTACCATAGTTATTCTAAGTTACAGGTAGAAAACAGATTCAATCTATAATAATGTGATATTAATCCCATAATTTCATTGATAGAACAAATACAAATGAAAGTGTAATCTAGGGTAAAATTCAGGTATATGAAGAATAACATCAAAACTAAACCAACAAATCCCTAAACTAACAATATAGCTCAATCCAACATAAGAAACACAAACATAAAGTAGATCTAACCTATTCAAAGGTTTCTTGACCTCCATTGCTCTTCTCCATCTTTCTTGAATGTACTTGATACCCTCATATTTGAGTGTGAAATAGTAGCCTATGACAATGACTAGAAAAATATTGAAGATATTTGTCTCACATCAATAACATGTACTTTCCCTAGATATGCATAAGATGTAGATGATAAAATGACAAGGATGAAGGCCTTTTATAGGAAATAAAAATTTGAATGAAGGGTTGATATTGAATTTCAATAATTTGTATCAATTTTTAGTGTAGAAAAATATCTCTCTCTAGATTTTCACACTTTTTTGGGTCTTCCCTGCTAAAATTGGAGATCTTTATGCTTTAATTGGCCTTATTTTTCATCCACAAGCCTTATTTAATGTAAATTTCCAAGGATAATCTTGACACATAGACAATAACCAATCATAAATTAATGTTTTATGTTTGTATGACCTAGATTTAGTGATATAGGACTCATACGCCATCTTGGGCATATGGGTCCCACCTAAATTTTAGCGCCTAAACTTGAAATTGGCATTAAAATTTTTTTCTAGAAATTTGTGTCGCATGCTTATCCTATTGAGACTCATATACCCCAACTGGTGTATGCGTCCCCCTTATCTTAGACATAACTTAAAATCAAATTCTTAGCAGTATCTTATTCTCCTAAATTTGATGTCAGCTTGTAGTGTTGTAATTTTGAGAAATTTAGCATAAACAAGTATAAATACAAGGTTATTTCACATATTTTATCGTAGAAATTTTGAGTAAGCATCCTTATAGAATTATTTTTATCCAGAGACTTTACAAGAGCATTATAGAGCATTCAAGAGTTGATTATCAAGCATTTGGAGCATTATTCAAGATTCAAGCATCGCGTCAAATTCATCATGCACCATGTTTGTTGTTGAGATAACATTTACTATGTAATATTTATGCCTCAAGAAAGCATTCAATCAAGGTTCAAGATCCACAATAATTATAGATATTTCATATAAGATTACAACCTTCATTCCAAGGGTTGATGAGTTACAACATTACATACTTGTTCATTCATCATTCCTTCTTTCTATTTAATTTCATTTCAAGGTTTAATTACCAAAATAGGTTTTGACCAAGGAAAACCATTGTCAAATAACAAAACAACATTTTTCCCTCTCTTTTATGTGTGATTTGCATATTTGTGTTGAATATCCATTGAATAGAAAGGTTGGAGAAATTTTTCAAAGTGAAAAGTTCAAGTTTTCATCTTTCTTGCAAGATCACAAAAAGTGTGATAGGTGAAGCAATGGAGGAAGAGTGGCTGAAGAATAGTTACCGCCACACTGCGTGTGGTCAAAAAATTGAACACGGTATCACGGTGGGTGTTGAGACAATTGGGGAGGAGGCAATCTGAGTAGATACCATGGTACCACCTGTGGTCAGGACATAGACCGCAGTACCATAGCGAGCGATTAATAAGAAGTGCGATAACAGTTATTGAAGCGATGAGGATGACAGTTAGTGGATACCGTAGTATCGTTGGCGGTTATCATGGAGACCGCGGTGACTGCGGTGGAAAAGTGGTAGCAACATAGCAGCGGTCAAGAAATAGTCACCTCCCAACCACGAATGATCACTGAGGATTCCATGGTGGCGTAGTAGGCAGGGTGGCAACTGCCAATGAAGAGTTGAACGGTGAGCTGTGAAAAGTCGGGGGAAAGCAGATAATGGTCACACAACCATACCATTGATAGATGAAGTGAAGACCATAGTAATGCGATAAACAACCAGAGTTAATAGTTGATGTCAAACAACCATGTTGCAGGGTGTAAACAATATGCTAGCGGTTGAGCGGTAAGGGCATGGTAGATGGGGAAGGCTGTGGAAAATTCAACCACCATGGAACTGCTAGAGATAGAGATGTAGACCACAGTACGGCAGTAAAGGGTGATAGCTAGCTAGCTACCACGATACCCTGGTTAGTCAAGTGGTTGACCATGGTAGACTAGTAAACATGATAAAGGCCACGAAGATAATAAATGTAAAGTATGAGAAAATATAAAGTGAAATATTAAAGGCAGGAAAATATATAACTTGGTAAAATCAAATGCAGAACTATATAAAAATATTTAATTTGCCGAGAGGCAACACAATTAAATATTTTAATTTCTGTCATGGAATAATAAATGGTTTTATAAGAAACTAAAGGGTCGTGACCCTTGGGATTTCATTGTATAAATATTTGAAAATCAGACAGCAAAAGGGGTTAGAGAGTAGAGGTTAGAGATTTTCCAGAAAATGGAATTGGTAATGTAAAACAATGACAAAACTTTTTTGAAGCAGAGAAATGGATGAATTATTTAAATTGGTGAAACCCTTCTTGTTTTTAGTTGTTGTGTTGCAATAATTTTTAATTCTTATGTGGGTTGTCTCCAACTTGAAGTTTTTTAAATCATTTAAATCAATGCATCAAGTATATGTTTGATTTATCATACTGGAATTTCACTATGTGTGATTTAGTTAATTGTTGTCTGCAAATCAGAATTAAATTCTTTTAAACAAGTCACAGTGATTTAGGATTTCTTTTGGATAGTTAAAGAAGAACCCAGTAAGAAAAATTTCCAACAATATTTGTACAAGACATAAATAAATAAAATTATATGCCAGTCATAAGATTTTATTTTATAAAGTGCCTAACAACTTGAATTAAACAAGAGGAGGAAAACACATATCATTTTCTATTTTTGACTCCATTGCCCATGTGGACAGAAGGCACTGATTTGCCACAACCCATAGATTTAATTTCATATCAAACAACTTATTAAAATCCTTTCATTTGGGTAGTAGGAGTAGTAGTAGTTGTAGTAATTTTATCTGTCCATTTCCCTTTGGCAGTGTGGGTAGATAGTTCAAATATGAAACACATTTAAAATCTGCATTATTCACATAGGTACACCCGCTTTGGTCTAACAGACCCTAAAGCGAAGAGGTTTTAATTGCATCAATTTTCCTTGTACATTGGCCAGAGGCGTCGTGAGAGCTTGGCAACCTCTTGTGGTTCAAACCTGTGTTTTTGAGACCCAACAATTTGGCGACTCTGCTAGGGACAAACATCAAAAAATTTGGTTCTAGCCCTTCCATTTACAAAGTCAACACAAATGCAAAATCAGTCTCCAATCATAGAATCATACTTGTGTGGTTTTCAACTCCCCATTCGAGTCACACAGACAACAGTTTGGCAACTCTATTGTGGATAAATTTAGTAAAAAATTTCTTAGCATTTCCATTCGTTGAGTCAGCAAAGTTTCATTTTTTTTTGGAGATTCCATTGGGGCAAACCAAAACAATCCATTTCATTTTCCTAGTTTTTGAAAAATTAGGTGGCGACTTTGTTTTAATTCTATATAATGCATGGATGTTGTGGAGTAGTAACATTTTTTCAAGATGGTAGAAGCAAAAAGAAGACAACAGTCAATAAGAGAGTTGAAGGAATTGAGACAACAAAGGTTCCAATTGGACCAATAGATGCTACAAGTGAACCAAAAATTGCTGCAATTGGGAGTCAAAAGTGTTCCAGATACATCAACAAATGGGTAATCATGCAGTAAGAATGAAGACACAAATTATAGGAGATCTTGGACACCACATGTACCACATGATGCAACTAAGAACTTTGGTAATAAAGGTAATGTAGAATATTCACCACAAAATACTTTTGATGAGTATATTCAAATTTAAGAGAGAGGAAAAAATCTTGTGGATGCCTTTTTTGACATAAGGAGATATAAGGGAGAATCTATGAGTTCTTTATACAATAGAATGATAGATGTCTATATGCAATTACCTCCTCATTTTAGGCCTACAAGACCCACATTTTTTGCACAATTTTTAAGAGCATCAAAGCCTGAATCAATTTATTGGTCAGAGTCATTAAAACGACAAGCCTTTGATGTAGTAAATAAATTTATTGATTCCATGCTTCAGACAAGGTATGTGGATATTACCAATAATGCTTCAGAAGCTGAAATTGAAGAAGATATCATGCCTTCCAACAATGAAGATGTGGAGAGTTTCTCTTGTATGATAGATTGTGATTCAAATTGTGAAGATGAAAATGTGGATTTTAATCTATAATAGGGTGATTCTTGTAGTTCATATGGATATCAAGAAGAGGAAGAAATAGTAGAAGATATGGAAGCAGAAACATGTTCACTCAATAGTGAGAAAGTTTCAGATTTATTGACACTTGAATACCAAAAGTATGCACATAAAGATGATTCCAATTTTTTTTCTCCAGCATATATTTTCTTTGACAGTGAAGATACTATGTGCAAAAATTCAGATGACTCCATGAGAATTTCTTAGACTGGTGAAGAGATCTTTGAAGCTAATCAAGAATCCTTGTCTATCCAAGAAGAGGTATGTGCCTAGAATGATATTTTCCTGCAAGAAAAAGATGTTGATTTGCATGATGATGAGTGTTCAACATTTTTTGATTCAAGTATGTTTGAGGATGACTGTATGGATCAAATGTAGGTGTCAATACCAACTGGTGACATAAAAGAAATGGAAAGTGGTTTTGAATTGATTATTTCAGAAGATGCTGATGAGATAGAATTTTTTGATTTCCAAGAAAAGCATTCAGATTTTTAGGTCCCAGTAAAATTGTAGGAACATTCAAAAACATATGACAATGAGAAAACCTATGAATTTTTTGTTGAATATGGATATACTTTGTGTGCTGAAGGTGATAAATATTTTTCTTATGATGAAATACAGAGGGGTGAAATGAATAAAATTAAAGTTGAACACAATGGCAGTGCATGTTGCAGGGTAGGTGGAATGGATAGTTTCAAAAGAAACCTGATGAGCTTTAATCAGAAAAAATTCTATGATGGAGGAAAGTGTAGGTTCTTCTTTTGGGGTGGCTTGGGGCCATCCCTTATGGTTTGATTTTTTGAACCATAAAAGGTACAAAGGATTAAGGATTTCCAGTGCATGGACAATTCTTATCAAAACCTCTTTAAAAAACTATTTTGCATGCACAGTAGTTTTAGTTATCTTTGAAGGGTCTGGGTTTGCTAGTACATGGACATTCTCAAGAGTTCCCTTTCTGAAAACTTTGGTTTTATTTCCATGTACAGTAGTGTAGGGTTTTCCATTCTCCATTTTCTCCATTTTCATATCCTTCATCTGTTCATTCCCTCTATTTTCCATTACCTTCATTTTTTCATGTCCTTGACTCGGTCTGCTCTACCAAAGATACTTTGGATTCTTGCAGTGATTTGAAAAATCACTCATCCCCAACAGGAGACATTGTTAGAACCAAAAATTTCCAGTAAAATTCCAAGGGGTTTTTCTCATTTTGAACCTAATATTTTCACTTTCTTTTAAAAAATCATTCACCCCCTTTTACAATGCTAAAATTGGATTTTACCCTTGTACCGTTGCCCCATTTTTGGCCTTTACAATTCTTGCATTTTACCCCCCCATTTGTTTTCACTATATTTCACTAAATTTTCATGAAAAAATTAACTTTACTGCCATCCAAAAATCTAAAATTGACTCATTAATTATACCACTACCATGTTTCTCATAGCATTCCCCTTTATACCATTTTACCGTGGCCTTACATAAAAGGGCTAGTGGTATGATGGTAGCAGTGAAGGGTGGTCATCATACCAACTACCACTACACCATGGTTGGTTAGAGAAAAACCCATGGTGGTGCAGTGAATAGGCAGTCAGGTCGGCGACAGGTGAAGCGACAAAGGAAGAGTGGTCAAAGAACAGTTACCGCTACATCGTGCATAGTCAAAACATTGACCACAGTATCGTGGTGGGTAGTGAGACAATCGGTGAGGAGATACCACGATACCACATGTGGTTAGGATAGAGACCACGATACCACAGTAAGTGGTTAATAAGCAACATGATAATAGTTAATGAAGTGATGAGGATGATAGTTAGTGGATACCGCAGTACCATTGGCAGTTGTCATGGAGACCACGGTGATTGTGGTGGACAGGTGGTAGCATCATAGAAGCAATCAAAAAATAGTCACCGCACAGAAAATAAATGGTCACTAAGGAGTCCGCGATGGCATGGTAGGCAGGGTGGCAACTAGTGACGGAGAGTTGAACGGTGAGCTGTGAGCGGCTGGGGGAAAGCGGCTAATGGCCACACCATCATACCGCTGATAGATGAAGTGAAGACCATGGTGAGGCGGTAAACAACTAGAGTTAATAGTTGATGTCAGACCGCCATGCCATAGGGTGTAAAAAATATGCTAGCGGTTGAGCGGTAAGGGTGCAGTAGATGGAGAAGGCTGTGGAAAAGTCAACCACCGCGAAACCGCCAGAGACAGAGATGTAGACTATAGGAAGGCGGTAAAGGGTGATAGCTAGTTGGCCACCGCGATACCATGTTCGGTCAAGTGGTTGACCCTGGTAGAGTGGTAAACATGATAAAGGCCACAAAGATAATAAATGTAAAGCATGAGAAAATATAAAGTGAAATATTAAAGGCGAGAAACAATATAAAGGTAAAATAAAATGTAGAACTATCTAAAAATATTTAATTTTCCAAGAGGAAACACAATTAAATAAATCAATTGTTGTCATGGAATAATAAACAGTTTTACAAGAAATTGAAGGGTTGTGACCCTTGGGAATTTATTGTATAAATATTTTAAAACTAGACAGCAAAAGGGGTTAGAGAGTAGAGGTTTGAGATTTTCCAGAAAATGGAACTAGGAATGTAAAACAATGATAGACCTTTTTTGAAGCAGAGCAATGGATGAATTATTTAAATTGGTGAAACCCTTCCTATTTTTAGTTGTTGTGTTGCAATAATTTTCATTTCTTATGTGGGTTGTCTCCAACTTAAAGTTTTTTAAATCATTTAAATCAATGTATCAAGTGTATGTTTTCTTTATCATAGTGCAATTTCACTATGTGTGATTTGGTTATTTAGTGTCTAAAAATTATAATTAAATTCTTTTAAACAGGTCATAGTGATTTAGGATTTCTTTTGGATGGTTAAAGAAGAAACTAGTGAGAAAACATTCCAACACTATTTTTTCAAGAATTAAATAAATAAAATTATATGCCAGTCATAAGATTTTATTTTATAAAGCGCCTCACAAATTGAATTAAACCAGAGAAGGAAAAAACATATCATTTTCTATTTTTGACTCTATTACCCATGTGGATAGAAGGCATTGATCTGCCACAACCCAGATATTTAATTTCATATGAAAAAACTTATTCAAATCCTTTCATTTGTGTAGTAGGAGTACGAGTAGTTGTAGTAATTTTATCTATCCACTTCCCTTCAAGCCATTGTGGGTAGATAGTTCAAACAAGAAATACATTTCAAGTATGCATTATTCACATAGGTACACCCACCTTGGTCTTGTAGAACCTAAAGAGAATAAGGTTTAATTGCATCAATTGGCCTTGTACGTTGGCGAGAAGCATTGTGAGATCTTTGAAACCTCTCATGGTTCAAACTTGTGTTTTTGAGACCCAACACCTACCATCCCTTGTTCTAATCAAGATTCTTGGTCTACTCAAAGCAAAGGTGTAACTTCAATCCCTTCCTCTACAATACCGATTTCTATTCCTACATACACTAGTACTCAACCTACCATAATAAGTCAACCTACTAGCAGTGTGAACACTTAGGTATTTCCACAGGGAGTTCCTCTAGCTTTGTTCCTTAGACTAAAATATATTCTCAAACATCATCCATCACAAGTTTACAATTGGCATGTCCTCCGCACACATACCCTACTACACTTTGTACCCCTCTACCTTGCAACAAAAAATGACACTATCATTAATTTTTTTTAGAAATCATGGAATCCCTTCAACAACAAGTCAAAATCATAAATTAAAACAATAATGGTCAACCTTCACAATACATCAAAACCAATCCCTTATCCTTGGAGATATTGAGAGAACAAATTCCACAAGGTGTAGAAGTTCTCTGATTTAAGAAATATGGTGGGAAAGGAGATCCTATTAACCATGTTTCAACTTTTACTACCCTATGTAGTGATTTTGTCTTTAAAGATAAACTTTTGGCCAAATTATTCCCTAGATACTTGAAAGATATTACCTTGGAATGGTTTTCTTCTTTATAAAATAACTCAATTTGTTCATTCAATGAACTTGTTGAGGCCTTTATTAACCATTTCCAAGTGCACATGACTCCTATGATAGATTTAGATAATATGATGAAATGTTAGAAAAAAGATGATAAAAATATTACTGATTTCATTTCATGCTACCAATTGCTTTATTCAAAAATTTACATTAATATTCTTGATCCTCATCTTCAATGGATGTTCATTGAGAATTTGCAAAATAAGATAGAAGATAGGCTTGGCATGATGAATTTTCCTTCCTTTGTACATGTTATCAATTAGATATGCACTCTATACCAAGCTTGTAGAAAAACTCAACTATTTTTTGACACATGAAAACCTTCTTCAGATGTGGGTGATCTGAGTGAAGAAGGAATATCTAGAGTGAATTGGTTCTTCCAATGATAATTCCTATTCTAAATGATTTTTGAGGTAAATAGTTAGAAGGAAAAATTGGATTTAAAAATTATGATTCGAATTCTATCACCTAAAATTATTGACCAACATTAAGGAGATTCTGATAATAACTCATTCTCACCACCTGTTTTTAACCCGATTCTCACAATCTCACAATACATATAATCCAAAAGTGATTTGTACAAAGGTTTAGAATAAATACAAGGCATAACCTAAATTAAAATGCAACTCCTACAAATCAATTTATAATAGTAAGACAAGAAAAGGATTCAACATATTTGAATCACAACACAGATCAAATTACTATTTCAAAGCATAAACAAGAAGTGAGAAAGGAAACTCTACTATTTTATTGAATGAAGGAGTGAAAATCTCAAAAATATGAGTACAAAAATTGCTTACATAACTCTCTGCATGAAAAAAAAACCCTAAGTTTTTCTCCTAAATAAAGCTCTCCAAAACCTAATCCAAGCTCAAGAAGAAAGCCCAAAAAAAGCATCTAAAACTACATCATAATGTGTAATAAAAGTGGAAAACTCACACTTTTTGCATGTCCATCCAAGAAAGCATCTAAAAATAGGCCCATTCTTCTTTAAAAGTGAAACAAACACCTTATCTTCTCCACATGCATCTCAAATTCACCCAAGGAAAATTCAACCACCTTTTCTTTTATAAAACTGTTAAAAATAGCAACAGAATAAAATAATTTATAAAACATTGTTTTATTCTTTTATTTACAAGACACTAGTAGTTTTTTTTCTCAACTTGACCTAATTTTGCAATTAAGATTTTATAAATCTTAGCAAAATATTACAAACTTTTATATCTCCATTACAACTTGATTTTTCTTCTCAAAAAAATCATTAAAATATAAGGGTAGACTTTTATTGTTGACCCCTAATGGATTTCTATTTAAAATGAATTAAAAAATAAAGCCTAAGGCATGAATGTTTTCCCTAAGGCATAAGTATTGACATTAAATAAAATACCCAAGTTTTTGGGCCTTCAAATAATATATCATAACCTAATCTTGAAGACTTAGGCATATGAAGTCAAATGAAAACTTAAGGAAAATGAAGATTTTCAGCCACTACGGTATTAAATTGAGGCTTAATATTTTAAAAGATATCACAAAAGACCCAAAATTTAATTAGGGCTAAGGAAAATCCTAATGACAAAACATGAGTTTCACCCTAATTTTGCATTTCATTTTCAAACTGTCTGACTTGGAGAGAGCTTTGCAAACCACCGCAATGGGAGATTAGGGTTTTGACTTTGAGCATGATTTTGAGCCACCTTGCTTGATGTTTTTGTCGAATCTTCTTAGATGCTCAATGGTAAATTTCTTTAGTTGCTTTCAGTTGATTTCATGACCTTCTTGGTCGTGACATAACATGTGTTTTTCTGATTCTTTCTTTCATTCTTTTGTGCTTCATCTCTGCACTTCACTTGGCCGCCATGAGATCTTGACCAATGCATTTATGGAAGCTCAATTAGAGCTCAGCTGTGTGCTTGTTTGCTCTTCTACAAGTGTATGATGGTAAGATTTCATTCTTCTTTGATATTTTCCTCTTAAAATAAGATCTTATAAAATATTTTCTCTATAAGAAAGATGATTTTTATTTGAAAAAATTATAGGCCATTGTACAGGCCATGAGCGTTAACATGATTCTTGATGAATTTTCATAAGGAAAAATTTCATTCTATAATTATTTTTTTGACTTTGAAACTTCATTAACAAACTCTAAATGGGTCCAATTTAGAATATTTGTGAGTCAAGAGCCTTCTCTAGGCCATGGCTAACCTTGGACTGATTTGGGTATTTTGCAAATCCACTATATTTTCATTACTTTGTAAGAACTCAAAAAATTATGCCATGCTTCTAATGAAGAAAAATGAGATGGAATTTCAAAGCTCTTATCTCATTTTCCTAACGATGTTTGAATTTTTAGTTGAAACCCCCATGTGGGTATCCGGAAAATAGAAGAAAAAAACCTCTCCAACTTCTAGGCTCGACCCATGATATTAAATAACACTCATTTTATTCATCAATAAAAACACTTAGATTCATGAACACTTTACTTAATGAGTTTTCAGAACTTCATGGCCACAAAAAATAATTATGATATCCATCATTTTGAAGAGCTTAAAATTTTGAAACTATGTATCTTGATTCTATTATGGATTTTGAGTTAAAACCCCAAAATGGGTATTTTGTATTTCAAAGGAAAATTTGCATTTAAGTTGCACCCTATATGTAATTATTTGTTTTCCTATAGGAAATTTCCATTATTTGGTGTATGATGAAAGTAATGAAACCTCTCACAAGAAAATGACCTTCTCAGTTTATTCATTCAAGATCTCTATTAAATTGCATTTTTGGACTAAGATCTCAAATGGGTATCACCCTTGATAGGAAAATAATGCTCCAGTCTTCTATTGTTGTGAAAAGAATAAAACAACACCATTTTTCTTATGCAACACATTTCATACATGTCACAAGCATCCTTCTGTTAAAACACTATATCACAAACAATCATTAAGGGCCCTAGAAATAACAACTTATGTATGGTTGCTCCATGTACATGTCTCTTTCCAACATATTTTTAATTGATCCTTTCACTTCATTTTATGTACCTAAATGCTTATGAAAATATACACTCTCAACTCAAAACTTTCATGGAATAAAACAATGCTTCTTTCCTATGTCCATATATTCACAACTTGTTCTTGATCATAACCATATTTGGCTTATGTCTTCTACTTGGACATTACTTTCAAATTTGAACACTTATCACTTATTGTTGTTTTTCCATAATGTTGTCCTATGTATGAAAACTAATATTTTAACATACCTAGAATTGGATTTTCTTGATATTTTGTACTCAATGGATTGAAAATTCCAATGTTCTTATTGTTTGGCCTCTTCATACACTTTTATGATTAACTAAAACCATTGTAAGAATATTTCAATCCTTCAATTATGTAGTTTGATTTTGTGAATTTTATATGTATTCATGTTCACTATCATCATTTATGACATGAAACACCTGCTGCACCCGAAAATAACATCTTGGAGCAACTAGAATAAATATGAACAAACTTCATATGGTAGTAAAAATGCAATCAATTTTGACAGTATTAAAACTTTTCAATATGGAAATTGATGTGTTTCATTTGATTTTGTTTCTGAATTGAGTTCATTGTTCACTTGTAATTTTCTCTTCATTTCTCTCACACTTGACTATTATTAGTGAACAATGATCTTGATTGATTTAATAGTTGAAATCTATTTCACTCCTTCTTGACTAGCTCATATGAGCATGATAATTTCATTTCTTTACTCAACCTCTATTTGTGTGTTTAAGGGGTAGCTTGTCGATATCTACCCTTTTGGGAGCCCATTTTACTCCACATTATTTTATGTATTCATGAAATGATCAGCTACATAACTTTTCCTATACCTGCACAGGAAATTAACAATGTTAGATAAAAAAATATACCATTGTGATGTTTCCTTCTTGGCTTCTTGTCAAAATCCTGTTCTTACAACTTCAATTGTTTCAATGTATTATCAAAAAAATTCTACATTATTGTTGGTGATTCAATTAGGAATGTTCATAATCAAAGCTCTAACAACCATTTACTTCTCTTACAGGTTAATCGGAGCTTGAGGACAAAGGATGGTGCACCATTCCTAAATCAACCAAAACAACAGGAAATGATGATTATGTTCATGCTTATGTGTCTTTCTTTCTTACATCTTCAATAGTGTATCATGCTTCTCATGATTCATTATTTGGCTACTCCCACAGCTTATGTGGGGCACTTTAATTTCTTTTCTTGTTTCCATTTGAAAAGAAATGTATCTCAATGCAAACTTGTACCATTCATTTCAGAATAAATGAAATATTATAATGTGAACAACATGTGAAATAAATGAAAGAAATCATTCTGATTTAATAATTTATATGTATTGTGATTTATACTTCATCCATGTTGCAAAACACTGAGTAACTTTGAAACTCTATTCATTGAAAACATTTGCATAACTGAAACTTGATAAATCTGATGCAAACAAAAATTAAAGCAATGCAACAACTAACTAAATCTTTCACTTTAAAATGAAACTAATTAGCTCTGTCAATTGAGCTCTAGTAAAAATTGGTAACAATACACTTGTGTATTTCCCTACATGATTATCAAAAATCGGCTAGTAGTCATGAAATAAAACCCACCTCTAGCCATTCCTAGAAGTCCAAATCCACAAATCAAAATAGTTATCAACCCTTTAGGAAATAGAATAAATTTTTCCTTCAACTAAACCCACCTCAACAATCTCAACATGTCGATACCTAAGTGGCTACTATAAACAAGACAAATCCTTTCACATTTAGGGATCCACCTAGGAAATTTACTCCCCTACCTCATACCCTACATAACACAATGCCACAACTTCTAGAAAAAAAAATATGACCACCTTACCTCTGATTAAAATACCCAATCCTGATAAGACTTCACCTCCAAAATTTAGATCAAATTCCTATTGCCACTAACACAAACAAAATGGACATGATACAAAAAATTGTAAGTTTCTTAAACATCTTGTACAAGACCTCATTGATTTTGGTTGACTTCACGTTGGAGGTGTTAATGATCAAAGAAATAAATTTGTTGCCCCTCCTAAGGAAAAACTGCAAATCTTTACCAATCTTATGCCAAATCATGAAACTAAGAAGAATGATGTGATGAATGTTGACACGTATGATGAAAACATGGATACTATTGAATAAAGTCATATGGATACTACTGAACAAAATCCTATTAATGGTATGGTGGGATTGATTGAAATTATACCTTGTAAGGGCCAACCTAAAAATCCTCTTGACATTGCTTTCTCATCTAAAGATATACTTAAATATGCACCTGATGGTCCTCTTTACATATTTGGTCAAATCTATTGCAAGCCCACTAATGGGATATTAATTGATCCCATATATGGAGAGAAAGTGATCACTAAATAATGCTTACTTATGCATGAACTCTATCAAGAAACATATGATAAACCAAAAGAATGGATAAGAATTCATAATGGTTTTTCTTGCCCTATGATGGGATCGATCACCCTTCCTTTAAAATTTGGACAAAAAAATTAGAAGTCTCACTCTCCATCATCTCAACGTTGGATCGATTCTATGTGAATCTTGGTTATCCATGGCTATTGATGAGGTAAAAATAACCTCAACATAAAAAAATATAGAAAGCTTACTTTTACTAACTCAATCCTAAGCCTGTGCCAATTTATTAAACTTTAGGAGAAATAATTACTTAGTTTAAGGAAAATTATACAAAATTTATTTCTTTTGATCAATTGAGGAAATTTGCCAATATAGGTTCAATGGGTTGACTTGAGTGATTTATCTAGCAGCAATTGCAAATGTTGAACCAATACATGCCTGAAGTGTGGTAAATGATAGACGATGTGAACCTACTCCTAAATATCAAGATGATGAATTGAGGATTTAGTTTATGTTTCTTTAAAATTTTGTTATCAAAAACCTCATGGCTCTTCTCAAGCCTTCTATATGTTTATGAGATTTAAAGGCATAAAAGTTAGTTAAAGTTGTTGAAGAATTTTTCAATGGCTATCCACGCCATATTGAATTTAGGATTTAGTTGTAAGTTATCTATAAGAATGTAATTTCAGAAAGGATGAATAAGACAAAAGAAGTATCGTTATGTTGTTCACATGGTTTTTAAAATACTACTGAAATGAGCTACCTAATTTATGTCTATTGATAAACTATTGAACTATGAATGATTACGACTATTTGTAATGGAAAGACTTCAAAACTTGTAGCTTATGTGATTTAAGGATGAATTGTTAACTTGCGAACTAGCCACTTGAGGGAAGTTAGCTTAGATAGATAAGTATTTTACTGTTTTGTTGTTTTATTTGTTAAAGATAGATAACTATTAAGTATAAATTAACTAAGTTTGTTAAGACTGGAGTCTGAAGTTCTGGAGCACCCGTGTTTTTAATTAGTATGAGTTATCTTTCAAAGTTGATGAAATAATTTATAGTTTAAAAAGATGTTTCATTGTCTATTCACTTACTTTTCTGCTTCTGTAGTATATCAGTTGTTCAGTTTGCTTGTCTCTATGCTTTCTAGTTTAGTTGTGATGCTTTCTAAATTAGTTGTCTTATGATTTTTAGTTTAGTATTTCCAATTTTTCTTAGAATATATTATTTTCCAGTTAAATGATTAAATGGCCCTAGATTAAAATTGATTTCAATAAGTTTAAGGAAAAACAAAAAAATATAAAATGAGTTATCCAAATCATCCTTTTCTGCGAACTGCCTTGGACACTGCTCGATCGACTAATTGAAATAAAATATTCTAAACTAGTAGGACCTAACAACAGTCTATCACTTTTTGGTGCCATTTTTAGGGATTTAAATAGATTTTGTGCTTAAGTGTTAGTAGGAGATGGTTTGAATACCAAGTTTTATATCAAAAATTTCTCAATTGGCTTCCTTTTCTGCATGTTCAGAAAAAGAGGCACTCACAGACATTTTATACCAAATCCCCCTTAAAATACATACCAATCATACCTAGGGAAGCCCAATGTTGAGATGACCACACTTTTGAAGAATTATTTGAGCCTATTCTACCCAAGGCTATCCACTAATTACCTGTCGAGAAATTGGCAGAACAACAAGTTATAGAGGAAATTATTTTTGAGCAACACAAACTCGTCTGAACATCAAGGGAGATTGTAGATTTGAACCTAACCACAATGAACCTCATCCTCCTATAACTTTTACCTATCATATTATGATGGATGCAGATGATGATACTATCATGAAGAACATCTCCCTATCCTTCCTTTCAACCTTTTGTATTTTATCCTCAGAAGACCCAGACCAATTTCTCTTTGAATTTAAAGTCCCATGTCAAACTTATGATTACAAGAATGACAACCAAAATTTGAAGCTCTTCCTATCAATCTTAAAGGATTTAGCAATGCACTAGTTTATGGGATTGGTTTTTGGTAGTATAACATCTTGGGGGGAAATGGAGACTATTTTCTTGTAAACATACTAGAGTTACTATAGTGTAAGTGATCATAAAGAGGAGTTGTTTAAGGTGAGACAAAATGAGGAAAAAAATTTATAGGATTATCTCAATAGGTTCCTCTTCCTCTCTAAAAGATGTGGAGAAGCGACCATTAGTGTTGAGATTCTCAAAATATTTTTTCTTAAAGTTCTTGATGATGAGGCTAGAAGAAATCTTGATCTAATGGGAAAAGGTGATGTATCTCAGCTAACCTTTGAGGAAATATGCAAGTTATGTCAGAATTTATCTCGTACTCGGGGAGGAATCCGCAAAACTAATCTTTTTAAACGGTCTAACAAGATAGGTAAGCTCCATGAAGAAATAGAAAATCTGAAAGCAAACATTCTCATTTAGTTGAATATTATATTAGATGGTATACAAGCTAAAACTCACAACCCAAAGACCTTGTCAATCTATTGTCCAAGGTGTCAGAATAAACACCTATTGTGCAAGTGTCCTTTAGATAAAGTCAATGTTTGTCAAATTTGTAAGAAAAACCATCCTACAAATTAGTGTGAGATGATGTCTACTATTAAGAATACTAAGAAAAAACCATTCAGGTTGAAGAAGAGATAAATGCCTTAAATCAACATCAAGGAGGTAATTTCTCTTATGGACAAAATTCTAATCCTGCATGGAGAGCACAAAATAACTGGGCTCATAATCAATGGAATCCATCTTGGAGTTAGTCGCCTCCACCACAACCTAACTGGGGAACACTGTATTGGGGATCCCCCGAATGGGAAAATCATGCATGTAGAAATTAGTAGTGGTCAAATCAACCACAACAATAGTGGTACCAACAACATGCTACCCCACAATGGAATGGGGCACAAAATTAGTTTTATACTAAACCTAGGAGGAATCAACAACAAAATTTGTTACCTCTAGCTCAAAACCCTCCTTACTATGAGTAGGTGAACCAACCTTAGTTTCCAACACAATCGCTCCCCAATCCTAAGAATAATCATCAAAATACACTAGTCTATTCTACTAAATATGAAAATGTTATAGCACTTAATGTGATACATTTCAGAAATGTGCAATTGTGTTCTGGTTGAACTCTTCAACCTCCAACTATTGAAGAAATAGTGGAGGAACCTAAGCTGAAAAGTCCAATAAAAGACACGTCGTCTAATTAGGATACCACTCCAAAAGACAAAGAGCCTTTTTCAGGGGGAGGAAGGTCAGTCCTTAAGTCCACATAAGGAGGATCCTGTTCCAAAGGAGAAAAGGATGGCACCATATCTGAAATGTTTAAAGTCCATAACTTCAGAAGATACTCCAAAAGTATCCATGGCTTTAGAAACTGCATTAATTCAGGAGATTAAGAAATTGCAAATTGAAGTTCCTTTATTGCAAGAAATAAAGGAAAATTTGGAGTTAAACTAGTTAATCAAATAGTTATGTATCAAAATTCCAGGTAGGAGGCCAAAATGGATAAATACCATTCATATTGATAGTTATTTAGCCGATTTTCTATCTGGAAAGACTATCGCTCTGAAATGCGATGATCCTACGAGTCCACCTATAATTGTTATAATCAACCAGGTAGCAATACCAAATGTACTAGTGGATATAGGGGCAGCTGTTAATGTGAAGAATGTGGATTTAATGGAAAAATTAGGTTTAACTTATTTACATCCTACAACCATAGTCTTACAAATGGAAAATCAGTCTATAGCCATCCCTAAGGGCATCATTAAAAAGATCCTCATCAAGGCTGATGGAGGGGAATATCTAGTCAACTTCCAGGTAATCCAGTCACTTACACCTAAATATAGATATCCTATAATTCTTGGGAGACCTTGGTTGGTCATGGTTGTTGCTAAGATTAATTGCAAGGAAGGTGGAATGATGATTTCATATGGTCAAGACAGTAAATGCTTGTTCTTATATCCCCCTGCTAAGCCTACTAATATAAAAAGGTCTGGGTTGATGAACCTAAGGAATCCAATGGTTCAGACACTTTTGCCTCCCTAGCCATGGTAGTAATTGAGAAACACGGGGAAGAACTGGAAGAAGAGTTAGTAAGCGATGTAGCACGCCTTGCTATAACCCTGAATAACAAAGAAATGATGGATTCCCCATGGATTTTTTGGCAACCAATTGATATAAATGGGATGGAGCACAACTATGCTACAATGGGAATTCCTTGTCCCTTAGCAAACATGATTCCCAAAAAAAGTCAATTATTTGAAGATATCACAAGATTTCACTGTTTGGTACCTCATAGTTGACCTCTTAACACATTTTTTCAACCTATGTATACTGTCACTTCAGCCCTTCCTGGAACAAAGTACATAATGCTATTACTAGGAAAAACTTTTAATATCAATAGCTGGCTGATAGAAACACAAGAGGGAAGGTTTTTTAATGTGTTGGTACAAAGGTCTAAATATTTTCTTGGGATTATATGGACATGAGAGGAATACACCTAAGTGAATATACTCATCACATTTATACTAACCCCAGTATAAGGCTTCTTCACTAGCCTCAGAGGAGACTCAATCCTACATTAAAGGATTTGGTCAAAATTGAGATTGAGAAACTCCTTCATGCAAGATTTATTTATCCAATCTCTAATAGTAAGTGGGTATCACCTATGGTGGTAATGCCAAAGAAAAATGGGAAGTGGAGAATCTATGTAGATTATATAGAACTCAACAAAGCCACTCATTGAGAATATTTTCCCTACCATTTGTTGATCAATTTCTCAGCAACTTGGTTGGGAGGAAATATTTATCCTTTCTAGATGGATTTAGTGGTTATAATCAGATACAAGTTGCTCCAGAAGACCAAGACAAGACAAATTTTACTTGCCCATGGGCACATTTACATATAGAGTGCTTCCCTTTGGACTATGTAATGCTCCAGTGACCTTTCAGAGAGTTGTTCTTTCCATATTTTCTGCAGTTGTTAATAATTGTTTGGAGGTCTACATGGACAATTTTACAGTCTATGGGTCAACATATGATGAAGCTCTTCAGAACCTAGATTGAGTTCTACAAGTTTGTGAGGAAAATAGACTATCCCTTAGCCATGAAAAATTTCTCATAATGGTAGAAAAATGAATATTCTTGGGTCATCATATTTCCTTTGAAGGAATAAAGGTCGACCACAAGAAATTGAAGTCATCCAACAGTTGACTATCCCTCAAACACATACAAATGTTCAAATTTTTCTTGGACATGCTAGTTATTATAGAAGGTTCATAGAAGGCTTCAGTGAAATTGCAGCTCCTATGTTCTTACTTTTACAAAAAGAAGTAGAATTGTTTTGGACACATTGAGTGTCATCTATCATTCAAAACCATTAAGGAAAATCTTGTCTCTCCTCCCATTCCGTATCTATGCATATGCTTCTGATGATGTTATTGGTGCAGTTCTAGGACAAGAAGATGAAAATGGGGGTAAATATGCCATATATTTCATGAGTAAAAATCTTACTCCTACAGAAAGAAACTATATAACCAAAAAGGAATTACTGGTTGTTGTTCATGCCATAAAAAAATTCTGCCACTACATTACAGGGTAAAAGGTTATAGTTTATACAGACCATTCGGTTGTAAAATACCTAATGAACAAACCTGTAGTGAATGGATAGATTATGAGGTGGTTATTACTCCTTCATGAGTTTAATGCTACAATCCTTGATAAACTAGGGAAATATACTGTAGTAGAAGATTTCCTATTGTGAATCAAACAAGAAAAGGGTGATAGTATTCCTGTATAGGATGAGTTTATAGATGTAAATATTTTTTCCATTTTTGTAAATTCATCCTAGTTGCAAACATTGCTACTATTTGGCTGCCTTTGAGGTACGCCTAGGGTTCACAACAAGGAAAAAAAAGTGACTTTATCAGGGAAAGTGCCCCATTCAAATGGATTAACAAAATTCTATTTCATTGTGGGCCTGATATGCTCCTAAGAAAATGTGTGAGGGCGGATGAAAAATACAACATTCTAAGGGCCTGTCATGATGATCCTTCAGGAGGGAACTACTCTAGGAAGATAATTGCCCATAAATTCTTAGGTGTTGGATACTATTGAATCTCAATGCATAAAGACATTAAGAACTATGTTCATCGTTGTGATGAATTTCAGAGAGTAGGAAGACCAACTGCTTCTTTGGAAATGCCTTTACTACCACAGGTAGTGCTTGAACCATTCGAGAAATGGGGTTTAGATTTTATCGGATCCATAGATCGTTCCTCTCAAGGGAAAGAGTACATATTGGTTTGCATTGAGTACTTGATGAAACGGGCCAAGTTCAAGCCTTACGAGTAGCTAGGGAAGAGCAAGTCACATAATTGCTCTATAGTAAAATATTTCTTAGATTTGGAGCCCCTTGAACTATAGTAACTAATCAGGGACCCCAATTTATATCCAGAGTGCTCTTGGAATTTACTAACCATTTTAAGGTAAGCCATAGGAAGTCATCCCCTTACCACCCTCAAGCGAACGACTAGGTGGAAGTAACTAATAAAGAGCTTGGAATTTTTTTAACGAAAATATTTTCTTCAGGAAGAAAAGATTGGGCCAGGAAACTCCCTGAAGCTGTATGGGCATACAACACAACCTAGAAATCTGCGAATAGATTCAGACCCTATGAGCTCATTTTTGGGAAGAAGCCTCTTCTTCCCATTGAGTTTGAACTACAAAATCTATGAATAGCTATGGAACTAGGTCTAGATTTTAAATGGGCCCAAGTTAAACGAGTTCTACAACTAAGTGAATTGGATGAGCTTCACCTAGATGTTGTCCATCAAATTGAACTAATTCAATATCAACAAAAAGTGTGGCATGACAGACATATTAAGGATAGGGAGTTTCATAATGGAGACTAGTCCCTGCTATTCGATTCAAGAGACAAAGATCATAGGGGAAAAATCAAGACTCATTGGTTGGGACCTTATGAGATTAATTAAATATTTTCAAATGGAATTGTTCATTTGAAACCAATTGATGGTGAAACACACACCATCTTAGTTAATGGTCATCTCTTACACGTCTACCATAAGACGGTCAATAGGGAAGACTTTTCAAGAATGTTGGAAATGCAGGGCGAGGTCTAATGTGTTGACTCTCCCAAGATAGATTCTATTTGGTAACAATCTTATTACTGTTCAAAAAATTAAAATAAATAAATAAATAAATAATAATAATAAATATAATTAAAAAATGTGTAATAAAAGGACATGTATGCCAAGATATTTTCCTTCATTAATTTATTTTCTTCTTTTGGACTTGGCTAATTTTTGTTCCATTTTGCAGGACTTCTTTAAAGTGGAAAATAACTTTCGGAGCACCCTCCAAAGATGCTCTGTAATGTTATGATCCTTATGCTAGATGCTTCGGAACTTGACAATCCTCACGCCTGATGCTCTAGAACTTGTACAAAACTCATCAGTCAAAGAGACATTTTTGTACTAAGGTACAAAGCTCCCGAAGTTAAAAATTCATTATCATGTCACTTCCCTTCATTCCATTGTTGCTTCGGCTGCATCTTTCAGCGATGCTCCAAAACCTTCATTCCGTTGCTACTCTGAATGCATCTTTTAGCGATGCTCCGAAACCTTCATTCCATTGCTCTTTTGGCTGCATCTTGCAACAATTCTCTAGAACCTTAATTTCATTGTTGCTCCAATTGTATCTCTCAGCGATGCTCCGGAACCTTCATTTCATTTATGTCTCGGTTGCATCTCACATCGATGCTTCAAAACTTATCCGCCTTCTCTATCACAAATACAAACCTCTTGCACGCTCCAGAACTTATGTACTAGTTTTGAGCATGATGTCAAATTGTGTGCTCTAAAACTTGTTCATTCATATTCCACCATCTTTTTCAAAAATTCAAAAATTCAAAAATTTCAAGATCCTTCCATCAGTATATCTTCTACACCTATCTTTCTATTTTGTTTTTTGTCATAAATAAAGCCACCAAGTACAATAGTCCTCATTGATGGCTCTATCATCCATAAAATTCTGCATCCATATCATAATAAATCCATCGTCACCTCACCGAATGCCTTCATGTCATCCAATCAAATTTGTAAGGTACAAGATCTTCGAATGATCACATAACACAAGTAAGTATTAATTTTCGATTTAAGTAGGTAGTTATTTTTGAATAAAGAATAATTAATTGGCATGAAATTCATTCTCAATTTAGCAACTTGTGTCACTCACCGATTAGCTACTTGTTCAGAAAATTCTTTCGCATGCCTCCATGCAGATTGAAAATTATTGCATAGTAAGCTGCAAACAAGACAAATAAGTGATTTTAGAGGCAATATTTTCAAAAGTGTTGCGAGAAATCTTTGTGCCATAATTGAAATCTTTTACAGAGTGGGAAATAAGGAAATGGGGGCTGTTAACAAAAATTTAGAGCCAGATTCAATAGAAAAATTGTTGGGATTGAGTAATATCTCAAGGTTGTTCAATGAAGCAGGGTGGTTGAATTTTATCAGAAAATTTGAAGGCTACAATGAAAATACGGTGGGCTCTTTTTGTGAAAACTACACAAATGATGTGGTAGTACTTCATGGGAAGCATTTTAAGGTAATTCCCAAAATTATTTCTTGCTTATTAGGGTTAGAGAATGCAGGAATAAAAATAAAATAAACCTCTCAAATAATGTACAAAAAGTTATCTGAATCATTTGTTAGAGAGGGAGGCCCTCACCCAATGGTAGTAATAAGTACGAGGGAAAAAAATAAAGGGTTCCAGAGGACCTCCACACTAGAACCCTGGGGTACTATTGTTGCATGGATTATAAATTATTTTACTTGTGAAGGTCAACTATCTATAGTAGCAGGACCTGCTTTTTGTATGTTGACCCATTTGCGCCACATAAAGGAGAACCCTACTCTTAGGGTTAATATGCCTAGATTTTTGTGTGATTCTCTAAACACTTCCATAGAAAGATATAATAGGGACTAGGCCATTGAAACATTATTTTTTAATTCAGTTGATTTTTAAATACCATTTTCACAAGAAACTTGAGGGAAAATGGGAAATTTTTTTGAAGAAAATTAAGAAGCCTTCAATCAAAAGGACAATAGAACCAAGGGAACTGTCTCACCAAGATACTCCACCATCCAGAAAAATTTCCCCTAAGGGCTCTCCAACTCTAGAAGCTCCTAATTCCACCACCCTTGATGAGGATGTGCCAAACTTCATGAGTAACGGATTTAAAACCCTTGATTTACTAGAATAGGTTGAGCTTGTTTATTCTTATTTGAGTAAGCCCAGAAGAAAAAGAAAAGGGAAAAATATAACACCCATCACGGGTATGTACAAGATCATCATGGAAAAAATAGGCCCTTAAGTGGCAATAAAATTTAGAAAAATCAGAGTTAGACAACTTGACATAAAAATTTGAATAATTTATCTATTATATTTCAAAAATATGTAAGAGTGGAATTTGTAGAAAATTGAATTTAGTTTATAAAACACTATGTTTTTTTTAAAAAGAAAAAAAAATATTTGGTGAAAATTAGAAATTCCAATGCAGTAGTATTTAAATTTCAGGGAAAAAAGAAGAAGTAGGTGTCTCTCTGACCACCCTAACCACAATAAAATGATAATATTTTTTTATAATATTTTAGATATAAGTAGAGGATTCATGTCCCGATGTGATGCATATTTTTTTGTAATTTATTTCCAAGTAAATAATTAATTATGATTTTTTAATTACAACTTTTTGAAAATATAAAAACTCGTATGTTTGACCACCTTAACTTGGTCAAAACATCATGAAATTCAATTTTTATTTTTTTAATCCTATAGTATTTGAATCATAGAATATGGTGCATGTTTTGAGACTCAAAAATATGATACTATTTGAAATCTATAGAGGTTTTTCAATCAACCTATCAATCAGGACTTTAGTCATAACTCAAATAGAAAATGTATAATAATTATTTATTAAATTCAAAGTAAAGCATAATTTATATTGGTGGAAAGATGAGAATCTCCTTTGAAAACCCTTTTTTTCATCAATTTTGGGTTAAAAAAAAGTCGCCAGCCACATGGGCCATCATATCTCTTACATATCACCACTTTTTGGCCCATCATGATCCTGCACATTCACTCACCTTCAAAAATTTGCCTCCATTAAGAAGAAGTAAGCATTTAGCCTCTGAGTTGTTTGAAACCCCAATACAGGGTAGGGAGATGAGTTCAAAGAAGAAAAAGCTGAAGCGACCATCTGAGCCTATAGATATTTTAGAACTTGCCAGTGAAGAGGAGGTACCTCTCGAAAAAGAAAATTCAGGCGAAGGGATTCCTTCCCACTCTATGTATGTGGAGGAGATCTTTACTGATGAAATTTAGGAAAGAGAACCAAAGGGAGATGACCGTGTGCCATGAAATTTTTCCCCTATTGTTAATAAAATTATGGAGACAATTGAAACAAGTGATGCCACTACAAAAGTAGAAAAATGTAAAATAGAAATTGATGATCTATGGAAACAATTGTAAAAATTTAATGAACTAATAGAGTTGATGAAAGAAGAATTAGTTGTGCATACACTTATAATAAATAAAAAGAATCAAGAGATATAGGGATTGAAGATACAATTATAGGAAAAGGACACAATAATCTATAAGGTAAAAGAGAAAATACAAGAATTGAGTCAAAAGCATAAAACCTATAGTGTTGACATTGCAAACAAGAACACAAAGATTAGAAGAATAAAGATTTTTTTTGTGTTTATACTCATAGCCTTTAAAGAAGACAAGAAAACAAGAACTAAAGAAACCACAAATGGAGTCAAAAGATATTCAGATTGAACCAGTTGTAACTGATTGGTTCCAGATTCACATTCCTCCACTGCTAATGAAATGGATGGAAAGGAATTACTTCCTCAAGAATGTTCAAACTGAAAATTATAGGCTAAAGAAGGAACTGGTACTTCTGAGGGAGTCATTTCATAGGGCATATAGAGGAAAGCGGGATGCATGTCAACTAGTTGACTATTTATTAAATCATAGAAGGCCATCTAGAGTATACTCCATTTTTTTAAACGAATAGTGGCTAAGATGGAAATTGTTTAGAATCTACAATGATCAGCCTTATGATCCCAATGATAAATAATATGTTAAGATATTTTTAGAGTCAAACCATGAGGATTAGGATATAATTTGTCAACTCTTTTTACACGATTTATTGTTAGAAAATCACACATATTTCTTTATCAACTTGTTTGTTGGAGAGATATAATTAAGAGCCCTGTTGTCAACCATGAGGAACCAAATTCATTGGTAGAAGCGTACAAAAGGGTTTTCACATGAAGAAAGAATAGTGGGTCTTCAAATAAGGTCCCCGAATACTAGGCCTGGTGGTTTCAAAGATACATTTTTGTTTCTCATTGTTAATGACAAGATGAAAGAAAGATATGAAAACAAACTTAGGCTATGCTATAATAATTTAATGGAGCATGGGAAAAATTTGATTGGAAAGGCATGGTATGGTTGTGAAGAAAGGTTCACTCCACTACCTACTTATCTAAAGAAAAGAGAGGTCATTTCCACTCTTAATATCAAGTGGTCATTTAAAAGAGAAAATACCTTAGTCAAAATCCTGAAAACTCTTAGAACAAAATGGATGGGAATGAATTTCGGGCCTCCTTTGCTACTTAATTCACCTCTGGCCTTTAATGTTTCAACTGATCAAAATGACAGACTTTTAAACGAATGGAGAGAGAGTGTGATATTTCATAGAGGGTTCATCTATGATCTTGAAGCTTTTGATACAACATAAAGGGAGGTACATGATCTCAGTGCCCTATATGAGGAGTGGAATAGGACTCGGGTGTTTAACAATGGAGCAGGAGGATCTACCAAGAATTAGCTGGGGGAGGAAATGATGAAGTAAAAATAAACTCATCATAATAAAATCTTGAAAGCTTACTTTTACTAACTCAATCCTAAGTTTGTGCCAATTTATAAAAATTTAGGAGAAATAATTGCTTATTTTAAGGAAAATTATGCAAAATTTCTTTCTTTTGATCAATTGAGGAAATTTTCCAATACAGGTTTAATGGGTTGACTTGAGTGATTTTGTAGGGAATTATCGGTCATCTAGCAGCTGTTGCAAATTTTGAACCAGCACGTGCCTTAAGTTTGGTAAAGGATAGATGTATTGAAACTACTTTTGAATATCAGGATGATGAACCAAGGATTTAATTTATGTTTTATTTAAATTTTTTTATCAAAACCTTCATGGCTCTTCTCAAGCCTTCTATGTGTTTATGAGCTTTAAAGACATAAAATTTAGTTAAAGTTGTTGAAGAATTTTTCAATGGCTATCCACGCCATCTTTAATTTAGGATTTAGTTGTAAGTTATCTATAAGAATGTAATTTTAGAAGGGATGAATAAGACACAAGAAGTATCGTTATGTTGTTCACATGGTTTTCAAAATACTACTGAAATGAGTTACTTGATTTTTGTCTATTGATAAACTGTTGAACTATGAATGATGATGACTGTTTGTAATGTAAAGACTTCAAAACCTATAGCTTATGTGATTTAAGAATGAAGTGTTAACCTACGAGATGGCCACTCGAGGGAAGTTAGCTTAGATAGATAAGTATTTTACTCTTTTGTTGTTTTATTTGTTAAAGATAGATAACTATTCAGTAGGAAGTAACTAATTTTTTTAAGGGTCGAGTTTGAAGTTCTGGAGCACCCTTCCTTTTAATTAGTATGAGTTATCTTTCATAGATGATAAAATCCTTTACAGTTTAAAAACATGTTTCATTGTCTGTTCACTCATTTTTTTGCTTCCATAGTATATCAGTTGTTCATTTTTCTTGTCTCTATCCTTTCTAGTTTAGTTGTGATGCTTTCTAAATTAGTTGTCTTGTGCTTTTTAGTTTAGTATTTCCGATTTTTCTTAGAATAGATTTTTTTCTAGTTAAACGGTTAAATGGCCTTAGATTAAAATTGATTTAAATAAGTTTAAGGAAAAACAAAAAATATAAAATGAGTTATCTAAATCATATTCTTCTACAAACTTCCTTAGACACTGCCTGGTCGACTAATTGACATTCAATATTCTAAATTAGTAGGACCTAACGAAAACCTATCAGCTACGCTCCATGGAAGTTGTCCCATTGATCATGCATAAAATCTTAAAGTTTCCCTTTGACAATGAAATATATATTATGCATCATACTGGATTTAATCCTCTATCGTCTTATGGGAATTCCTAATTGAATTTATTTTGGCCTGGGCCTACAAAACCTATTAAGCCTCATGAAGACTTCTTTCTCAAATCCTATCAAGCATTTAATGAGAAATGCATAGCAAAAAAATCCCTTTGAAACATGCCTCAACCTATGATTGTGCCTCCTATCCTTGTCAAAACTATGATTAAACCTTAAGACATTCCAAATAATCAAGAACAACCTAAGATATATCCTTTACCTATTTCCTAAAAAAGACCAAGAGACAATGAAAAAAATATTGTAAGGCCTCCTAATATCACTAGTACAAAAACATAAATAAATGACTAAAAAAACTACTAAAAATTGGTCACATGACCATTAGCTTAGTCACGTGACCATTAGTATTTTATTTCCAGTCATTTATAACATTACCAAATTTATGACTAGACCAATTTTAGTCATTTATTGGTTTTTTTGATTGATCAATTTGGTAGTATATTTAGTTGTTAACTTAGTCATTTATTGTTGTTAATCGGTCAATTATTTAGTCATGGTTGTCATTTATTTATTCATGGTAGTAATTTATTTAGTCATGGTAGTCATTTTATTTAGTCATAATATTCATTTATTTAGTCATTGTAGTCATTTATTTATTCATGGTTTAGTAATTTATTTAGTCATGTTAGTAATTTATAAACTAATACTTTCATATGTGTATGTAAACTCCCATGTTTGGAGAATTTTGTTACAATAACTAGTTTTTGAAATTGTAAACCAAGAGAAAATTTTGTTGTTAGGTTATGTGCGGGATCATTATGGGCCACAAAGTGGTGATGTGTAATTGATATGATGGCCCATGTGGTTGACAACCATTTTTTTACTCACAATTGATGAAACAAAAAGAGTTTTCAAATGAGATTCTTAGCTTTCCACCAATATAAATTATGCTTTACTTTGAATTTAATAAATAATTATTATTCAATTTCTATTTGAATTACAACTAAAGTCTTAATTGATAGGTTGATTGAAAAACATCTATAGCTTTCAAACGATATCAATTTTTTGAATTTGAAACATGTGTCACATTATATTCTTCACATACTATAGGATTAAAAAAATAAGAATTGAATTTCATGAAGTTTTCACCAAGTTAAGGTGGTTAGACACACAAGTTTTTATATTTTTCAAAAGTTGTAATAAATAATTCATAATTAATTATATACTTAAAAAAATTACAAAAAAATATGCATCACATCGGGACATGATTCCTCTACTTATATCTAAAATCTTATAAAAAATATTATCATTTTATTGTGGTTAGGGTGGTCAAATATACACCTACTTCTTATTTTTTCCTCAAAATTTAAGTACTACTGCATTGAAATTTCAAACTTTCACCAAATAGATTTAAAAAAAAAAATAAACCTAGTACTTTAGAAACTAAATTCAATTTTTTATAGATTCTATTCTTTCATATTTTGGAAATAATATAGATAACTTATTCAAATTTTTATGTCAAGTTGCCTAACTCTGATTTCTTGAATTTCCATTGCCATTTAAGGGCCTTATTTTTCCATGATGATCCTACACATACCCATTATTGAAAGATATAAAACTTTAAATCTCTTATGTTATACTAGAAAAATTAAACTAAAACAATCGTAAAACTTCAACAAATTTACTTAAAGGATTGAAACAACGTTGGAAAATAATTCACTTATCTAAGATATGTTACAAAGAACTCTATATAATGAGTTTTCAATAAAGAATCTTTCATAGTATGCAAAATATTAATTTATTATACTTTTAAAATTGAAAAAAAAAAGTAAAACTAAAGCTAAAAAGTTGTCAGTGTGAATGCATGTCTTCAGTGATTCCACTGTTGCACATGAGGTGGGCTGTAAATGCATCTAGTAAAGAAATAGTTTTTAATTTTCTCCTTGCTCTATACCTGTCCACAATCAAAAAATTAACATATTACATCATTTTAGGATGATTGATTGGATAGTTGACTAAATAATTATATTCCTCTTCTAACATTTCCCATTTTATACTTATTTTCAACTCTAGATTACCTCTAGTCTATAACTAATTAGTTCACAACTAATATACCTTTTGTTTTAACTTTATGGAACATATGACATAAGAAGAAAAAAATGGATGCACAACTCACATAGTAATTGGCATTGCCTACTTGCAGAAATCCAATCCAAATAAGCTCATTACATTATTAATTTGGGTAGAACCCAAGTTAGAAATCTAGGAAAATGGTCAAAGAAAAGACAATGGAATGTTGCACAAGGAAATTATTCAAAAAAACTATAGAAATCCGCATGCATTGATTAGACACTTTGAAGGAATGATAGTTGTATTTAATATTCTTGGTCCACCATTAAATTTATATTCCATAGATGGGAGCAAAATATTACTAGCACTGTAACATTTTATGCAGTTGTTTCTTGCTTCTTTCCCCACCACTACTGGTTTTGGCTCCTCCAAACTCTTCATCACTAGTATAAACCTTTCACTTCTCCATTTTGGCAAGCTACAACCTGAACATAAGGTTTCAAGAATATTTTTAGAGTATGTTTATTAAAATGAAAAATCTGACAATGAGCACATTTAGGTTTTCACATTACCTATTTTTGGCTATAGTTTTTTGTTGGTTTCCCCATCACTATTGGTTTTGGCTCCAAAAATTTCATCGTTGGTATTTTCTGTTTTCTTCTCTATTTTGGCAAGGTGCAACCTGAAAATAAGGTTTCGATGATGGTTCTAAAGTATGTTTATTAAAACAAAAATATCCCATAATTAGTACATTTAGGGTTTTACATTACCTATTTTTTGCATCCATTTTTTGTTGCTTTTGCTGTCACTATTGGTTTTGGCTCCTCCAAAATCTTGCTCGCTAGTATTCACTTTGGTTTCAACTCCTCCAAACTCTTCCTTGCTAGAATTCACTCTATTAGTGTGTGATTAGGGTTTGAATAAGGCACACTGTTAGATTTTATTGATAGTAATATCACTATTAGAGTGTATTTTTTCCCTCTTAACTTTATTTTTCCCACTTCACTTTATTTTTCCTACTTCACTTTATTTTAAAATGGAATCCAAAATAAATATATTAGAATACATAATATCGTGCTTATCTTACACATCAAATATTATTTAATATATTATAATATAATATTATATTATAATATAATGTTAAATATAATATAATATTATATTATATTATATTATGATATATAATATTATAATATATATTATATATATTATATTATATAATATCATATTATATTGTATTGTAATATAATATATTATTATATTATATTATAATACAACCCACTTCCTCAATTCGAAATATTTCTTTTAACCATCCACTTTAATATCATATTGTCTATTTTTTATTTGTGTCACTAATTATTTAGTCATTTTTATTTGTTGTGACTAAAAGTGTTTGTCATGTAGTAATTATTTTTCCAAATTCTAATAGTGGATAAAACAAGTTTACAAAGCTAAAGAGAAAGTCATTGAACAACCTCCTATGGTTCCTTTTGTTCCTCCCCTTAGGAAAGAAAGGAAACCTATCATTGATAAACCTGCTCGTACACAATCACAACTTGAAAATCATACAAAAATAACTAAAAATGCTACTAAGCATAGGAATAGACGTCATGCTCTTGCTCAAAGATTAAACAAAGAAAATGAACATCTAAACTTGACTGCAAGCAATACATGATGAATCTCGCTCTTCATCGCAACAAAAAGATACTACATCACAACCACAATGAGAGCTAAACCCTTATTTGGATATTATCATTCAACCTAGATCATTGTGATTAACTTGGATGATGATGATGAGGTTTCTAAAATTGATGAAGAAGTGCATAATGAATTAAATACATTATTTTATTCCTCTATGAGCTTAATTGACAGTTCTAAGAAGTGTGTTGAACTTGGTAATACCCCTAGCTTGGCACTTGATATTGTCTCTTTTTCTAATTGTCTTCCTTTGATATATGATGAACAAGATTGGGATGCAGATGGCCTACTGTAGGTTGACTCTCATGTACAATAATAGTCTTGTGTTTGTTTTCTTTTTTCATGCTATGTGTGTGATTGTGTGTGTGTAATATGATCCCCCTCTACTATTTTGTTTGATGTATCTCTCTCTTTATGAATTCCTCTATTATTCCCTACATTCCTCTCTATGTCATAAACACTTTTACCATTTTATCTTTGTCTTGTATTTTCATTTTAGGGATGTCACAAGGCATTGAGACATTTAGATCTCTTCCATGTTGACCCAAAATTTTTTATTTTTATGCACTTTCTTTGTCTCATTCTTCCCATTCCATGAGTATTTGGGGAATGATGATGTTTTTGAGCTCTATAAAAATATTGTAGCAAAGACATACTGGCTCAAAATTTGTGGATCCCTTATCTTATTTTTGGGATTTCATTGTGGGGGAAACCCCTTTTTCATGGCATAGCTTCATTTGGAAACATATGAATTGGTATAGGGATTTCTAGATAAGCTCTCATGTCTTTTTAGCATTTATAATTTTCTACTTTAAGGGTGATCCCACAATAGTGGTTTACAATTTTTGGCCAAACTAGAAACTAAAATTATTATTTTTAACTAAATCTTCACATTCAGGCACCTATAGTAGCTAAACCGTGAGGAATTTGAAGATGATGAAAAATAGAGTATTGTCAAATTTTGTCTATAGATTCTAAAAATATTTTTTTCAATTTTTTTGGAATTAGATTGCACTTCTTTTTCCATCTCCCATGAAATTTTTATTTTTTTTAGAGAACAACATTTGTAAAAAGTGATACATAGTGCATAATCCATAACTTTTTTTTTCCATCAAGGATAAAACTATAATTCTTTTGAATTCAGATTTTTAACTTTGATATCTAGTGCTTCCAATTGGTTAGATAGTTTTTTATTGAATATTTTTTCTCTAATCAAGTTTCAAAGTCAAACCAATTACAATTCAGACATAGAGTGATCGTATAACGCATAACATTTTTTGTATATATTGAAATTCAATTATTTTTTTGTTGGATCAATGAATTCAATATCTGGTGCACTTAATCTACTATTTTCCCACATGTGTAGAATAAAGAGCTTGATTTTCAATGAAAAACTTACATTTAATAAAACTAAAAAAAAAAAAAAAACCAAAAAATAATATAGTTATAGTCATTAGATAGCTCATTCCAAGGACTACCTGATTCTAGTTGGGTTTGTGAACTATCCTCCATTTTCATCCTAAACCCGAGCTTTAAAGCGTAAAAAATTGGACTTTCAAAGTGCCTATGGGGGAGAATGAGGGAAAAGGGGGGTTCAAACGAACCCCCTATCCTTTTGCATTTTGTTTGTTTTTTTTGGGTGACAAATGCAAGCCCAATATTTAATGGGTTTTCTCAAACCTACAAGTTCATTCGAACCCCTAAAACTAGTTTTTTTCACATGGGGTCATTTTTTTCTTGTTTTCCTTCCTCTATCAAATTGTAAGCTGCTATTGTGGCTTCACCCTTCAATTAATTTCTCACAACATGGTGTTTCAAAATTTATTTAAAGTGGGGGCATAAATTGACATTATTCTTTCACAACTCATGTTTCATTGTGTAGTCTTCTTACGTCATGTAATGTGTATTTCAGTTTGTGGTGACATCAAGTGTGATGACCTCCAAGAGTGTGATTTATCTTATCATATTATATTCCCCCTAGGGGTAAGACCAAATGGAGTGCATTCCCTATGTTTTGAATCTTCTATTCTTCAATTAGTGCTTTCTTTGAGATATTATGCATAATTTTCCCTAAGTTAAGACCTTAAACATGAACTAAACAAAAAATAATTTTAGCATACCTTACACTATTTCACATTTATATAATATATTTTATATGGCAACCTTGCATCACACAATTTGCTTCTTTGTGGAGCCATCTTGTTTGTTCATGGGTGTCAAGCATACAATGTTTTTCTTGCTTGATGAATCCTATTGTTCGTGTTGATTGAAACCTTGTTAAAGTTATTAGGAGGTATAATGTTGGTATGGTTGTGCATATGGGAGCCATAATTAATTTTGAGTTTCCCATACACCATTGTTTGTCTATTTGAGTTCATACTGGCCCTGTACATATGTGTCTTTGATGGCTCACCTAGTGGAGACCAGGTTCCACTAGCCCATGTGAGAATGCATTGGTTTGCATAGTGGACATCGTGTTCCAATTATAAAAAAAATTAGAAAAAAAACTTAGATTTGATCCACAAAATGGTCAAAGCTCTATCCACCCAGGCTTTTTTTTTTCTTTTTTTCTTTTTTTCTCTCTTTGGTAGTGTATGTTGGCATCTTGTTTTTCTCCTTATATCATTTATATATGTGTTCTTTTATGCCTATTTTGGCTTTCCATAGGATCTTGATCATTTTCATACTATCTCACTATTATTGGTACATTTGGAGCACTCTTGATGTGGGTTTGTCTACTTTAGTGTGATTTTGAAGCACATTTATCCTCTTACTAAAGTGGGGGCTAAATGTAGTGTCAAGAAATGCACCTCTCTATATTTTCACACTTGTTTGGGTCCTCCCTAATAAAATTGGGCTTCTTTATGCTTTAATCATCCTTATTTAATGCATCTTTCTAAGGATAATCTTGAAACATATCAAAGAACCAATCATAAATTATTATTTTTTGTTTGTATGGCCCAAATAATGTTTTGGGGCCTAAACCTAAAATTGGAATCTTTAATTAAAACATTTCTTGGAATTTTTTTCCCAAGATTGGCCTAATGGGACTCATATGCCCTAACTACTGTATTAGTCCTACTTAGCTTAGACCTAATTAAAATTCAAATTATTGGTGGAATCTTATTCTCCTAGATTTTGTGTTTCTTTTAGTATTGTAATTTCAGGAAATTTGGCATAAAAAAGTATAAATACAAGGTTATTTCACATATTTTCTCCTAAATTTTTTGAGTAAGCTTCCTTATAAAAAATTTATGATCAAGAGAGTTTTCAAGAGAATTAAAGGGAATTCAAGAGATGATTATCAAGAATTTGGCATATTATTCAAGATTCAAGCATCATTTCAAAGTCAACATGCATCATGTTTGTTTTTAAGCTAGCATTTATGACGTAGATTTTATTATTCAAGAAAGTATTCAATTCAAGATCCATAGAAGATTCAATAAAGAGTGAAGATCCACATTCATGCTATCAATTTTGTATAAGATTGCATCCTTTATTCCAAGGGTTTGGTGAGTTGCAACACTACATATTTGTTCATTCATAATTCCTTCTTTCTATTTTATTTCATTTCAACGTTTAATTACCAAAATTGGGTTTGACCAAGGAAAACCCCTATCTACTAACAAAACAACATTTTTCCTCTCTTTGATATGTGATTTGTAGATTTAAGTTGAACATCCATTGAAGACAATGGTTGGAGAAAATTGTTAAAGTGAAAAGTTGTTAAAGTTGGCATCTTTCTTGCAAGATCATGGAAAGTCACCTACAGAGTAGAATTTAGTGTTGTTTTAGACTTGTAGATTAGCAGGGAGAGAAAATACAAAAGAACACTAGAGGACATCAGAGTTGTAGATCAACCCTCATATGAGACTAAATCACCACTTGTGGTATATGAGTCCCCGTATACTAGTTTTTAGAAATTTCCAGCATATCCTAATTTTCCAATTCTAGATTCTAGTTGTATCAGAAACCCTAATTGGGGACTAAATCACCCAAACTAGTGTATGAGTCTTAGTGTGCATCAAAATTCATTTTTTTAGGATTTTAGACCTTGTTTCAAGAATTTTCAGTTCTTGAAGTGCACCTTTGTTTATCTCTGGTTTGTTGTTTTGATCCAAGTTCACTTTCTAGGTCATTTACTTAAGTTTTACATACCATTTACATTTCTTATCTTTCGAAGCCTTTGCTTTGTGGTGAACCCCCTTTTGTCTTTAATCACACCCTAGGAAACCCTTTAGAAAATCTATTTCCCCAATTTCATCCTTGGATTGCGATCTCTAAAAGACTAAAAAAGGAAAACTATTTCTAAGGTTTCGCAATCAATGGCCAATAATGAAAGTTATAGTATGACATAGGGTTAGGGAAAAGTTAGGGTAAAGACAGTAAATGAATGGCTAAGATTGAATAATAAAATAATTCAATCAAGGGTTGAAAATGAATGAGATGTCAAGAGATAATATTAACAAAGATAATGAGGGCGACATAGAAAAAAAGGTTGTAGGAGAACTCTAAATAATTATAAAATTATTTAGTAATGGAGGAAAAATGAATAATGTAGACATTGAAAATTGTCCTAGGTCTTTGATGACACTTTTCACTAGTTTTTTCTCTAAAAATGATTCAATAATTTATTATTTAATTAGTGCTAATATTCTTCTTCTAATTCCCTATAATTAAATATTTTTTAATTATTTCATTATTGTTCTTCTAAACCATTAATCAAATAATTATTATTATTTAATTAATGCTCATCACCATTTCTTCCTAAATATTGCTCTTAGATTAAATAATTATTTAATTGTTTAATCCCTTACTTAATATTTCTTCTCAAATTAACTTCTTTGTAATTAAATAAATTTATTTTATTTAATTACCTAATATGGGCTCATAAATTAATAAATTATATTTACTGATTTATGGCATTTATCCTTCTAACTTGCTAATTTTGAAAGGTGAGGATAATTCATCTTATTTAATTATCCTCACCTAGATTTCATTACTACTTATCTCTACCACTTTCTCTCACTTAACTCTTTCCCCTTTCCACTCATGACTCTTATTTTACAAATTCACTCCCTACTTGGGAAATGATAGCTTTTAGTTGAAAATAAATAATTTCCTTATTTATTTTCAATTAACTCTTCTCTTTCTCAATTTAACTCATGATTCACTATTTCATTTGCCCACTTTCGAAAAAGTATATTTTGATGAAAATAAATTATTTATTTATTTATTTTCAATTAACTAAGTTTTTCCTCCACTTTTAAATGCAAGTTTCTTTCTAGTTTATCCTCACATTCAATCTTGTCCATTCAATTATCATTTTGAAGTATATAAATTGAGGAATTATTTGTCAATTTAGTGAGACCACATATTCGATTTCCTTGTGATCATTATGTCAAATTTCTTTCAATATTTAGTGCATTTGATCACATTTGAGAGATACACATCAAATCTATTGAATGAATAAGAAGGATAATAAATTGGAGTGAGAGAAGCACATGACGAGGGTTTTAATTTCTATTTATTTGTTTATGCATTTGGTTCTCACAATTTTGTTGATGTATTGGGGTTTTATTTCATGATATTTGCTTTGTGGTCATAGCATTTTGATATCATGTATGCTTAAACCATTTTCCCTAGATACATTTTCTTAAACCATCATGTATTCTATGATATTTTTATCATTCAATCAAATTTCATTCAATATTTAGTGCATTTGATCACATTTGAGAGCTACAAGTCAAATCTATTGAAGGAATAAGAAGCGCATAAAGAGGGAATTTTAGGTGTTTTAGTGAATTTGATTGTGTAGACACATAAAAATAACCAAGACTTGCAAGCACTATTTTACCACCTTCGTCATGACATGATTATAACATTTTAATTATTTTTCTAATGCACATTCAACTATTAATTAAATAATTTATAATTATTTAATTAATTCATAATATCTCTCATTCTTCATGATTATTAAATAAATAAATAATATTTTTTTATTTAATATATCACTAACTATCAAAGTCTTCTAATAATTAAATAAAGTCATCCTATTTATTTAATTAAATCTTTATCATTAAATGTCCTCCTGATTATTAAATAAATATATTTTTAATATATTGATTTAATATGTCACTAATTCCTAAATCCTCTTAGTTAAATAGATTTGATAATTTATTTAATTAATTAACTACTTCTAAATTAAATAAATATTTGTAATTATTTAATTATGGCATGTGACACTTTTTTAAAAATATCTCACATGGTTAACTGATTCTTCATTTAGTAATTAATTTAAAAAATCAATTACTAATTACCTCACAAAATCTTTATTTTGAATTAATTTAATTCAAAAGGGAAATATTCTTCTACAAATCAAGTAATTTCTAAAATTATTGATTTTCTAAAATCTCATCCTCTTGTCTTCTGATTTTTGCTAATGTCATCTCAACTGTCACATTTAGTCTTGATTTAATTCATTTAATTAAATCTTATTTACACATATGGGTATTTTGCCCTAACCCTAATTGAGAGTTTCTTTATTGAATCTTGACCTTTGATTCTAGGGCATTCCTCAATCTCTCATCTTGTCTGTCTGTTCAAGATTGCATTTTCTATAAAATGACAATCTTGATCTCATTTTCGGATCCATGATCATTTGCTCAAGAGATTTTTATCAGAGGCATTTCATTCTCACATTTTAGGCTTTTACTTATTTAACTATTTGCATAATAGGAGTAATATTCTAGATTGCATTAGTTTATTTTTCAAATCCTTCAAAAGATTTGTTGAGGCTAGGCTTAGAGAGTTGCTCACACACAAATCTGAGGGAATCCATCATTCCAAAACTGGAGAAGGTGCAATGGAAGTCAGCCATAGAATACTAGATGGGTGAGATCTTTTTAGTTTTCTTCCATTTATTTATATTCCTTTGCATTCTATTGTTTGGTATATATTAAATTGCAGGTACAACTAATCATTGATTTGATCTTGCAGGAATATTTTAGATCATTACATTGGTGAACTCGACATTCTAACGAACTTTTGCAGGTGTCATACGGCTTCTAATTTTTTGCAGGTTCAAAGTACGAAATGATGCATTTGCAGGCCGAAACGACACAATCACTCTGTCACATCGCATTTTCTATCACGAGCAACACAATCGATCTGTCCCAACGCATACAATCCTTCAAACAACGCATTTGATGTGACGCATCGCATCTGAGAAAAAAATTGAGCTGCAGGTAACTAGTAAAAAAGATTTTATTTTATTTTCTGGTTATTGTTGTAATCTGGATCCAACACATCTACGACCAAAGTTTGATTATTTCTTTCCTTTTGGTGTTTAAAAAAAAAACCAATCCTAGGATAGACATATTAATTGGAATTTATCAATCCTAGGGTAGAAATCTAATCTAATTGGAATTTATCAATCTAGGGTAGTCACCACACTTTTAGGTTTTGGATTAACAATGAACACCATGTTTTTGTGAAGCAACATCTTCACCTAGCATAGAAATTTTTTATTTTGGGTTTAAAATTGAACAACTTGCTTTTTGTGTTTGATTGGATAATAGGCATATGCTCTCTCCTTTACTGGGTGATCAAAAATTTATGCTTATGCATTTATGTTTTCTTACAACCCTTAGAAGGTCTGTCGTAGTGGGAAAAAGTACTCACCCTACGAGAACAACCTAAGTGGGAACACCTAAAGCCAAGGTTTCCAACCCACTCTAATGAAAAGCAAGTTGTTGATGAAAATCCAACTTGATAGTAGTAGGCAAGATAACCTTCCCCAAAGCCTTTGATCTAAGGGTTATGAGATCTCTTGAGGGAGTATATCTATTGTCACACTGAATGGAAATACTTACTAAGAACCTAGTGTAGTAGCTAGCTGAGTCAGTAACCAAACATCATTTCAATCATGGTGCAAGGGGAGGGAAGAATCTCCCCCCAAGAAACTCACCATATAATCACCATGGACTATTTTCTTAGGGGGTTTGGTATCCACTTTCATCACCTTGAGTATTCTCCTGGAAAAGACAAAAACATGGGCACCCTCTAGGGGGTGAAAAGGCTGTGTGAGTCGACGTGATTTTAAGATGTGGGTTGTGATTGCGAGGATTACCCATTTGACTATTAAGAGTGAGTCTGTTTGAACATGCACTTTGTATTTTGATTTCTGTGTTTTCCAACGGTTTTTAACAATCTTCAACAAATTAAATATCACAAATCGGAACTAGAAAAAACTTTTCAAAACTGCAAAATTTTGGTTTTTTCTAAAAAAATTGTATATTGCAACGCAAGTGCTCTGTTGCACTGCAATCACAAGCTACCAAGCCGCATTCACTCTGATGAGCTACATTTGAGCCATCAGGAGCCGCATTCACTCTATTCAACTGCACTCAAACCACACAGAGCCACATTTGCCATTAGTAAGCCGCATTCGGCTATTTGAGCCGCATTTGACAGCCATAAACCTGCATTTGCCATATTGTGTCGCAATAGACACTTCCTACACCACATTTGATTCTGTGAGCTACATTGGCTTTGTCGCAATGCATTTGCTGTGACACATTTGCTAAAAACTGTAGATAACTTCTCACTGTCAAACAAAAAGTCTAAAAGTTGTCTTTAGTTTAATCCAGTCCTCCTTCACTATTATAGTCCAAACCAAAATAGTCTATTGCTCAAATTTCCATCAAACATTGCATTTGTGGGTACCATTTTATACTCACAATAGGTTCTCATTTTCCCTTCCATTAGATTGCATTGATAGCTTCACCATCTCCTTAGACACTCACTTTGGCAGATTTTAGGAGTTGACTCTTACCATTCATTGTCCAAATTTTGCATTCAATAGTAGGTTATTATTGGACCCAATTACCTTTGTCATTTTGTCAATCCTTTTGTGAATTATTTCCCACTCAATAGTCTAGTGTGGAAACTTCACTTTATCCTATTTATAGTCCTTCTATGGTCCATTGGTTTTCCAAAAGTTGAATCATTGCAAGAACTTTGTTTTCCCAAGTTTGTCCTCTTTAGATATTTCACTAGTAAGTACATCTTAGGATCATTTCTTACATATCATTTTCCATCTCCTTAGTGTCACAACACTTGCATCCACAAGCCTTTTTCATAGCACCCTTTAAAAATCCAAAAAGAAACCAAAAACATAGTCTCATATTTAGATAATTTTCTCCATCATCCCAAGTTGAGCAAAACTTTGTATGGTTGAAACTAGACTACAGAAAAATAAAAGACTCATGGATTCCTTTAGACAAGACACCAACCTTCTTGGGTTCACAACTGGTATGAACTCATTTCCTAATGCCACGAACAATCCTTGTTTTGACATGGAAAATTCCAACTTCAATCCTTTTAGTGAGATGAACATCCCATCATCTCCATCACATCATTTTGAACCATTTATCCAATGGGATGAAAATGGGGATTTCTTTGAAGAAGACATACAAGTTGCCGCTCAAAACCTAGAAGTGGCCTCTTTTGTGGAAGAAATGGTCTTAAATGACTCTTCTAGATTCCTAGCTATGTTCCTTGACCAAGGGGCTAAGTTACCAAAGGGATTCGATATTAACACTCTTAGACCAACTTCTCCCACTCCAACATCACACAATTCCTCCATAGGAGCCTCTTCACAAAATATCATCAACACAATCAATGCTACCTCCCTTGGTCACACTACTGCCACAACCAACACAACATCTATTGGGGGATCATCTTCCCAAACCAACACCACATCACAATCCATCACCCAACAAACATCCACCATTCCTTCACAAACAATGGGGGAAACCACATCAAACCTCTTTGGAACTACATCTAGTTCCATGAATACATCAGCAAACCTATTATTAGGTTCTTCAAGTGCCATAGCAACCAACTCATCCAACCCATTTGGGAGAAATAAACGAAGATTTTTCATTCAAGGCACCCAACCCACTTCATCACAGGTTAATGCCAACATTCATGTGACCCAAAACACCCATATTCCTCAAAGTCACAATCTTTTATTTGGGAAAGGCAATCAAGGCACTCAATCCTATAGTCCATTTGGGCATCAAAAAGCTCAAAATCAACAAGGCGCTCAATTCTTCACTCCATTTGGACATCAACAAAATCAAAACCAAGAAGGCCCTCAAATTCAGTCCAATATGGAAAGATATCACACTCCCACTTATGCTTCTCAAGTCCACACGTAGCAGCACATACCTAATCAAAACACTCATTTTCAACAACCAC
This sequence comes from Sequoiadendron giganteum, assembly GCA_007115665.2. NCBI lineage: Eukaryota > Viridiplantae > Streptophyta > Pinopsida > Cupressales > Cupressaceae > Sequoiadendron > Sequoiadendron giganteum. The sequence continues at coordinate 139,534,908 of CM021101.1, forward strand.
CTAATCAAAACGCTCATTTCGCTCACCAACAACCCATTCCAAATCAACATATCTCATCACAATAGTTGGAGACTCAAGCTGCCCCTATCAACAACATAGGTGATGTTACCAACCATCCCATGGTGGAAACACTCACACACCAACTCGCTGCTCTTCAAACACAAGTGGAGACCTTGCAACAATCTAATAAAAAGTCATACATGTCACATGACTTGTGTCCATATTTGTTTGACACAACCTTGTATATGCCACCATTTCCTCATGGATATGTGGTCCCTCATTTTTCCAAGTATAAAGGAAAAGCAAACCCCATTGAACACATAAGGGAATTCACCACTAGTTGTATCAACATTGCTTATGAGAAAACTTATCTCATGAGACTGTTTTATAGAAGTCTTGGAGGTCATGCACTAGAATGGTTCTCAATTTTGCCTAAGGGAATAAAAACATGGGATGAATTGGCAAACAAGTTTGTCGAAAACTATGCTTAGAATATTGACACAGACATTGACATCACCTCCTTATGCAAACTTACCCAAGAGGATGCAGGAGAGACTTTCATTCCATTCTTTCAAAGATGGAGAACCTTAGCAAGTAGATGTCCAGTAGAAATACCTAAAAAGGAGAAAGTAACCATGTTTATACAAACTCTCCTTGGACCACTAAGGTATGGATTACAAGTCCATTGTTGCACCACTTTTGTTGACCTTGTTGAAAAGGGTGTTCAACTGGAGAAAGCCTTGATTGCTAAAGGTGAATTGAAATATGGTGGAAAAACCATCAACACCACCACCAATAATAACCCAAGTAGCTCAAACAACAAAAAAAAATACTAGGTTAAGAACAAACACATTACAAATGACGATGTAGTTGATAAAAAAACCGTCAATGCAATAGGTCCTGTACTCACAATCAAAGGAGTACAAAATCAAAACGCACCTGTAACTACACTGACACCAACTACCAATGGTATCCAAAACAATCATGCACAATCTAATCAAAGGCAATTGCGTCAACCACGACAGTTCCAAAAGTGCAAATACACCCCGTTGGGGGAACCAATTGAAACTATCTTGAAGAAACTTCTTTTAAATGGCGTCATAACCCTGGAAGAGCCAAAACTGTATGACCCTGGTCAATTCAAGCCGTCATGGTGGGATGACAGTTCATTCTATGATTACCACCATGCCAAAGGGCACAAAACTTCCTCTTGTCACTAATTGTGAAATATGGTGCAAGATCTCATAGAGAACCACACCATTGAGTTGGGTGGTCAATCTTTTACATCTAATGCAGATCATACCATACACAAAAACCCACTGTAAGATCATGGTAAAGCTTCCTCGTCTGGCACAAAGCATACAAACCATCAATCCAACCACATCCGTCTGGCCTATAATACTACTCGTCTTGCATACAGTTATCCTGATGGTACTATTATTAACAATCTTCGTGCTACTAATGAAGATGAATTTGTTAATACCATAAAAATTAAAAGAGCCCCATAATGCAATGTGACTACGCGTAAAGGCAAGGTCACTATCCTAGGTCCTTCTACCCGTCAACCAAAGATCACCATACCTGGTCTGTCCACCAGATAGTCCAACCCAAAACTGGAGTTCAAAATTGTCGAGCAGTTAAGTAAAACACCTGCTCAAATATCCATTCTTGAACTGCTCCATATTTCACCCATGCATAAGGCCATCCTCGATAAATTACTGCAAGAGTCATCTATCCCTACCAACATCGATGTCAACCACTTTCAGACTATGGTTGGATACCTGAATTTTCCTCACCACATCACCTTTTCAAAAAGTGACTATTCCTCACCCAAACCATCACATAATGATGCCCTTCACGTTGAGGTTTTTCTCCATAAGCACAAGGTTAGATGAGTTCTAATAGATGGTGGAGCAGGATTGAACATCTACTCTTTAAAATTGGTCAAAGCTCTTGGTTTCTCTGATGCATGTGTAGATGCTAGCAAGAGCATCGTCATTAAGGCATATGATGATGAAGAACGCACTTCCAAAGGTGTTATTATAATTCTTCGGGTAAGACCTGTTATCATAGATACAACATGTCAGATCCTGGATCATGATATACACTATGATATCTTACTTGGTCATCCATGGATCCATGCTCTAAAGGCTATTCCATCCACATACCACCAGTGCCTCAAATTCCCTTTTGATGGAACTGAGATCACCATCCCAGGATATCCTGATCCATTCCAATACTGTACCAAACTGCGAGCTACTACTGAGCACCAGGTACCCATCAATCGGGAGGCCTCATCTTCCACCTCATCCAAATACATTGACCCATCGACACTCACGAAATCATCCATTCCATCATCTTCTACTGCACCATCTCCATTGACCTCCATCCCAAGTAAGGATATTTAGATCCGAGATCTTGGTTGTGGAGAGTTCAAATTAAATACGGCTTACTGTATAACCATAATACCAAAGCCAGCTAAGGTCTATGGTAAACCATGTTTTGCAGTAGAGCCCAAAATAACTTTCAAGGTTCCACCAAAAAGTGTTTTCACATGGTGGGGCGCTATGAGTAATGAAGTCATTATTGACATGGACAACTAGATTTACAAAGACCCGACAAAGTTATCTGCACTACCCTTGCATTTCTATGGGAAAGGATATGAGATATGCAAAGCCCAAGGTTTTGATGGTACAAGCGGCCTCGGAAAGAGCAACAACGAAAGATGGGAACCTATTATCATAATGGAAAGACCAAGATACACAGGGCTAGGGTATGACCAAATTGGAACTAACGATCAACGTACCCTTGAACTTTCAAGTAAGGTTGTAATGGCTATAGAAAGTGTTGAGACATGCAAAGAATCCCTTACCAAAATAGACTCAAATGAATGGGAATGGGGATCTGACAAAACCCTCAGTGACTATGACATTGATGAACTATTCTTGGAACTTGGCCAACCTTCCTTTGAAGAGAGATTCCACATGAAATATGACATTGACTATATTAACTGACATTCTAAAAATAAGGAATGGGTAAGCATTCCTTGGAATCCAAAAACACACAAGGTGTTATCAGCCATACTTGAACCATCCCACCCTATTCCTGAACCCACCCATGAGCCAAATTTATCTAAACCCACTATCCATACTTCTGAAACACCAACCACTAGTCACGATGATAATTTTATCCCATATTATGACTTTGAATTTGATTCATTTGACTCAGAGTATGGACCTTCCATTGCATCGGACACGAAAGTGGAAATTGACAACTTTTCCTTTACACTTGAGGCATCAATTTTCACACTTTCTACATCCTCCCCATCCTTCACCAACACTGACGATGGCATCCCTCTTGTTTATCCACAACTGATCGACTGGGACCAACAATATCCACTGGTGATGGACATATTTCAAAATGACGCGGCAATTGCAGAATTCATGGGACTAAGAGAAGGTATTCCTTGGGGGGATCACAAAATAGGATTCTCCATAGATCTAGATTGTACGACTTACTTTGGGGAGACTGTGCAATCCTCCAATCACAAAAATACAAAGAATAAAAAATAAAAAGAAATACCTTTAGGTGAAAATCACAAGGCACCTTCTGGCAATAAAATAGTAAAAACAAAGGACATATCCGAAGGTGAAAACCTCTCTGAGGTGCCTAAGGATGGAGGATTGGACTTTCTTCCCATAACATAGGAAAATTCAGCTATGCTTATTGAAGATACAGTGGAAGTTAACATAGCCACACCCGAGAATCCCAAAATGATTCTCTTGGCTGCATCATTGTTAGATGAAGAAAAACTTGAATTTAAACAATTCTTCACAAAGAGAAAAGTTAACTTCGCATGGTCATATGTTGACATGCCAGGGCTTGATCCTAAATTGGTTCTGCATCATCTTCCTTTAATCCCAGGAATCAAGCCGGTCGAACAAAAGTTACACAAGATGCACCCACAAATTACACTACTTGTCAAGGCGAAAATAAAAAGTTACTAGATGCTGAATTCATAAGGTCAATTGATTATGCGGATTAGATATCAAACATTGTTCTTGTTACCAAACCAAATGGACAAATCTGTATTTGCACAAATTTTAGAGATTTAAATAAAGCTTGCCCAAAGGATGACTTCCCCTTACCAAACGTAGACATGATTGTTGACCTCATGGTAGGATACGAGATGCTATCTCTCACGGATGACTTTTCAGGCTATAACCAAATCAGAATTGCAACAAAGGATCAGCATAAAATGACATTCACTTTCCCTTGGGGAACATACTATTGGAATGTCATGCCTTCTGGCTTAAAGAATGTAGGCGCCACGTACCAGAGGGCTATGACAACAATCTTCCATGACATGATGCACATTCTAATGGAAGATTATGTGGATGACCTATTGGAAAAATCTTTGAAAAGGAAAAAACATCTCAAAGTCTTGGATAAAATTTTTAGACGGCTTGAGGATTACAAGGTTAGATTGAACCCAAAGAAGTGTGTCTTTGGAGTCACTTCAGGCAAGCTGGTAGGATACATTGTTTCAAGACGAGGCATTGAGGTTGACCCCGCAAAAGTAAAAGCAATTCTGGACATGCCTCCACCAAAGGGAATTAGTGAGTTGCGCACACTTCAGGGTAGATTACAATCTATTCGGGATTTCATTGCACAGTTGGTAGACAAGTGTCAACCATTCCAATATCTACTCTGCAAAAGCATTCCATTTGTATGGATAGATAAGTGCAACATGGCTTTTGAAAAAATTAAAGAATATTTATTAACAGCTCCAGTGTTAATGCCACCTATTGAGGGAAAACCACTAATTTTATATGTGTCTGCAACGACAAATGCACTGGGGGCATTATTGGCAGAAAATGACCATGAAGAAAAAGAAAGAGCCATATATTACATCAGTCGCACATTAATTGGATATGAGCTCAACTACACAACCATTGAATGGGCATGCCTAGTAGTTGTCTTTGTGGCACAAAAACTAAGACACTATATGCTTAGTCATCAAACACATTTGATAGCAAAGATTGACCCATTAAAATATCTCCTTAGTCGAGCAGAATTGACAGTCGCTTGGCAAAATGTGTCATGATTTTAAGCGAGTATGACATACAGTATGTGGAGCGCAAGGCTATAAAAGGTCACATAATAGCAGATCAGCTGGCAGATGCACCAATCCAAGCCACTCATCCACTGATCATTGATTTTCCTGATGAGTCAATCTTTCACGCAGAACTAGCTTTACCATGGAAATAATACTTTGATGGATCCCACACTAGGCATGGCTCAAGAGTAGGCATATTATTTATCACACCACAAGGGGATTCAATTCCTAAATCATTTTAGATCACTTTCCCTTGTACAAATAATATTGCAGAATACGAGGCATTGGTCACAAGTCTCAAGATAGCAATTCAATGGAAAATTCAGACACTCCTTGTATTCGAGGATTCTCAATTAGTCATCAACCAAGTGAATGATAACTATGACACAAAGGACAAAAATTTGCTCCCTTACAAATGTATGGTGGATAGTATCCTAATGTACTTCAAAATTATTGCATTTGAACAAATCCCAAGAACACAAAATAAAGCAACTGATGCAATGGCTACCATTGGATCTCTTTTAGACATTCCTAAGAATGTGTCACAGTTTGAATTCTTAGTGGAACAACTTTTGATGCCTGCATATGATATTCTAGAGTCAACAATGGTGTGTGAGAATGTTGGTCCCAACTCACCTTGGTACCAAGATATATATGACTATCTTAAATCCAAAATCCTCCCACCCAACCTGTCCAACAACCAACGAAAATCCTTTATCCGAAAAGTGGCCAAACATACCATTGTCAATGACACTTTATACCATTGTGGCTTTGACAACACCCTTCTTCGCTATCTCGACACTGATGAAGCCTAAACAAATTTACGAGAAGTACATGAGGATATATGTGGATCTCATTCGAGTGGTCCAACCTTAGCTAGGAAAGTCACTAGGCTGGGGTACTACTATTCGACATTGGAAAAAGATGCTCTTTAGTTTGTCAGAACATGTCGGAAATGCCAGGTGCACAGTGATCTGATTCACGCACCTGCACAAGAATTGAGACTAATCACTTCTCCATGGCCTTTCGCACAATGGGGACTCAACCTCATGGGTAAGATCGATCCATCCTTTTCAAATGGCCATGAATTCATAATAACCCCCACTGAATATTTCACTAAGTGGATTGAAGTCATCCCTCTCACCTACATCACCAGTAAACAAATATCCAAGTTTATCCTAAATTACATCATTTTTCGGTATGGTGTCCCACAATCCATCATCACAAATAATGACAGTCCATTAAAAAATTAGGACGTTTGTGAGCTTTGTGAGTGATTCCACATCCAACACCATTTTTCCACCCCATACTACCCACAAGGTAATGACCAAGCTGAGGCATCCAATAAAACAATCCTTCACATTCTGAAGGAGACCATCAATGATGCTGACCGAGATTGGCACCTACAACTTAATCTTGCTTTATGGGCCTATCATACCAATATCCGTACCCCCATTGGAGCCACTCCATTTCCCCTGGTCTATGGATCTGAATCCATATTACCCATTAAGGTTGAAATTCCTTCTCTCTGAGTTTCTTTGAAAGGAATGATTGATGACGAAGAGTACAGACATACTTGCCTACATGAGTTGGAAATGCTACAAGAAAGACGAAAAAATGCCTTAAATCATCTGCAGGCATATCAAAATCATCTCTGCAGAAGTTATAACAAAAGAGTCATGGTGAGAAAATTTGAAATCAGTGACTTGGTTCTCATGCAGAATCCCAGAAATCAGGTAGACCGTGAAAATCTTGGTAAGTTCAAGGCTAATTGGCTTGGTCCTTATATCATTACTACCTCATTTGGTTTCAGATCTTATCAGTTGGCCACATCTAATGGATAACAGTTGACAAAACCTATTAATAGTTTACACCTGAGAAAGTTCTACGCATAGCATCAGAGAGCTTGGGCTAAAAACCTACAAAATAAAAAAAATAAAAATTGGAAGATAGAAAAAAAAATCATCCCTTGATGAAAACCTAGCAAATAGGCACTTTGGATAGGTACCATGGTGAAAACCTAGCAAACAGGTGCCATGCATAGTCAATCATTGCTTCACCATCTATTGTCACTCAAATCCACCTTTATCCATTTTTCATAATCACAAAGGCTCGACACATTCACGATATCCATCCTAAGTCCTGTCAATTCTGACCATGGTTAACATTTGGTTGACATCATTCCTAGCATATCCTTGCCTTTGCCTTGCATTTACCTATCTTAATTTCACTTGAACTCAAATACTTCCCGCTTTGTCTGGGGGCAAGACCTTTATCATGCAACTGCAGTGGATACTGCACATGATCCTGCATTCTTAAAAGTCTTGAAAAAATCATAAAAATCTGAAAAAGTCCTGAAAAAATCATAAAAATCTGAAAAAGTCTTGAGAAAATACAAAAACATCCACATTAAGGTCAAAATCCAAAAACAAAGTCAAACTTGATCAATCCAATCAATCCTATCAAAATCAATATTTTGTCCAGGTCTGAACTACGTTGTCTCTATGCATTTGCTATGTAGGCAAGATTCATCTTTGAATCCCCAAGACATTAGGTTAGTCCTCCTAGGTTTGTCGCAAAATAAATCATGATTCAAACTTTTGTCCATTGGACAATGTCATTGGTCATGTCGAACTACGAGGTCTCTAAGTGCACGATGTAGGCAAGGCCATCGATCGATGGACCCCCGAGGCTGCACTAGGTCAATCCATTAGGGTTCATAGCACTACACATTCACACACATTAAGTTATCTTCAAATCAAGCGAATCTTATGTCAATCCAGAATTAGCAACCTATCGACAATCTGCTTCGTCAAACATTTTCAGTCAATTTAGCATGTCAATAATGACATGTAGTCAAAATCATATCAAGGCAATTTATCATGGCAAAAATTTGAGTTCATCTTCAAGATGTGTCCTTTTGAAAAGCAACTCTTGTCATTTCTTTATGCTTTTGGATGTGTCCTTCCTAAGCATCATCATCATTATCTGGCATTTTGATAGATTCTCCTAACTCAGAGAATTGATCTCCTAGATATCAATGTCATTTAAGGATGTGTCCTTCCTAAATTTTATATCGCTTGACATTCAACACCCAACATTAAAACACTTGGCAAACACTTGGCAAACTTTTTTTTCTTGTCTTTTGATGATTATCAGGATATTAGTTCCTTATGTCTTCGGAACAACGACATATCATGATGATTATCCTTGTCTGCTTATCACTCTACTATTAGTTTCTCCAGGATGTCCTGACTTCAGGACTTAGAGAAGCAAGGACATAGTATGATGATTTTACTGTCTGTTTTTGCTATCATGTGGCTAGTTTCTCCACGATGTCCTATCAACTAGATTTAGAGAGGCAACGACGTCTCATTATTAGTTGGTTTTCCTGGTGGTTGGTCATGATAAGTGGCTAGGGGCAACTATGTTCCTTGCATGAGTTATGATCATCCTTTGTATGTGGATATTGACTTACATGATGGTTCGACCTTGCAACTATTGATCTATGTCATATCATAGTGTTTGTTGACCATCATGACATTTTCACCCAATGATGATTAAAGAGCAACAACCAACATAGCACTATAGCAAAGCTTTGAAGGATTTTTAATTTTCCACACTAACATTCGTCTTTGTCTTCTCTTCTATGGTTCTTAGATGATATCCTATGACATACAAAAAAAAGTTACATACATAATGGCATGAGCATTTCATATTCACATCTGCATAAATAAAATATCATAATTCACATTGCATAAACACCATCATTTATATCCATTCATAAAAACATCATTTGCATCAACATATCACATCATTATCACATGGCATATGGCATTCATCCATACATCTCATATCATAAAAGCATCACATAAACATCTCATAAAACATGAGAACACCATAACACATAACATCGTATAGGTCACATCAAAAACTGCATCACATATATATACAATCTCAAAAAATATCATGTCACGGGATAGAGTCATAGAACATCCCAAAAATAGAGCTCGCAGGCTCGAATATCAAAATACAAATCTCTACAAAATAAGTCCTAGGATGGCCCTCCTCCATCCCGTGGAGGTGGGATGCGAGATAACTGCGTCGGATCCATCAAATGGAATGTGACCTGGATAGGTGTCCTCTCCTGTGTCTCACTCTAGGACCCCGTGGGATCAGAAACAGGAGGCTGACTCTGCTCTACTTGGTGTCCTAATGACACTAATCTATGTCCATGCCTCGACCTGTGACTGTGACCTGATGAGTGCTTGTCAGAACTATGAGATCTATGGCCTGACGACTGCCCTAATGTAGTAGACCCTCTAGCACTGGTGTGATTACTATTGTGGGACCTGCTACTATGGGTTTGATTGCCACTACCTGTCTTGTTGTAGGATTAGGACAACCCTGGATCCCATCTATCTGGTGGAATAGCCTGCTCATACAGTACCCTATATCGGCCCCTGCTCTTTGCCATCCTGGCTAACTCTTGAGCCATATCCCCTATCGGTCTAGAGCACAACTCTGCAAACTCGATAACCCACTGCTCTGACTCCTATTGTCAAAGTATGGCCTAATCTCTCTCAACCCGAGTGACCTCTAACTCTACTACTAAGGCCTTGTTCTGAGACAAGGCCACATCGAGTCTGCTGTGTAGGTCTATAATCCGCTGATCAATAGTAGCATCTGTAGGAAAAATGGGTGATCTGTCACCCTCATCATCTGTAGAGATCATGCGCTCTCGCAGTCACTAATCTGCCTCATCCTCCTCCCCCTCATCTCTCTCCTCCTCGACCCAAACCTCCTCCACATCTATGTCAAGAGGATGTCCCCCAATGACTGGATCCTCCTCTACTCGCTCCGCCACCACCTCTAGCTCCTCCTCAACCACCATCAGCTCCACCTCCTCCTCCTCCTCACCACCTCTCACCTCCTCCTTGCCACCTCTGACCTCCTCGGCCCTCACCTTTGGCTCCCTCACCTTCGGCTCCTCCTGAATGGGTGACAACGGTACACCACCCACTCTCTGTCTGACTCTCCTAGGCTGCCTCCACCCTCGATCATCTCTCCTCCTCTTGGCACCCCTGCCATCTCCCCCACCTCCTCCATCTCCACCTCCTCCATCATCTCCTCCATCCCCTCCACCTCCCCCATCTTCCCCACCTCCTCCATCTCCCCCATCTCTACCTCCTCCTCTCCTACCTCCATCTCTCCCCCCGACACCTTTTCCATCCCTCCCTACACCTCTACCACCCCGACCTCTCCTCGAAATCTGTGGAATGACTAATCTCTGATCTATAGGCGATGGACCATCAGGATCTGTCAAAGGGATAGGCCTATGAACTTGCCACCAGGTGTCAAACTCAGCAGACGTCCCTGGATTTGCTGGACCTCCTCTCCATGCCCATTGAACTGCCACTAGGATGTTAACCTGCTGCTTTGCTACTATCATTTATATAAGCGGCCCCCAGATGGTCTCCCTGGAAGATCGAGCATACTCTGTCGTGCCTACTGGCACAACCTGCTGCTCCCCAAACTGTCATAGTACCCGTTGGGGCAGGTACATCTCAATGATCCATTGGGTCTGAACTGTGCAGCCAATCAAATACCTGAACTGTCTGCAAAAAGATAAGTGGTCGTCCTCATCTGACCATTGCACACAATCTCTGTAAGGTCTCTAGACAAAGCTAATCATCGTATCAATACGATGACACCAATACCCAGTGTCTTCCACATGAGTCTGACTCACTGATCCTGCATACAAGTACACGTATGGCATCCCATCACCCAGCTATTGAATTTGCACCACTGGTCAAAATACAAGAATGCGCTCCCATACCCAAATCATAAGGAGAGTAATGCCACAACTGATGCTGTGCCCCCGATGATAGACCACCTTGTGTAACTGGTGGTACAACATAGCCAACAAGCATGGCCCCCAAGCAAACACAGTCCTCTATCCCTGCATGCGAACAAGAACATCTCCCCATCCAATGGGAAATCTAGGACCACGACGATCTGGAATCAACAATCTGGTGATCAAGGTCATGAGTATGGCATCGAATCTGGGAAACTGACCAGCTACAATGTCCGAACCGATCTCATATCCTTCTAGGTCTAAATGAGCACCATCAACATGCTTGTACATCTCGAACAGGACCTGTCACCCTCGATGTGAATCATAGACCACCCTCTCTCTGTTGATTAGAATCTAAAGAATATGGTACACGTCCTCCAAGGTCACTATCGCCTCTCCAGTAGGTAGGTGAAACGAGCAGGTCTCCAAATGCCACCTCTCGCAAAGAGCTGTAAGCAAACCTCTATTTGCTCGAATAACAGTCATGTAAGAAATGTGGTACAAGCCTAAGGTTATTAATCGTCGTCTTTGTCTATCACTAAGACAATCTTTAAAAGCGTAAGTCATTAGGCGGAGCTCCTGGGTATAAATAGGCAGAAGCCAACTCTGCAGAAGGAAAGGCCAAGGATTAGCACATATTGATCAACATTACGAAAAGTTTACTACTATTGACAAATCAAGGGTACATAAAGGTTAATCTAGGCAAGGCCAACAAAAGTCAACTTTGGTCAACAACAATGGCATCGCGTTGACCACAAATGTGTCATACGATTTTGATTGCGGCGCTTTGCATGACAAATGTGTTGCAATATATCAAATGCGGCATTATATAAAGCAAATGTGCAATCGAACAGTGAATGCCTCATTGTATAAAGCAAATGCACAGCCCAACAACAAATGCGTCATTAGAGATAGCAAATGCGTGATCAGACAATGAATACGTAGTTTGACTTATCAATTGCTGTTCGAAATGTCGAATGTGTCACAAAGACAGCAATTACGTCGCAAGATTTTGATTGTGTCATTTCAACTTGTGAATGCACAAACACATAAAAACCTAGCCTACCCCTTGCATTTGTGTCACGACGCAATCGAATGCAGCAATCACGAAGGCGCTTGCGGCTTGCACAATAGCATTTGCATCACACCGCATTTGAAAACCCCACATTAAACCCTCATAAATGCATAAAATTTAAAATTTGACATGTCGGATAGGGTACTTATCGGTGCCTCTGCGCCCTCGGGTCGTCAGAATGTGTGCATGCGATATCGACGGTGTGTAGTAGTAGGAATCACCATCGTCACTCAGAGCTCTAGTTTCTCAATTTTCTAAATGACAAATGAACAAATAACATTTGTTTTGAACTTTTCAACCTATTTATAGGCTGAAAATTAGGGTTTTAACCTAGTAGGTTATACTGGAGGCTCATTTGACCACCTTTGACTAGCTTAACATCCTCTGTTTTCAAAATCATTCGCGTCGTTGCTTATCTGGTCATTAATTGAGCTAATCAGGATATTTTCCAAATTTTTCTAACCCCAAGTCAAAATTCGAAAATTTTCCCGAGTGGGCATAGACACTCCATACCTTCACCAGGGCATATTTTGGACTTGTTTTCTTTGCCACAATGCGCCAAGCTGCATTATGACAAAGAGGGGCAAATGTAGACACATAAAAATGACCAAGACCTACAAGCACTATTTTACCACCTTCGTCATGACATGATTATAACATTTTAATTATGTTTCTAACCCACATTCTACTATTAATTAAATAATTTATAATTATTTAATTAATTCATAATATCTCTCATTCTTCATGATTATTAAATATATCACTAACTATCAAAGTCTTCTAATAATTAAATAAAGTCATCCTATTTATTTAATTAAATCTTTATCATTAAATGTCCTCCTGATTTTTAAATAAATATATTTTTAATATATTGATTTAATATGTCACTAATTCCTAAATCCTCTTAATTAAATAGATTTGATAATTTATTTAATTAATTAACTACTTCTTCTAAGTTAAATAATTATTTGTAATTATTTAATTATGGGATGTGACACTTTTTAAAAAATATCTCACATGGTTAACTAATTCTTCATTTAGTAATTAATTTAAAAAATCAATTACTAATTACCTCACAAAATCTTTATTTTGAATTAATTTAATTCAAAAGGGAAATATTCTTCTACAAATCAAGTAATTTCTAAAATTATTGATTTTCTAAAATCTCATCCTCTTGTCTTCTGATTTTTGCTAATTTCATCTCAACTGCCACATTCAGTCTTGATTTAACTCATTTAATTAAATCTTATTTACACATATGGGTATTTTGCCCTAACCCTAATTGAGATTTTCCTTATTGAATCTTGACCTTTGATTCTAGGGCATTCCTCAATCTCTCATCTTGTCCATCCATTCAAGATTGCATTTTCTATAAAATGACAATCTTGATGTCATTTTCGGATCCATGATCATTTTCTCAAGATATTTTTATTATAGGCATTTCATTCTCACATTTTAGGCTTTGACTTATTTAACTGTTTGCATAATAGGAGTAATATTCTAGATTGCATTAGTTTATTTTTCAAATCCTTCAAAAGCTTTGTTGAGGCTAGGCTTAGAGAGTTGCTCACACACAAATCTGAGGGCATCCATCATTCCAAAACTGGAGAAGGTGCAATGGAAGTCAGCCATGGAATACTAGATGGGTGAGATCTTTTTAGTTTTCTTTCATTTATTTATATTCCTTTGCATTCATTTGTTTGATATATATTAATTTGTAGGTACAACTAATCATTGATTTGATCTTGTAGGAATATTTTAGATCATTATAGATTGTAGATCTACGCATTTGGAAGAAAATCTAACTTTAAGAATTTCTTTGAAGAACCCTCCAATCAGTTTGAAATGAACAAAAAATATTAATCTAATGCTAATTAGGGGGTTTTAAATTGACTACAATTTCACATAGCCTGATTAGGGATTAAAATTGATAACTATTTTCTTATTTTTTGTTTAAAATGAATATTACAATTCTCACATAGTCCTAATGAGGATTTTGATTAAAGAACAACAATAAATTTCAGATTTCATGCAGGTAAAGTATTTAAAATGAACAAGAAATTGCATTTAATCATGGCCTAAATTGAGCAAATCCTATCAAATTAAGGTGGAGTTAACCTCATTCTAGATTAATTCTTAATTTTAGATTAACTGTTAATTTAGATTAATTTTTAATTGTAGATTAAATTTTAATTTTTATGTTAATTTTTAATTCTTAGATCAGTTTTTAATTTTAGATTAATTTCTAGTTTAGATTAGTTTTTAGCTTTAGAATTTAGACTAGATTTTAATTTGAATTAAATTTTAATTTAGATTAGTTTCTAATTTAGATTAATTAACTTTTAATTTTAGATTAGTCTCTAATTTAGATTAATTAACTTTTAATTTTAGATTAGTCTCTAATTTAGAATTAATTTATTTTTCCTTCATAGTTTAATTATTAATTTTATGGCTAATCGTTGGTTTTTCTCTTGTAGGTTTGCATGTGAGAGACTCGAAAGCTTATTTAAAAATAAAATTAAAAAAGGGGTAAAAACTTTATTAAAATTTAGAACAGATCATTACAACAAAGGTCAAGAGCCACAACCCCAAAAACCAACCAGAGACAATCCACTAAATAAAGAAACATAAGCAACCAACCAACTACAAACTCTTGTCTTCCTCTAGTAACCGATCCAAATCTTGACGTAACTCAGGAGAAACCTATCTCTAATCCTAAACCTTTCAGCCATCATCATTCTTAGAATCCCACTTGGCCAAGCAATCAATAACCCAATTTGACTCCCATAGAATATGAACAAAGGAGACAACCTACAACATAGAATGAACTTTAAGAATCTGATGAACCACCCCCACTAGCTGCCAATTAATATCAGTCACCTTTTGATCATTCACCAAATTAATTAAAATTTGAGAATCTTCTTCACAAATAACCTTTCTCCATCCCAGAGATAGAGCCTTCTCAACTACATAAAGAGTTTCTAGACCTTCCATATAATTAACAGTCTGAGCCCCTTCATGTATCAAAAAAAGAAAGATAATTGACATCGCAAAATATCTTCCAATTCCCCCAATTCCACCAAGCCCTGGATTACCCCTAGAAGAGCCATTAGTATTGATCTTCATAACTCCATTCAGAGGCAGTAACCACCTCCCCACCCATTTGATTCTCTGCTTTTTGTGCCTATGGAACGTTCTCCCAACAGAAGAAGAGGGAATTTCTTGAAGACCCAGTCTTTCCACCACCTCAGCATCAACTTTCTCCAGAGGGAAGATCATCTCACTTTTAGCTGCAACTGATTCCTGAATCATTCCTAACAAATACCACCACACTTGCTAAACCATCAACTTCTCCCCTTGAAATATCCTATGATTCTTCTCCAACCAAATTTTCCAAAGACAAAAGTTAGGACCAACATACCAGACATCCTACAAAAAGGAATCCATCGAGTGAGGCCTACCCATACTATCCTAGAACTCAATGAGAGAAGAAGTATGAATAGATGGCCACTTCCAAACTCCCCACAAAAATTCCAAGCCGAGAAACAAAGGGGCACCAAAAAAATAGGTGCGAAGAATCCTCCTCCTTATTTCTACATAAAACACACATAGAAGGACCCAAAAATCCACGCTTACGGATGCTATCCCAAGTTAATCATCTCTTCCAAGCCAAATTCTAGAAAAATCAATTGCATTTTTTTCCAAGAGATCTTTTTCCACACCCTTTTCCACCAATGAACCTACCCACCATCCAACCTCTAAGACAAAATAACTTGATAGCCAAAGGCAATAGAGAAAACCCCCTTAGGATTGTTCATCCATGCAAGGATACCCTCTCTCAGGAGAGAACAATAACACCTTCTACACAATATGTTATGAAGCTCAACACTCCTTTCTTTCAAACCAAAAACTGACCATTCTGAGGGATCCTTCCAATGAGCCACCCTTAGCTCACTCTTGAAAGAAAGAGATTTGAAGTCACTAACCCTATCCCATCCAACCACAAGAAATCTCTGACACAAAGGAATCAAGTTGGGGAATTAAGATAAATGGGGAGTTTGGCCATCCAAAGAGTTCGACCAAAAAAGAGCATTAGAGCCTCCTTTGCAAATCCAAAATAAACCATCCTTGATAAGCTTGGCACCCTTTTGTAGAGTAGACCAAATCACCGAACCCTTCCCCTCTAAAGGGTACCTAGGGAGATCCTGATGAGGGATTCCTGGGAAATACTTATAAGATAAGGTCCTAACCCAACTTTGGTCCTACTCCACACACCATCTCCAAAACAACTTAGCAACCACAACAACCCCCAACAGACCTAATTGTTGAAGACCAAGACCACCATACTATTTTGTGTTTCACACAACATCCCATCTAACGAGGCTCCACTTGGAGGATGTCAAACTTCCAACCCATAAAAAATTTGTTTCAAGACATTCCAAATCCTTAGAAAACCTATTTGAGCCACCTAAAGCATACATCTATAGGTTGGGAGAGCTTGCACCACTGACTTGAGAATTGGAACCCTTCCAGCAAAAGATAACCATCTATGGGTCCAATGATTAATTTTCACCTAAAATTTATCAATAATACCTTACCAAGAGCCTTTGGGAAGTTTTCCAACATATATAGGAATACTGAGATAAGTCAAAGGGAGAGGTCCTATTTGAAACCTCAAAATATTCACAATCCTTCTTTCAATGTGAACCAGAGTATTGAAAAAGAAGATGGAGGATTTATCTTCGTTAATCAATTGCCCCAAAGATTTAAGATAAACATTGAACACCTGCCTCAAATCAGTTGCTTCCCTAATAGAATCCATCCCCATCAAAGTAGTATCATCAAAAACCTCCTCCCACTTTCAACCTTGAATGATGCCCATCTCAACCCTGCTTCTCATCAAGCGACCAAGCCCTTCAACAAGAAGCAAAAATAAGTATGGGGAAAGAGGATCCCCTTGACGCAAACCACTAGAAGCATTAAAGATCTCATATTGGCTACCATTTATTAGCACCGAAAAAGAGATAGAAGTGACACAGCTCATGACCCATTGAATCCACTCCTCACAAAATCATAAAGCCACCAGAACCTTCCTTAGAAAAGACCATCTAACCCTATCATAAGCCTTAGCCATATCCAACTTAATGAACATAGCCTTCTCAAGGGATTTATCCATCGAATGGATGGCCTCCATAGCTATAAAAACCCCATCAATAATTTTTCATCCCTCCACAAAAGCACTTTTCTCCTCAGAAATCAACACTTTAAACCACTTCTTTAGCCTTTTAGCGATCAATTTTGAGATAATTTTATAAACCACATTATAGAGAGAAATAGGCTGAAACTAAGTTAACCTATCCACCCCCTCACATTTAGGGATAAGGGTGAGGAAGGTGGAATTCGTAGCACACAAATTTTATTTATTCCTTTGGGATTCTTGCACAAGCACAAGAAGGTCCAGCTTTATGATATCCCATAATTCTTGAAAAAAATCCACTAGGAAACCATCGGGTCCAAGAGATTTTAATTTCTTCATCTAGAATACAAACCCTTCCAACTCCTGAAGAGATATCTCTCCCATCAATTTCTCATTCATCTCCTAGGACACTAACTGGGAATACACGACAAAACACGAGCTTCCTTCACAGAGCCCCTAGGCATTTCCTCCATGAATAAAGAAGCCAAATAATGTGATGCCTTAGCAAAGATTTTAGGAAAAGAGGCAAGATGATCCCCCTATCATTCACAATAATAGAAATGGAATTACCATGCCTCCTGTCCTTCACATAATTCAAGAAAAAGGAAATTTTTTTATCTTGAGGTTGTAGCCATTCCACTCTAGCCTTTTGCTTCCAATATATCTCTTCTTGCAATTCACATTCCTCAACCTTCTTTAAATTCCTAGCCTCCTCTCTCAAAATATCCTCTGTAACCCCCTTCTCCTGAATCAACCTTGTAATTTTAATCAGCTCTACTTGAGCCACATCCTTATCCTGAAATATGTTACCAAAAAACTAGTAGTTCCATCTCTTAAGTTGAAACTTAACAAAATGAAGAAGCTTAGAAAAAGCATACATAGCTATACCAAAATAAGGTCATCTGGTCCTCCACCAATCAACAACATGGTAAAAAAGAGTAGCATCCCTTAACCACATCAACTGGAACTTTAATGAAGGAGTCCTAGGCATGCCAACGGAAATAATACTAAGCATAATAGGCCAATGATCATAACCCCTCTAGTACAAAATCTTAGAACAAGAAGGCCACTCACCAGCAACCCAGTAACAAGAAACTAAAAACTGACCCATCCTCTCAACAACACAATTCTCTCCAATCCTTATATTATTCCATGTAAAAAACCCATTACTAGGTTTCACATCAAAATATTGAAGGATGAGATACTATCCTGAAGTAATAGAGAAGATGAATCTAGCCTTGTTGTTCCACTCCCTTTTTTTGACAAGTCGACAATGGCATTGGAGTCTCCTACCATAATCCATGGGTGATAAGGAACAAAGCTACAAAGAAATGGAATATGGGCCCAAAGAAGTTGCTTACCCTGAAGCTCAATAGGAGTAGAAACATTTGAGAAGAAGACCCTTTCTCCTGTCTCAAAGCTAGAGGCCACGAAGGAGATAGATGATTTAGCAGACATCCACCATATGGGGCTAATCTTCTGAGGGTTCCATAAACAAGCCACCCCCCAAGAAGATCCGAAAGCCTTGATACATGGAAATTCACCATTTATCCACAACTTAGGTAATATACCCAGCATACTCTTAATCAATAATTTAGTCTCTTGTAAAAGGGGCATATTAGGAGATTTACTTTTGATCAAATCTTGAACAACTTTTTGTTGAGGACCATTATTCAAGCCCCTAACATTCCACGAGAGAACAATCATTTCAAAGGGTAAGATAAATGAGAATCGAGGGTCTTGATTACCTCTGATTCCACCAAAGTCTCACCAACAATATTTAACTTTTCCAAGTCCCTCTTTTGACCCAACTTTGAGGGCTTCTCACTTGCACCTTTCGTTGGATCCTTTTGTTGAATACCCAAACAAAGAGAAGAGAGATATCTTCCCCACATCCATACCTTCCTTCAGGGACCTAGGGGACCCCTACTTCAAAACTTCATTACCCTAATAATATCATCTGATCCTATTTGAGCAAGCAAAGGTTGATCAATATCCATCTACCTAGCCCCTAGATCCTACAAAAACTACATAGCCTCAAGAGGAGTCCCTTCCTATCAAGCACCTAAAGTCCCCTGATCCAAATTAATCAAACTCGAGTTCACTTCTTGTTGACTGAGATCATCCAAAACCTCAAACCTGTTAAAATCATCATCATCCTGCCTTTCCTTGAAAATCCCTTTTTTCCCCCCATGTTCCTATTTCAAGCCTTGATAGGGGGAAATCCATCCTCACTAGCTCCATCACCTAGAATAGTCTCCTTCCCCTTATCAACCCTAGGTGGGTTGCTGTGAGTCATAGAAGGATGATGCTCCAAAGGCTTATCCCTAGGGAACCTACATTGAAAATGCCCATATTCATGAAAAAATTGGCAATGAAAGGGAAGGGTCTCATAGTCTAGTTGTTGAATCCAAGTATAGGAACCTACATTCACTTCCAAAAAATCTAGCAATGGCTTGCTTTAATCAATTTCCACACATATACAGGAAAAAGTCATTACCTTTTTGAACTATTTTTGTTGCGATGAATCAATAGGCTTACCGAGCATTGAATCCACCAATTGTAGTAATCCTCCCACCAACATTCAACCAGAAACCATGGCAACTGAAACCACACTGGACTAGCCCCAAATGATTGCCCATGAGACATTAAGGAAAATACTACTCCCAAGTGGGCATGCAAGCCTCGAGATGCAAAGGAAAAAGAAAGACCTCAACACAAAGGTAACCAAGCACCCACACACACCCCACACTGACTTGCAAACAACAAAAGAACAATCTTACAAGTTCATGACACCCCAAGCACAAGACCTCCATATGCTTCCCCAAACAAATTAGATCCAACTAGCCAACCCCAAATGGGCCAAAGGACCCCACGTGGTCCACACAAAAGCCAAGGCCCCCAACCCTTAGAACCCAAATGACACACAACCCACCTAGCTACCCCACTCACATGGTGATAGTGATCCACAAGAAGGAAGAAGGTAGACTACCAATTGCAACCACAATCAACACACCCCATGCAAGTACCAGGGAACAAAAAAACACATAGGGAACTAGAAAATAGAGCCAAACCTCGTCGAAAACCAGAAATGCCCCCAACCATGTACATATAAGGAAGATCAAAATAGAGCTAGGGAATGAATACCCTAGCTCGGGTTGTAGAGCGCACCAACCATCCTCCAAATTATAGAACTTTCAGTCATTAACACCAAAATTTTAAAATGAACTTCTAGAAAGTTGAAAACATAAACACACATTTGTCGAAGACTTAAATTTGAAATTACAAATGAGATTTTGATGCAAGATGTTCATTGAAGACTTGATTTTGAATTTTTTTGTCTGCATAGATTAGAACACATTTTTTTTTGGTGTTTAAAAAGAACAATTTTATTTTTCAACATAGATTTAAGTAGGGGGTCACAAAATTTTGTTTGTTGTGCTTGAAAGATGGTAGGTATTATGCTCTCATCTTGTGTAAACTCGGTGATCAAAAAGCTAGACCCATTTTTTCATGTTTTCCTCATAGAGGGCCTACCTTGGTGGGAAAGAATACTCACCCCAAGGGAACGACCCAATTGATAACAACCTAAAGCCAATCTACTTCCAATCGGTATATAAAATGGGTTCTTGAGGAAAGTTCAAGTACCACGAATGGATATGTGTTATGTAGGAAAGTGTTTCCCTCAGTACCTCCATGGTGTGTTAAAATCTATAGAGTGTAAGATCTATGGGTTGGGAGTCCTCCTTATCGGAGCTAATATTTCCTCATGTATAACCACTCAAACATATGCCGTTAATATACACCTCTTGTTTGTAGTTGCCAAAGGCCTTCTATTTGTTGGTGCAACAGGTCAGACCTTTGAAACCATCCCACATACTCATGATTCTTAGTAGATATGAAGAGTTCATGGTGGGATATTCATGAGAACTCAAAGCTTGGTTGACCCGAGAAGTGAGTGTCTTGTCGGTGGAGCCAGTGTGGCCAAGCTTCTAGTTCATCCGCTAGGAATAAGTTCAGCTAAAGATATCCAAGTGGGAACCCCACAAATATTGTCCTTATCAACCTCAAGATTTGTGCTTGTATTTCTAAAATCAAGCAACATTCATGATCGAAAACAAAATCATAAAAAAAAAATTCCATGGTGTCTTGCATGTGTGTATTTGAAAAATTTTCAAAACAAATCAAATATCACACAAAAATTTGATAACATTTCAAATTTGATACAAACTGAGCCAGAAATTTCCAAACAAGTTATTTATACCAAAAGCTTGCTCATTTTATTTGCACCATTCCATCACATTCATCTATATTAATTTCATGTATCTTAGGGTGAACTCCTTTCATCACTTAAACAAATCTTAGGTTACATATACCTTTTTGAAAATTGTGGAATAGGTAAACTTACGATTTCTTATCATAGGTGCATTGCTACAAATAAAAATTGTCATTGACCCTATCGTTTTCCACATTAGTCCTTGTCATTTTGGTGTAACCTTTAAAATCATTAGTCTAGTTTAAGGTTAAGCTTGTCAAACTTGTCACTTGTCATCCACTCTCATTGAGTTCATTGATAATTTAATTTGGAAACATTGGACTATCTTAGGTTGGCTAGTAACCCCTTCCTTAAGTTTCACAACAAAGGTGCATAGTTCATACCACATTCATCTCAACTGCATATCATATTTTTCACAACTCTTTGCATTATCATCGTTCCCATTTTAGACTTGTTGATACTTTAGATTGTTGTGACACTATCACTACCCTCATTTAGACATTCTCAAAATACCAAAAATACCAAAAAGAAATAGTTGCATTGCATTTAGGCATACCTCATTTCAAAAATCTAAAAAAACATAGTTTAGGTTGTACACCTTAGACTTAAGTCACCCTCTTAGAATTTTCATACCTTGGATATCATACCATAGATCTTGGACCATCCACAACCATGTCTTCTATTCACCTTGATATGATTACTAGTCAAGTTGAATTCCAATTACTCTATATTGGTCCATACCAAAAAGCCATAGACTTCAAAAGATAATTTATCTAATCCAAATACCAATAAAACTCAACCCATAGTCAACCACCCATGTGTCCCTCTTACCAAAAACCCATGAAATCTAGTCCTCCATCCATCTACCCTCACTATCAAGAGTCCCTTAGCATAATCCATGACATAAATCCACAAAAAATATCCATTAGTCATCCCTATCCTAACTTTGAAAAGGGAAACCAACCTTCCAAAAGATCATCATCCCTTAATCCATTTCAAGACTCCTCACCCTATCCTAAAGGTGAAGCCCCAATAGTGGTTTATAATTTCAGTGAGGAAGGAAAACTCACAAAAAATGACCCCATGCCAAAAAATGTGATTTTGGGGGTTTGTATGAACCTTTGGGTTCACTCGAACTAGGATTTGAGTGAACCCGTTCCCTAGTTGCCCACCCAAAAACCAAATAAAATGGCATTATGTGAGGTGGTTCACTCAAACCCCTAGGGGTTCGTACAAACCCCCCTTATCCATCATTCTCTCCCTCAGTCACAAGAACACCCTAATTTTTTCACTTTGAAGCTTTGTTTGAACATGGAAATGATGTAGACTTCACAAACCCAACTAGAATCAAGTAGTCCTTAGATAGAGATATCCAACAAATAGAATTTTGATATGTTTTTATTTTTTTAGTTTTATTAAATATAGGGTTTTCATCAAAAAATGAAGGTCTCTATTTTGCACATGTGGAAAAATAGCAAATTATAAAATAAAATTGAAAAATATGAGTGCACCAGATATTGAAGTCCTTGATCCAGCAAAAAAATAAAATTAATTTTTATATATATTCATAAATAGTTATGCGTTATATGGTCACGCTTGTCTAAATTATAATTTGTTTGACTTCGAAACTTGATTAAAGAAAAAATACTCAATAAAAAGCTATCTAAGAAAGTGGAAGCAGTAGATATCAGAGTTAGAAATCTAAATTCGAAAGAATTAAAATTTTATCCTTCATGGAAAAAAAGTTATTTGTTAGACTATGTGCATCACTTTTTTAAAATGCTATTTTCTGAAAAAATATAGTTTTCATGGGAGATGGAAAATGAAGTGCTATTTGATTCCAAAATAATTGAAAAAAATATTTTTAGAATCTACAAAAAAATTAAGACTCTAGTTTGCATCATCTTCAAATTCCTCACAATTTAGCCACTATAGGAGCCCGAATGTGAAGATTTAGTTAAAAAATCATTTCAATGTCTAGTTTGGCCAAAAAATGTGAAGCACTATTGTGGGATCACCCCTAAACAATCTTCCATTAATAAATTCCAAGCCCCTACACCCAATATTAACATGTCATCCACTAGTCCATTCCAATCCACTACATCCCAATCTACTACATCCTCCAATAAGACCATGGTAATTAATGCTCTCCACAGATGACTAGCAAGGAGACTTGTTCAACTACAAAATGAAAAGAAAGTTAGACAATCCACTCAAATCGCTACTCCTACACCATCTAGCCATCTATCAAAATCATGTATATTATTACCCACCAATCCCAAAAAGGATCTCATTATTGAACTCCATCATTTCCATGTCCAAATATCGTGTCCATTCCATTCCCTAAATCATTAGACATATGTCAAGATCATGATCCAAATTATTAAATAAACCTCAAAACAAATCAAGATCAAGTTATCCATGATAACCCAATCGTAGATCAAAATCTTAACCCTTTTCATGAAATCCGAATTTCAACCACCTTCACCATTACAAATGAGATAATTGCTCCCATGGGACAATTGATCTCACAAGACACATAGATAATCTTCTTCTAGAACAAGAGTGCCCTACTCTAGAAATATTTGCAAATGATCAATATATAATTGAATTCATCGGACACTATGACAAGGACCATGAAGATGGTTTCTACATCGACTTGTAAGAACCAATATATTTTTAAGAACCATCAAAATCCAATTTTTCACATAAATAGATGAAAGAAATCAATCAAAAAGCTATCCAACATGATGTGCAGGATCATCATGTAAAAAATAGGCCCTTAAGTGGCAATAAAAAGACAAAATCAGAGTTAGACAACTTGACATAAAAATTTGAATAAGTTATCTATATTATTTCAAAAAAATGTAAAAATAGAATCTGTAGAAAATTGAATGTAGTTTCTAAACTACTAGACCTTTATTTTAAAGAAAAAATCTATTTGGTGAAAATTTGAAATTTCAATGCAGTAGTATTTAAATTTCAGGGTATAAATAAGAAGTAGGTGTCTATGTAACCACCCTAACCACACTAAAATGAAAATATTTTTTTATAATATTTTAGATATAAGTAGAGGACTCATGTCCCGATGTGATGCATATTTTTTTATAATATTTTTCCTAGTAAATAATTAATTATGAATTTTTGATTACAACTTTTAAAAAGTATAAAAGCTCATCTATCTAACCACCTTAACTTGGTCAAAAATTCATGAAATTCAATTTTATTTTTTTAATCCTATAGTATGCAAAGCATAGAATGTGATGCATTTTTTGGATTCAAACAATGTGATACTATTTGAAATTTATAGATTTTTTTCAATCAGCCTATTAATTAGGACTTTATTCGTAATTCTAATAGAAAATGAATAATAATTATTTATTAAATTAAAAGTAAAGAATTATTTATATTGGTGGAAAGCTGAGAATCTCATCTAAAAACCCTTTTCATTTCATCAATTTTGGGTAAAAAAAAAGTCATCAGCCACATGGGCCATCATATGGCTTACATCTCGCTACTTTTTGGCCCATCACGATCCTACACATCAATAAAGCTATGACATCTTATCAACTAGGATTATCTATCTTTTCCAAAGTAGGATTTCTTGTAGATGAAAAAATATTGAGTAATGATCTCCACATACATAATGATGGGTTAACATCTTTTTTTCAAAACAAAAAATACCCCATCTCAAACAAAACATTTCATAGCATGCAATATCAAGGGAAAGGAATAGGCGTACATGAGAAAGGCATTCGAGAACTGATACACTTTTAGGAAAATCTTAAATATTGAGTCCTTGGCTATTCTTCAAACAATACCTCCTCATTATTGGGGGAAACTTTATCATATACAAACATCAAAATACAGGCCATGAGTAGTTCTTCTCATAAAATTATTGTCGAAACTCCTTCC
Source organism: Sequoiadendron giganteum (assembly GCA_007115665.2). Lineage (NCBI taxonomy): Eukaryota > Viridiplantae > Streptophyta > Pinopsida > Cupressales > Cupressaceae > Sequoiadendron > Sequoiadendron giganteum. Next base: position 139,560,347 of record CM021101.1, read on the forward strand.
ATCCACACTATAAACCATCATTCCAACATGAATAAACCTTCCATTTTGAACCAAAAAATATAAAGTGATTAAAAATCCAAAATTCAAAATCAAATTTCAAAGGCCATCGAATCAAACAAAAATCCAAGTAGACAAATGAAGTTAATATGGATCCCAAAGAAAAATGGATCAAGCGAAGAAAATATATTTCAAAAGTGAAAGTAAATCAAAATGTGAAGCCACATGAAAAGAGGACTCCCACATATAATAAATGTCCACATAATTTAAAATGGTCATCAAGAAAGACATATAAAAGTGTTGGTTACAAATGATATCCCAATCAAAATTCCAAACTCCATCATCCAACATCCCAAGTTTTGAAATTAAAAAGTGATTCATCCAAATGTCCAAATAATCATTGCATATCTACCATCATCCATCATTCAAAAAATCATACATAACAAATCCATCACATCTTGGTAGCAACTCTTTATCATAAGGACTCTAATGGCACTCTATTATGATGTCCATATTCTAATAAGGCCAACTTTAGTATAAAAAAGGATCACAATGACTCTGATAAGTTATATGAAAGCGCTATGATCCTGACAAGGAAATTGATTCATAGAGGTCATTATTGGCATATAATTGCACAAGAATCTACATCATCACCATTGAAGTATTTAGAACAACTAGTGATCATCTAAAGTATCAAGGCCATTTTGAAATGTAAAAAGTTACAAAAAAAAAAAATTGTAAAGAGAAATTTTTTGTTCAATAGTGAAAACCATTTTTATGGTACTTTAGATAAGTACCATTATGAAAACTTAGTAAAAAATTTTCATGTGTAAGAAATATTATCTATGTGGACCATTACACTTGGGGGCATGTTGACTCATCTCCCATACCCTTTCCATGGCATTTTCATCTATCCATTTAAGCCATATCATTTCCATCCATTTTCCCACCTACCTTGATCTTCATAAGGACTAGGGTATACAAATATATCATGCTTGGGGAAAACTCTTGACATGTCTATCCTTTGGTAATACAATATCCATGATGTATCATTTCATTTCCTTCATAGAATCATCCAAACCCATACCTTGGAAAAATCCAATTATTCTTATGTAACATTGTCCTCAGAGACCATATGCTAATTCTACAATTCAATAATCCTTATGTCTCCTATCCTTTACCAAAATTAATCTAATACCATTTCCTACCTATTTCATGTCTTTTTTTTCCCTTTTCAATGGTCTAAGGATTCTAATCCACCTATCCAACATCCCTCCATCATCCCATTTAGTCCTAAGAAGAAATCATTCCAGATGTAATGAGCTTAATCCATACAATCTTGATATGCATCCTAGTGCATCATTGAAAAAATTCATTGGCTTTATTTATATCCCTACTATAAAACTTGATCCTTTAGTCACATTATCATCATCCTTAAGTTGTTTCAGGATGTGTCCATCCCATGTCAAACAATGTCATCATTGTCATCATCACCTATCAATTGGTATTCAGCTAGACTAGGGGCAAGATCATGTTTGTCCTTGGATTATTATCATCAATAGCTCGCTTTCTTGTAGGCATCATTCATATAAATTTTTCTTGTTCCTTATAATGTATCAAAATCCACACTCTCCCATAACATTTAGAAAAAGAAAAAGAAATCATAACATCTCAAAAAGACAAAAAAATCAAAATTGTTGGTGTAATTAATTGTGTTGTACCTTGTCCTAGGTCATAATTACACCTTAGTTAAGTTTACATAGGGACCACATACGAGGTAGTTGGATATTTTCCACCTTTGGTGAACTTATCATGTTATTACTTTATCACTTTCACCTTTCATGCACATATCATGTGATTACCTCTCCACCTTTTATGGGTGAATCACCATTTGTGGTGATTATCACATTATAACTTTTCCACTTTAGGTGGAGTGATAGCTTTGCATAGTTGTCTCATGTCATAATATTACGACACTTGTCATAATATTATGCACTTCTATGTTCTCACCTTGGATATATAACGAAGGGGTCTCTCATTGTAGATAATCACAATAATCTCATTCCATAATCATATTGATGAGAATACAGTTTATTCTTGTCACATTATTCTCTCTTCTTGTGCTTTTCATTTGGTCTCAAGATCTTGGCAACCATAGCCAATTCTAACATGGTATCAAAGCGAGTTGCGTGCCATTGGAGAGTATTTTTCTAAAGAGAGATACCAGATTTGGGGAGCTTCCATTTTTGGATTTTTATTGTAGGTTTATATCAGAGCTTGCTAGTGCAAATCTAAGCTCACCATTCCATCTGAAAGGTTTGAGAAAGTTGATTTACCTTTTGTTTCGTCCAAATTGGAAATACGAGGCCAAATATATGAGGGTTTGAAGCTGAGGAGTGGTTGCCAGATCTAGAAGGTAATTGCATTTTTGGAGCATTTTGGGTCAAATCCAACCCTACCATTGCATCTAGAAGGGTCAAAAACCCTAAGATCGACTGCCAAATCATCCAAATAAGAACAATTTTCCGATGAGGCAAAAAATAATTCCCAAAGAGTTGTATGGTTGCAGGTCGTCATAATTACCGATGGTACGATTTTTTAGAAAAATGAATAAAATTTTCCAATCGAAAATTTTTGAATTTTTTTTTTTGAAAAAAATAAATTTGGGTCAATTAATTCTTTTCTGCAAAAGATTTGTATTAAAAATCATATACAAAAAAAAATTAGTTTTTTTTTTTTTTTTTCTGCAAAGTGTACCCACGCGATACACACAAGGTACGACATGGTATTGTTGTACCCTCGATGGGTACCCCTTCGCCACATGCCCATTGGCCATGGTGAACCATCAAATACCGACAACCTCCTATCCACACAAAAAATTGGTGGTCAACTCTTTTCACTAGTCAAAGGCTAGTCAGAAATTTTGGCGAGCCCCAAAAATCAAATCTGTCTAGTAAAATTCAAATCCGATAGCAAAGATTCCCTCAAGATTCCTTGATTCAGCGTCGAAAATTGGAAGAATATTCTAGCATGAAAAAGCATATTCAGGCTAAAAGGTGACAATGACTTTGATAGGCCTTTGGCCATCAAATTTATTTTCCTAAACTACTGACATCAGCAATCTTCTGAATTTTTTGGACCCCCCTTCCAATGCACTTTTTGATTTTGCAGTCCAACTTCAAAAGGCCATATCTCGGTCATTTTGGCTCCTTTTTTCAAGATTTTTTTTATATTCGGGCTAATTTTTTGTCGTCTATGTAGTGGTCTAATCAATTTTTTGTTTTGGCTTTTGGTGTTTCTAGAAATTGCAGATGCTCATAAGTGTTGTTGCTTTGTCCTCATTTTGGGAACTTCGAGAGCTCATATCTTGCTCGAACGGTAACATTTTTGGGTGAATTATTTTTTGAAAGTGCATGATTTTTCATCTACTTTCTAGTGATGTAATCATATTTATCTCATCTACTGTCATTTTTGCACTTTGAGCTTGAGGCCTATTTTGGCAATTTGCATGAACCAAGATCAAAGTCCACTTTGTTGTTTCTAGCAAGTGGAAATTGTAAATGCACTAAATATAAAGTGCCAAATTAGATATTTCTTGGGGATTTCTTTGATTGAGTGAATTTGGGGGGCCGAGGGGGGTAATCTTGTGATTGATTCATTTGTGTTGATCATTTAAGTAGGTATCATGGATTTTTCTATTCATCCTTTTGCGGTAATTTTGAATAAGGATAATTATGAGTCTTGGAAGAAAGGTATCCTGACACATCTCAAGTGGCTTAAGATTTTTCCATACCTTTATGGGATCATACTTGAACCAGACACACCTTTGAAGCAATCAATTTGGGGTAATAATAATGATCACATTGTAGGATTAATTGGTACATATATTGGTGCTGATATTCCTATTGTGATTCAGATATCGAGTGCCCACTCACACTTTGGACCAATATTTGGGAGATGTTTGGAGACCATCATATCTCTCAATTCCTAAATGATCCTGTTGTAGATTGTTTCCCCTTGATGATGTTGATAATGTATACACCTAAAAAATGGTCTAGAGAATCCGATTAATTAAATACAAACTATTTAATTAATTATCCTAAATTCCTCTACTATTTAAATAAATAGAAATATTTATTTATATGGTTCACATTCACATTCTCATTTAAATTCTTCCAAATTCTTCTATTTTATCTCATCTTAATTAAATACTTTGTTTGATTTAATTATCATTTCCCTACTTTATTCTATTACATCAATCTTAAATTAAACAAAGATTAAACAATTTATTGATTAATTGCCATATTCTTCTATTTAATTTAATAAACAACTTCTATAGTTTGTTTTATTAAATTATTTATCCCTCTTTTTCTAATTTAAATAAATCAAAAATATTTGAATAAAGGCATAAGGAATATTCCTCTATATTGCCTCAAAATTGAATTAGATATCCTATGTCAAAATTAATGCTTTGAAACTTCATGAGAAGTTTTGGAGAAAAATTGGAGACAAACTCCAAATTCTTCTCTCAATCCTCTTCCATCAATCTTTCCTCTTCTCTTGCCTGGTGTTTTCATGGGTACACACAATCCCAAAAATCTTCTCAATCGCCTCCATTTCTCACCATTCAATCCTCCAGATTGAATCCAATCCTCTCTTTTCCATCCCTATGCATCTAAACAACCAGGATATCTATAAATAAAGCCTCATTCAACCAAGAAAAGGATCCAAATTATCTAACTTATGCACTCTTACTTTATAGGAATGCATCAAGCATCAAGCATCAAGCATTCAACATCCAAGCATCCAACAACCAAAATTCAAGCTTTCACAATCATGGTTACCTCCTGTAGCTGCATTTATCAGTTTTTATATCAATTCAGGTGATCTTAGTTTCTTTATCATCTATTATTTATCATATTAGCTTCATATAATTTGCATCAACATCATTCCATTCTTTAGATTGTCATTTTAATAGTTATAGTGTTATTTAAATCTGAGAGCACAATAGCTTGATAAATATTTGAAGATAAGAGACAATGAGATGCTTTCAATTGATTAATTTTCTTAATATTTGATGCAATGTTTCATTTAGAAGTTTTTTATTGGTTTATACCTTATTCACACTTACAATTTGGCGCCCACCGTGGGGCATAACCCCATATTTTTATCAATTTTTTTGAAAAGTGTTGCATAGGTTTCTGGTGTGTTCTATTCTAGTGCTTTCATTAAAAACTATAACGCATCTATGGAAAATTATGGCGCTTCTGTGTTCTATTTTAGCGCTTTCATGATACTATAGTGCAAACGTAAAAAAATTTAGCGCTTTCAACTCTAGCACTTCCATGAATTGTTTCCGCACATCAGTCACCAATTTCCAAAAAGGTTAATTTAGCACTTATGTGGCAAACTCTAGTGCTTCAGTGTTCTGCTTCAGCGCATCAAGTAAAAAACTATAGCGCTTTAGTGGACTGTTTTAGTGCTTTTGTAAATTCGATCTAGATCCGACACGACCACAGCCAATTTTTTTTTTTCACAGTTAGACTAAAATTTATCAATCCTAGGGTAGCCACTCCTTGTTTTAATTTTAATTTTTATCAATCCTAGGGTAGCCATTGCTATTTTAAAATTTATCAATCCTAGGGTAGCCATCGTACTTTTGTAGTATCAGTTAAAAATAACATCATGATTTTTGTGAAGAAAAATCTTCAAATAGATTAGAAAATTTGTCTTTTTGGGCTTAAGAAAAAAACTTATCTATTGTGCTTGTTTGGTGATTAGGCTTATGCTCTCCCCTTAATAGGGTGATCAAAGTGTTGGATTCATCCTTATTTCATTAAATTTATGCTTTATTAAATCCTTTAGAAGGCCTTCCGTAGTGGGAAAAAGTACTCACCCTACGAGAGCGACCTAAGTGGGAATGCCTAAAGCCAAGGATTCCAACCCACTATAATCAAAATGCAAGTTGTTGATGAAAGTCCAACTTGATGGTAGTGAGCAAGATAACCATCCCCAAAATATTTTTTCTAAAGATTGGGAGGTCTCTTGAGGGAGTTTATCAATTGTCGCACTACACAGAAGCCCTATCTACGAACCAAACATTTTCATTCTCACGGTGCAAGGGGAGGGAAGAATCTGCCCCCAAGACACTCACCATATAATTTCCAACAACCTTTTTCTTAGAGGATGAGAAATCCAACTCTGAGTACGTTCCTATAAATGACAAACGACATGAGCATCCTCTAGGGGGTGACACGGCTATGTGTGTCAACACAATTTCAAGATGTGGGTTGTTGAGTATAACGATGACCTATTTGACCTTAAGTGCGAGTCTCTCTAATTTGTGTATATTTGTCAAAGCAACTAGTGAAAATAAATAAGGGCCATTCATGGTTCTTGAACATACATGATCTATTCAGATTAAAAAAAATTATTCCACAAAAATTGCTTGTTGTATTTTCACAAAATCATTAAAATCAGATTAAAAGATCATCCAAAAAACAACAAGTCAAATTAAGTCAGAAAATTCATGATTCGAAAGTGTAAGTCCACCACATTTATGAATAGAGCAATCAAAATCACCAAACCCAAGAAACCTCTCAGTTATTGGGATAATTTAAGAATAAGGCATTATCTATATCAGAATCGAAAAATATTTTTGCAACATAGAACCTTCATCCATAGATATCATGACTTTGTTGGGGGTCATAATCTTGATTACGTTATAAAACCACTCTATTCATGAGATTTCTTCCAAAGGAGAGCTCTCACACAATATCACAACCATAGTTAATGCATACGTCAATCCTATTCTCCACAACCCATGATAGAATATGCCACAAGGCCTAGTCAAGTTTTACAATAGGGAGTCTTAAAAATCTTATTTTTAGCACTCTGGAAACCTGTTTCAGCGCTTCGGGTCATTGTTTTAGTGCTTTCATAAATAGCGCTTCCAGGCACTTTTTTAGTGCTTATAGTCAATATTCTGGCGCTTCCATCAAACAACACTTCCATAACATTCTACAATGCTGTCAAGCACTATTTTAGTGATTGTGTAAAGATAGCATCTCCATCGCCTGTTTCGGCACTTTTGAACTCTATTCTAGTGCTTCTATACTCTATTTTAGCGCTTTCAAAAAAGAGAGTTTTAAAATCATACCAGTCAATTTTTCTATCATTTATCGACAATTTTTATTAGAACATAAGTATCTTTTTATCAAAATCACTGTCTAGAGATTGAAATCATATAAGTTCATACAATTTCCCAATCTTATCAACTGAAATGCACATCTTGCACATCAAAAGTGTCAAATCAAATACACAATCGATTACTACACTAGATTTTCATCATCGAGATATTATCATCCTTTATCATGAAACAAGGTATAGTAATCCAATTTTTAACCTAGTCTTATCAATAAGATCAGTCATCTTATTTGACTTTGTTAAAAAATCACTTGACATTTCTAGCATAGAAGATCAAAATTTTGGAAGAAACAACAAAAACTTGTATGCCAATCTTCACTAGGTAGCAAAAACAAAGAATCTTAGAACAAGAACTTGAAACATCACATGCAATGGTAGAAGAAAATCCCTAGAATAGTTTGCACCAAAATGATAAGAATGGGATAACTCCAGAGGACATTCAAACAGCCCAACAAGATCCCAAATTCCAAAAATTTATGGAAAAGATATTTGAACAAGACATGGAGAAAGACCTCTTTATGTTGGTTGAATCAGGTGCTAATCTTTCAAAGGACTTTGGCATAAATCATCTAAAAGAAGTACCTGGAACAAGTGAAACCAAAATACCGCAACCCACACAAGGTATAGATCTAGTTGCTGCTTGGACATCCCAAATACAAATCTTACAATAACAAATATAGGATATTATGAAAGGGAATACTAAGAGGTATGCAATACAAGAAATTTGTCCTTATCCTTTCGACCCAATAGTCGGCATGATACCTTTTCCTAGACACTATGAATTCCCAAAGTATGATAAATACAATGGAAGAACGGATCCAATCGATCATATCTGGGAATTCAAAAAAATGAGCCTAGATTTTTCCCAAGAGGAAACTTACCTAATGAGATTATTCCCAAGAAGCTTGGGAGGATCATGTATTGAATAGTTTTCAAAAATACAACCAGGTATCAGGACTTTTGAAGAAATTTTCAAAAGGTTCATCTCCCAGTATTATTTTAACATCCAACACGATGTTACGATAAAGGATCTATATAACCTAAAAAAAAAAGGTGAGACATTCTTGTCCTTTCTACAAAGATGGCAATGACTGTTCATTGTATATCCTCGATCGATTCCTGAGGAAGAGAAAATGGAATTGTTCATTGACAACTTGAAGGAAGAGGATGAGTTACATAATTGAATTTCAATGTCCTACTTTCGAAAAGGTGATAGAAAATGGCCTTAAGATTGAAGAAGTGCTAGTCAAAAGATAAGTTATTAAAAATTTCAATGACAATCAAATAACACAAACTCCTCCAATTAGTACCTCAACAATGATAAACAAATTTTTTGGCAAAAGAACAGAAATACGACTACGAACGAAACAACAAATGATTCTCAAAATTTTAAACCAATTTTTAACTTGACAAGATCTATTTCAAAAACAAATCAAAACAACGATCAAATTGTCAAGTCAAATGTCATACAAAAAAATGAAATCAAAAAATCACAACCATTCCAAAATTCATCAAATCAACATTGGTTCACACCTATAGGCCAAACAATGGAATCAAAAATGAAAGAACTAGTCACAAGTGGTCTTCTAATTACATGGTAAGAAAGATTCTGAGACCCAAACAAGGTAGTAATAAAGGTCTTCTAATTACATGGTAAGAAAGATTCTGAGACCACAACAATGACCAAGTAGAATAAAGGTCATTTATGAATTAATGAATTAATGAAATAGGGGTATTTAATTAATAGAGGAAATATGTGTTAGAAAGGTAATTAAGTAATTAACATTATTTAATCATGACCATGGATAATAGAAAATTATGTCAACAGTGGTGTTCATAGGCCTAGAACAATTTTTGGTGTCTATAGTTTTCCCCTCTTCGATATATTGTTGTTTCCGTGTTGTGTTAAAGAAAATATGCCCCAGCATGAAATATGTTAGGGTATTCCCCCTAAGGAACATTGACAATTTTTGAAAAAATTCAAAAAAATCAGGAATGTTCCCGATAATTCAATTTGATAGTTAGAAATGCTATGGAGTTGACAAAATTTATATTGGAGGTAATACAAATGTGTACGGGTCATTTGAAGTTGAAAGGTTAAGCAACCAATAGACAAGGGAAGAAGAAATGCCACCCAAACCCTATCTATAAATAGGAACTAGGTTGAAAACTAATTCATTTGCACCCAGAAGAGTTTGGAAAACTAAGAATTTTCTCTGACTAGCGGACGAAGATGGCACTCATTCTCTATCCTCTGCATCGAGGATATCGGATCCAAACCTTCAGGCAGCCAACTGACACAGGACCACTGGTATGTACATGAAAATGAACTCTTGAAATTTAATTTTGCACATATTTCTAGGTCTTTAAAAGTTGATAAGCATATGTGGTCTTTCAAGATCAACACATATGCCATCGTATTCGCCGAATTTGACTATGAAATGACACATTTGTGAAAAAACGTCTAGGGTGGGTTAGGAATATTAGGGAATCTACACATTTGAATGTTATTGCACTACATATGTAGTTATGTAATGCATCTGCATTAGGGATAAATGTATGTATGGTAGTGAACCGCATGTGCATTAGTGAAACACATTTGCATGAAATAGACAAACTGAGAGAAAATCCACTGCATTTGGCTTTTTGCACCGCATTTGATTTTTTTGCGCTGCATTTGTAGTGTTTAGAAACAAGTGTGGGAAATGTGCAATGCATATGTAATATGCGATGCAAATGAGTTGTCATGCAACACATTTTTAAGAATGCACCACATCTATTAAAGTGAGCCGCATTTGGTTGGTAAAATTTTTGAAAAACATTTGTAAGGAAAATGTTTGAAAATATTGACATCATTGTTGAAATGTAGGTTGTATTGGATCCTATATATATGCAGGAGACACATCCTAAAACATTTGATTTGAGAGATCGTTTGAGTAGCGCAGAGATATGACTCTTCTGAAGACTTAGTGTACGTCATTGTTTGTCAATGCCCACCATTCGGGAAAACAGGGGGATGCTTACTGCATTGTGCAAGTGATGGAACTCTGAGACATCGTCATTTCATTTGCAGAATAGGGAGGAGAATTTCACATTGGAGGATGTGTAAAGGATACTGAGACTATCGATTAGAGGAGAGCGGGTGATGTACGATAACCAACATGGATTGACCGAGCTAGCGAGATTTTATCAGGTGGACGATATCAGTAGGTTCGGCATCAAGCACTATGAGATCAAATGGCTGGTGTTGGTAGATCAATACGAGAGGATTGGCTATATACTATGTACACTGATAGGCAGGATAGTTTTACCAGATCGAAGGGGTCATGGTTTTCTTGTTGGATGGGGAGAGATGTTGGTGGGTATGTTTGAGAGAGAGACCATGTATACTTGGGGTCCATGTCTATTGGGGATGTTGTATTTCCATTTACATGATATTGCATACAGGGACACACAATCACTGAGTTGTGGGACCACTTTGCTTATGGTGTGGGCTTAGGAGAGGATAGTTGTGTTTCATCCTCCAGCTATAGTAGAGCGATGGGAGATAGCTCCATATTTTTTCTGATACATAGGGCACATCACTTAGAGCCATGTGGGAGATATTGGATATTGGAGACATGCGCTCGAAATTCTAGATCAGTTCACTTGGAGACCATACATGGAATCAAAGGAGTGGTCGGATGAGGATATACATTTTTTATTTTGCAAACAAACACAGTACCTAATTGGGAGGACTATTTTGAGGGTGCACATTATAGAGAGAAATCTACTAGAAGGAGTTTTGAGACAGTTCGATGAGGTTTAGGATGAGCCTCAGAGTAGAGAAGAGTTTTCTTGTTCTTTGAGAGAGGTTCCATATTACGGGCCCATGATTCTTGTTACTACCATAGAGGCAAAGATACAGGCTTTACATCTAGTATAGTGGGGATGGAGAGATGGATTAGCAGACCCAAAAATGATCATGACATATGATGCATGGTGAGTGGAGCATCGTTTGATTTCATACACTGATCTAGATCAGTCGACACCAGCGGAGAGATGAGGTACAAGACCGAGAGGATGAAGGAGAGGTGGAGGTGATAGAGTTGGTAGAGTTAGAGGGAGAGGTGATGATGGCAGAGGTGGTAGGCAAGGAAGGAGAGGACGGAGAGGGGGTTGGCTAGGTGGAATTTCACCTATGCTAGAGGCAGTGGTAGAGGATGTACCGATGTTGGACATCAAAGGTGGAGCTAATGTACAGGGAAAAGTTGAGCATGCTATAGGGGAGGTAGTTATAGAGGAGTTAGCTGAGGTGGATATTGGGGGAGAGGGTGTTGTAGATGATGTGGATATGGATATGGATATAGACCTTCTAGGTATTGTAGTAGGATATGGGGTGGATGATGTTGAGGAGGAGGCACCGATGGAGGAGCAAGAGAGAGAACTCAGGGATCAAATTGTGGAGGGGAGACGGGAGGATAATTCCCCTAGGGATGGTGATAGGGAGGCCTTGGAGGAGATATTGAGACTGATGAAATAAGATCTTGATTCTATGAGGATAGAGAGAGACAGTTCCTATGTAGAGAGAGACAGTGTTCGTGCAAAGAGAGACAGTGAACTTGTGGAGAGGGATCAAACCATATCTCAGAGACAAGAGATAGAGCAACAATTCACAGAGGTTAGATGCATTTGCAGTGGGTCTTCATCTGATATCATGGTATGGGAGTTATTCAGAGTTGTGGAGAGGGCTACCTATTACAAGGATTTATATGAGGCATTGGTGCCAGCAGAGAGACGAGCTCCTAGCTTTTCAGAGGTTTGCAGTCAGAGATCACAAGGCAAGAGTCATACCAATACATAGAGTATAGAGGGTGTGGTAGGATAACCGAGGGCAGGTCTATATGAGAGACCTTCCACCTCACAAAGAGCACCTTTGAGGATTTTCCCACCACCTACACCATGTGACAGTAGTGGCAGTGGGACATGACAGTTTTACATATGTAGACATTGTATTTTCATCAAAGAGCCTATGAGCTCATTTTTATTTATTGATATTGTACTGTGACACATTTTTTTGGTGATATATATATATGATTTTGGTGGATTCTATATGATACGTAGTTCTATTTTATGGTGATACATTGCTTCTATATGATTATGTTTCCTAGATGATGTATATAGATGTGCTATGAAAAAATGCTTCTATATGTGATGTGTTTATGCAGTTTATGATGCTATGGATGATTTTATTTACTTATGAATGTATATGATGTTATTTATATGTGATGATGAGATGTACATGTGTAATTTTTCCATTATGTATGATGATTGGATTCCTATGATGCATTGATTTCATAAATATGTAATGAAGATGTTAATGTAATGTAACTATATGATGCGTTTATGGAATGTATGTAGATTATCTAATGTTTTTTTTGTGTCATATGACCTTATCATTATGTCAGAGAAATTTTTTTAGCATGAATGAATTTAGAATGTTAGTAAGAAATAACAAAGGTTGATTGATTGAAAAACATATGATCTTTGATATTGTGCCAAGTATGCTATGCTTGCTTGTTATCATCATTGGGTGGGACATGACACAAATGGATAGTACACACTATGATATGAGATAGACCATAGTGTACAAAGTCATCCATCTATGAAAAATAGACAGTCATAGACAAGGAGTGTCTTAACTCATACTAAGGACAAGATTGCCCCAATTGTTTTGTCTTAACAAACCAGAGACAAAAAACAAATAAAAGACGGGTCATGAGACGTCATTTCTCCTCTAAATCCTTGATAGGAAATCCTTGAGGAAACTAGTAACAAGACAAAAACCAATGCTAAAAATACAGTTGATAGACAGTAGCCAAAGAAAAAGAGTCCCGACATCCTTGAGAAAGCTAGTAACTAGACTAAATTCACAAATCAAAAAAAGATAAGAGAAAATAAGATATAAAGTCATAAATCCAAATAAAAGTATTCACCAAAACTTGATCTTGTGGGATTGTTTGATGTTTGACATAGTGTAATGCGAGGGATGACACATGCCATAATAAGACATTGAGTCTAGTTTCAACTTGGTGACTATCTGTGTAAGGCATGACAAAGCTTGGTTTCAGAAAAGACACGTGTTGTATAAGACGTTGGAGCCAGATGACACTGATGCGACAAGCTACATGATGCTATGAAAATTTGACAACGTCTGTTGACAAGAAAGACATATCTTGCAAACACATAAGTTGATCGCTTTGACAATGTGTTTGATATTGACTTAATGATTGTTTTGAAATTTTTCCTTGTTGATGCATAACTTGTTTTGATTTCTTGACTGATTAAAAGTGTGTGTATGTGTGTTGATAGTGTACGACTTGAGACGATACCCTAAAGTACTGATCTAATGCGATTAAAGACATGCATCTAAGTGAATGATATACAATGTGTGTGATAGTGAATTGAATTTGAATGAACCCTATTGGACTGACCTAGTGTGGTCTCAGGAGCTCATCAATTGATTAGCCTTGCCTACATTGTACACATAGAGACTTCGTAGTTCGACACGACCAATGAATTTGAATTTACAAAGAGTCATGATTTTAAATGTGTGTGATACATGAAAAACCTACACGGACAAACCTAATGCCTCGGGGGCACATCAATTGATGGCCTTGCCTACATCCACAGAGGTAATGTAGTTTGACTATGTCTATGACTGACTTGACAGGACTGGCACTATTTTTGGGATTTTCTGACATGTTTTTATTTTTTTGTGTTTTTGAAGTTTTCTAATGTTTTTTTATTTTTCAAGACATTTTCCGATGGTGTAATGCTATGTACAAGGTCTTCATGGAACATAACAAGGATTTTCCCCCAATTAGAAATAAGACATGTGAGATGGAGAGGGGAATTTGATGGAATGGATGTTAGATGTCAATTGTTCCAAGAAATGGATAGGACAACAATTTATTAAGAGGGATCATGCAAAAGTCTGATTGGAATGATGGTAGATGGAAGAGCGAGTTTGACTACACATGGCACCTGTTTGCCAAGTTTTCACCATGGTACTTATCCATAGCGCCACCAAAGTGGTTTTCACTATTGGATGGATTATTTCTCTTTACTTTTTTGTTATTTTTGGTGTTACAAAGATGCCTGTTTACTAGGTTTTCATCAAGGTAACCATTTTGTTATTTTTTTCATTTTTTTGTATTTTTTGGTTAAGAAAAATATTCTTAGAAGCTATGCATAGAACCTTTCTCCTTCAGGAGTAGAGAGTCAGTATTCTCCTGATCCAAAGGCTTTTGTGACAATATAATGCCCTAACCAGTTAGGTTCAAAATTTCCTGGCTTTTCACATTCAACTTGATTCTTGGGATTCTCCATTAAAACTGGGTCACCAATGTCAAAGTGTCTATTTAGAACTTTCCTATTATATTTTCGACGAAGATGATTATGATATGATTGCAAATGGTCTAGTGCTTTTTGTCTTCATTCATCCAACAATTCTAGCTCTTGTAATCTAGAGACATAGTATGAATCATTATCAATATGAAATTTCAAGGATACCCTCAGGGAAGGAATTTCAACCTCAATAGGTAAGATAGCTTCGGATCTAAATACTAGGGAATATGGAGTGGCACCAGTGGGAGTACAGATACTTGTACGGTAAACCGATAAGTCAGGAATTAGTTGAAAGGTTCCAGTCATGACCAACGTCATTGGCAGTCTTCTTTAGGATTCTAACAATGGTTTTATTAGATGCCTTGGCTTGGCCATTACCTTGTGGGTAATTTGGGGTGGAAAAATGATGTTTGATATGGTTTTCTTCACATAGATGGCATACTTCTTGGTTTTTGAATGGGAAGCCATTGTCTGTGATTATGGATTTGGGTGCACCATACCGAAAAAATGATATAGTTTAAGATAAACTTGGATATTTGTGTGTTGGTGATGTAGGTCATGGGAATATCTTTGATCCATTTGGTGAAGTATTCGGTATCGGTTATGATGAATTTATGGTCATTGGATGATGGAGGATCTATCTTACCTATGAGGTCAAGTCCCCATTGGGAAAAAGGCCATGGTGATATAATTGGATGAAGCTCCTGTACTAGTGCTCTTATCAAATATCCATCTATCAGACACTGTCTACATTTCTTTACAAAGATATATGAGTATTTCTCCATTGTAGGCTAATAATAACCTAATCTCATAATATTATGGGCTAAAGTAGGACCACTCAAATGTGATCCACATATACCCTCATGCACCACTTGCAAAGTTGTTTGTGCTTCTTCAGCATTGAGACATCTCATTAGGGTGTTATCTAAGGTACATCTATATAGGGTATCTTTGATGATGGTGTACTTAGCTGACTTACGGATGAAGGTTCAATGTTGGTTATTTGATAGGTCTAGAGGTAAGGTTTGCTTAGTTAGGTAGTCGAATATGTCTATATACCAAGGGGATGTAGGACCAATAATGGTACACACCATCACAGTATCGGGGACATCATAGGCGAGGACCAACAACTGTTCAACCAAAAACTCAAACTTAGGCACATTACTCAAAATATCCAATAAGGATCCCATGGTTTCCATAGCATTTGCAGCCCTTTTCTGAATATGTGGGATTTGTTGAAAGGAAATATGATCAAAGTACTGCTTGAAACTGTCAGCCATGTGCTTGTAGGGGGAAATTTTCTCATCCTTAGTTTCACAATCATCATTTACTTGGCGGACTACTAGCTGAGAATCGCCAAAAACATGTAGACTCTTAATCTTCCACTGTGTTTCCATTTTTAATCATGTCACAAAGGCTTCATACTTTGCTATGTTGGTACAAGGGAAAGCAATCCTAAATGATTTAGGAATGGTGTCACCTTGAGGTGTAACAAATAGAATACCTGCTCCTGAACCACGTTGTGTATGTGACCTGTCAAAGTATAATTTCCAGTTTATTCTAGTGTCAATATTAAAGATAAATTCATTAGGAAAATCCGCCACTAAAGGATGGTCTACCTTCATGGGTGCATCTTCTAATTGATCTGCGATCACTTGTCCTCTTATAGCCTTCCTTTCCACATATTGGATGTCATACTCACTAAGTATCATAACCCATTTAGGCAATCGACCTATTAATGTTGCCTTACTTAGGAGATATTTGAGGGGATCAATCTTTGCAACCAACATTGTTTGGCAATTGAGCATATAGTTTCATAGTTTTTGAGTAGCAAAGACTACCACAAGATAGGAACGTTCTATGTTTCTATAGTTTAATTCATATCCTACCAAGGTATGACTGATGTAGTAGACCACTCTCTCATGACCTTGATCATTGTGTTCTAGGAGAAGAGCTCCTAATGCTAATTGAGTTGCTGAAATGTATAGTGTCAACAGTTTTCCATCTATAGGTGGCATGAAAATAGGTGGAGTGAGCAAGTAGTCCTTGATTTGTTGGAAAGCTTCCTGAAATTTAGGTGTCCACACAAATGGTACTCCTTTCTTGAGAAAATTTTGAAATGGGTGTATTTTGTCTGCCAGTTGTACAATGAAAAGTCTGATGGATTGTAATCTTCCTTGTAGTGTTCTTAGTTGACTAGTGTTGACAAGAGGAGGTATTTATATGTTATCTCTTACCTTCTATAGATCTACTTCAATGCCTCTTCTTGAAATGATGTACCCTAATAGTTTTCCTGATTTCACTCCAAAGACACACTTCTTCAGATTTAGCCCGACATTGTAATTCTCTAGCCTCTCGAATATCTTGTCTAGAACCTTCAAATGATTTCCCCTTGTTTTTGATTTAGCTATAATTTCATCTACATAATCTTCCACGAGAGTGTGTACACAATCATGAAAAATCATAGTCATTTCCCGTTGATAGGTAGCTCCTACGTTCTTAAGCCCAAATGGCATAAAATTCCATTATTATGTGGCCCATGGACATGTGAAATTTGTCTTGTGTTGGTATTCATGCACGATTTTGATTTGGTTATATCGAAAGAAACCATCCATGAGGGATAGCATCTTGTATCTTGTTGTAAGATCTACTATCATGTCTATGTTCAGCAAAGGGAGATCATCCTTAGGACATGCTTTGTGATGTCTCTAAAGTCTGTGAAAATCTAAATGCCCCTAGTTGGTTTAGTCACTGACACAAGATTTGAAATCTAGTCTGCATAGTCTATAGTTCTTATAAATCCAACATCCAAGAGTTTCTTAAGTTCTTCCTTGACTAGTACATAAATTTTTGGATGCAGTTTCCTTAGCTTCTATTTGATTGGCTTAATACCTGGCTGTAATGGTAAATGGTGCAAGATAAGGTCTGGATCTAGCCTAGGCATGTCAGCATACGACCATGCAAATTTTATTTGTCTCTTTTTACAGAAGTCCTCAAACTCAAGTTTTTCTGTCTCTGTTAAAGAAGGTGCAAAATATACCATCCGAGGATTCTCTTTTGTACCTATGTTGACTGCAATAGAATCTTCTTCTAGCATCAATGAATTTTCTTGTTCAACAGGGAGAATATTTAAACCTCTATCCTTGGGTGCCTCAGAGAGGTTTTCACCCTTGGATACATCCTTTATTTTTATTGTTTCTTCGTCCAAAGTTGCCTTTCAGTTTTCACCTAGGGACGCATCATGTTTCTCATTTTCATCATTTTTCTTTTTATTTTATTTTTTACGAGTAGAGGTGTAAATAGACTCCCCAAAATATGCTTTTTCATCCAAGTCTATGGTAAAAAAACTTTAGGATCCCCCCTTGGTATGCCTTCTCGAAGTCCCATGAACTCAACAATTGCTTCGTCATTCTCAAATGTATCTATGATGGGTATAGCTTGTTGATCCCAGTCGATAAGTTCAGGATATATCAGAGGCATGTCATCATCGAAATTTTTAAAGGTAGCAACTAACAAGGTGATAGAGAGTGGTTGACATGATCACAAAATTTTTGGACTAACTCATTCGTGTTCTTCTTCTTATAGGTAGGTATATTTTTTTGTGGGACTATAGTAAGGGTTGAGTCATCAGAAGATGGTTCAATAGGTGCCCAAGATGCATGATCAAGGGTTTGCAAATAATAGTATTTATGCCATTCTTCTTTAGACAAGTGCTTCCTATGATGGGGACTAGTTGGTTTTGGTACATGTTTTACCTTTAGGTCTAATTCTCCAAAGAGATCATCTATGTCCATGGTACTGGTAGAGGAAAAATAATACCATTCCCAATCGCTTGTGTCAGGAGATTCATCGTAAACCAGGGGAAGTGATTCATGAGACTCGTCGTAGACTGGGGGAAGTGGTTCATGAGACTCGTCGTAGAATGGGGGAAGTGGTTCATGATATGTCTCGATGCCTACATAAGCACAATATTTCTCTTGAAATGGTAACAAAGTACTAGGAAACCCGATTTGAAGTGGTTGAAACCCTAGCCCTAGGTATTTTGGTCATGGTTAGATAGTGATCGGTTCTATCCTTCCATTCTGATGTAGTCCTAACCCACTGTGTGCGTCATAGCCTTCATTTTGCATAATCTTAAAGCCTTTTCCATATTGGTCCTTAGCTATTTGAATAGACAGCGGGGGGGTATTCATTGTCTTCTTGATACAACCAGGAGGTAATATCACTGTGGTCCACAATTTCTTCACTTAACTCTCCCCATTTGGTCAATGTCATTGTAGGGGGAACATGGAATGTGATTATTGACTACCTTCTATCTACCATGGGTAAGCCATATGCCTTAGGTGGAAGCAGTTGACTAACACATTATGATGCCTTTCTGTAATATTGGCCACAACCGTTATCTTGGATCTCGACCTTAGGAGTGTTTGATGGTGGTTTGAATGAAATAGACTTGGTAAGATGTGATGGGTCAACATATAGGGATGCAGTGGATGATGAAGCTTCTTGGTTAACTGGTACTTGTCGTTGTGGAATTTCCCTTAGGCTTGTATAATACTGAAAAGGATCTAGATCACCATCAATCATGATCTCGATGCCATTATAAGGGAATTTAAGATATTGGTGATATGTTGAAGATACATCTTTCATTGCGTGTATCCAAGGGCTACCTAACAACAAGGTGTATGGAAGGGTGAGATCCAAGACTTGGAAGCTAGGGTTCATAATTGCCAAGCCAATTCTGATTGGGAGTGTGACAACTCCTTTGGATGATATTTCCTAATCATCATAAGCCTTGATGAATATACTCTTAGAAGTGTCTATGTAGTCTTCTAATAATTCTAATGCCTTAACCAATTTTAGGGTACACAGGTTCAAACCTACTCCTCCATCTACCAAGACTCATGTCTAACTTTGGTTTGATGGAATAGGACTTCAAGATGTAATGGGTCATTATGATCAAACTTTTTAGTTGAGTAATCTTGTTGGGAAAATATGGCATGATGCAAGTTGGTCAAATGTCCCACCATTTATTTGAAATGATTGACATCTAAGTTTGTCAGAATAGTCGTGTTCTGCAATTCTTTGTCAAGAATGGCTCGATGTTATGGTGAAAAAGTCAATAGTTCCAAGATAGATATTTGTGCGGGGGTTTTTCTCAACTGATCGAGGAGATTGTATCTAAACTTGGACCTTTGCATAGGTGGCTTAGAAGAAGGTCCTGGAATAGTTATTTTAGTTTTGTATGTGTTCACAGCACATTCCGAGTGCTTCTTAATGATAATGGTGTTGATATTTTCAGTTACAGCTCAGAGGTGATTTACGATTGATCCTTTACCATAGTCATACTTGGTATTGGTGTAATTGGTAGATGGATTGTTCTTGGTTCTCGAACTGGAGGCTCTTCTCTTCGTGTGGTCATGTAATGGATCCGTGAAGACCTTATGATCAATACTCTTAGTATTTTTCTACCCATTTACCTCTATGGTTTCATTTTCAACAAAGTCTTGTATGATATTCTTTAACTATCGACATTGTTGTAGGTTGTGTCCTTTTGTGTGATGATAGTCACAATAGGCATTGTCTTCCCACCATGAAGGTTTAAACTATCCAGGATCATATTCTCATGGTACCAAAGGCTTAATGAGATTATGTTTAATCAATTCTTTGAAAACCATCTCGATTGGTTGCCCTAAAGGTGTAAATTCACGTGTAGGAAATCTCCTTTGTGGTCTTTGTTGTGAATTTTGGACATAATTAGCCATTTGATCTGGACTATTCATCATGTCTACCTTTTGGTTGTATCCTCTAAGTGGGACAACTGGTCCCGTATGTATTTTTTTAGCAATAACAATGCCGTCATTGGTGATATTCTTGTTTCTAGACCATAATTTGTTTCTATCATTTGGTGTGTTTGGATGTTGGACAACTGGGCTTGTGCTTGGTACTTTTATTTCGCCTTTGTCAATAAGGCCATTTTCAAGGATGATGCCCTTTTGTACCAAGTCTAGGAATGAAGTACAACAATGTACCCTAAGTCACCTCTCAGTTTTGGATTGATGTTTTTGAGGAATATCGTGACCTTCTACTTTTTGGGTATTTTGACTAGACATCTACTAGCTAGACTTCTTCGTCTCTGGAAGAAAGTGGTGAAATATTCGCCTTCTTCTTGTGTCATGTGGCACAAAGTTTCTATTGTTACTTGATTGTCTATGTTAAAGGAAAAATGTTCGACAAAATTCTCGGCTAATTCAACCCAGGATCGTATACCATATGGTAATTTAGAAAACCATTCCAATGCTATCCCTATGAGTGTTCATGGAAATAGACGCATCAAGTATGTAGGGTCATACAATATGGTCATGCATGCCATTGAGAATTCTCTAATGTGTTCCAAAGGATTCTTCCTCCCATTATACTATGGAAAATTCTATATAATGTATCCATGGGGGAAAGGTGTCATATAGAGCGCTTTGTCGAATGGACATGGACATAGATCTTGTGCTGAGATAGTTCATTTTCTAGACATAGACATGTTGTCCATCTGCTGTTGAAGATTTTGAATTTAGTTTTGGAGGACATCTACTTGTGTCAAGGACATGTTGTTGGCATTGTTTGGATCCATGTAGATATTTTGAAATGCCATGATCTATGATGGGTTGTGATCTGGCGAGGGAATGTATCCCATTAGAATGTTTTGATTCGGATTGCGGATATTTCTTGTTTGAATATTTTGATTTGGTAGAGGAATATATCCTGTTTGTGTGTTCTGATTTGGTGTAGGAATATATCTTGTTTGCATGTTCTGATTTGGTATAGGAATATATCATGTCTGCGTGTTCTGATTTGGTATAGGAATATTTCCAATTTCCATGTTCTGAATTGGTATAGGTATATTCATGCCAACTTTGGATCTCTTACTAGTCATCTTGGTGCCAAAGGGGTTTGATGACATTGCTCCCGCAGTAAATTGTAAACCTTGTGTTATGTTGAAATGAGTTGTGTTTACAATTGATCATGTTTGAGTTGGTATGTCGGTTGGTATTGCTGTGGTGATTTGGGGAATTGCAACACTTGACATCACATTTTGCGTTGGTTGAGTAGACTATGTTTGCAAAGTATGAATATCAATTCCTGATGGTAGTGTGGCACCATATACTAGAAACTTTGCTAGATATCATTGGGGATCATTTGCCAAACAATCATCCATGAAGGATGTAAATTCAGGATTTTATACAACGATGTCTATGTCTTCTATATAAATTTGTTGATGTGTGTCTCTAGTGGCGTGTTTTTCAAGCAAAGGTTTGTGTGGTCTTTCACTTCTTGATGGTTGATTTTTGAATGGATTGATGAACTCGCTAGGATCTGACATTGCTTTTTGTTTCTTTTGAGACCCTGTTTCGACCATGAAAAGTTGCTCAAAATGGGGTAATGCAGACTATGTCTAAAAAGTGATATGTCCTATTTCTATGTTTGTTTGGATTTTCTGACAATAAAGGATGTTGCTAAAATGATTTCTAAAAAGACGTATACTAAGATGACTTATGGTAGGACAGAAAATATGAAAAATATTGAGTAGAGTATGACACTAAATGATTCTAAAAAGGGTATAACCTACCACCTATGGAATAAATGCATGCAAGGATTTGAATTTGACCAAGGAACCGGATTGTAGGACAAAGATAGTTGACAAGATGAGTATCTCAAACTAGACTGTTGAGCTGGAAAGATTCACAAATAGGACTAAAGTGATTAGGTTCAATGACTTGTGACAAATCAGAACATGAACATATCCAATGATGAGGAAAGTTACATATTTCTAAGATATCAAATTTCCTAGGAAGTTTCTATATGCATGCAACTTAGGATGACTATGACTAAGACATTGATTGTGAGTAAGACGTATATCACACCTAATGATGCAAGGTTTTTGAGCAAAAAATTTCCAGTTTTTGTCCAAGATTGATCTTTAGAAAGAAAATAAAAAATGACAGTAATGTTTCAGACTCAGTTTGTGGTTTTCAAAGTTTTCTGTTGATAGTCAAATGCAGTTCACCTAACAGATGCGGTTCTAAATTTGACAGATGCGGTTTACCAATGTGCATGTGGTGATTTGACTAAAACCTCGTTTCAGACACTGACAAAGTTTGGAATTTTGATAGATGTGGTTTTTGTTATGACAGATGTGCTTTGCAATACGCATGCAGTTTTCTGACAGATGCATTTTTTGTTATGACAAATGTGGTTTTGCAATATGCATGGGATTTAAAATATGGACTCTGTAAGCCTAAATTTTCTGACACACACTTGCTGCTTGAAAATTGACAGATGTGGCTTTAATGTACACATGCGACTCACAATTTGAGAGTTGTGGTTCACAATATCCAGACTGTAAAAGTGAAGTTTTGTTGACAGACACATGCGGCGTTTCCCCTAACAGATACGACTCGCTAAGTCAGATGCGGTGTTAAAATTAATAGTTGCAACTCACATTTTTCACAGTTGAAGTTTTCTGAATGTTGTTTTGACTAACTCCATTTTTTTATCAAGATTTCTAACGTATATAGCAAAAACAAGCACATAAATCAATGTATTTTCAGTTTGTGATGATAGGACTGTTAAGACCAAAAAAATTTACAACCTAGGCTTTGTGGACAATACTTGTTGAGTTCTTACTTGGATTCTCTAGCTACACATATTTATGGTGAATGAATAGTAGCTTGACCCCACTGGCTCCCCTCCACGACACTCACTTATATGGGGCAGCCAAGCTATTATACCCATGAAACTTCCATGGCATACATCTCATCTCCACACATAAATCATAAGAATGTAAGACGACTTCATAGGGTCGACCTTGTTGTGCCAAAAAATAGATGGGATTTTGGGAAATCTACAAAAAGGTATTTAGTAAGGGAGTTCCATTCATGGGGCACTATCCAACTTCGGAAGGACTCCATTTATGTCCATCTCATCACACTAGTGTGCATGATTTTTGGGCTTTCTCCATAAATCCATTTTTATATACTAGGTGAAAGTCACTGGCTAAAGCGTGTTACCGGTCTGAGTCATCTTGGGGTGAGTAATTTTTCCTATCAAGATAGGCCCATGTTCTAGAGTTAGTAACCATTTCTCTTACAACCAGGATCACATGACTGCGCAAGGGGAGAGGATACTCTGATATACTGAATCGTAAAGGGTGACAAATATGTGCAATGCACCAAACAAAGAAGAAAGTGATTCTTTCTATTCCAAATGACAGTTATCTATTTACCAAAAATAAATATTTCTAAATATATAAAAAAACAAAGGCATTAGGTTTTTCATGCAAATTTATTAGTAGTTCATGTTTTTTGGTGAGTTTGACTTTCGTCCTGGAGAAAACAATGGTTTCTTTCTTTATAGTCTTCTATGCTTCGTCCTACAAAAACTAGTTTAATCCACCTCAACACAACTATAAACAAACATTAGTGAAAATCAAAATAACCTAACTAGCAAAAAATGAAAATACGAATGCACGAAAATGACCAAAAATTAGAAAAAATGATTACCAGGAAGATGCGGTGTTTAGAGCCATAGATGCGGCTCGATGTTGATAGGTGGATGTTGTTAGTGAATTTTTTGATAGGCGGATGCGGTTCGGGATGGCAGATGCGCTGAATAATATGGAAGATGCGGTGCACAAGGACAAATGCGTCATTTTTCTAAACAGATGTGGTGCATCATAGGATAACTTGTAAAAAAAAAGGAATAACGGAAAGATGAAAAGATGTGCAAATTTGAAGAGTGTTCACATCGCGTTCACCAAATGTAATAAATGATTAAATTCTGAATTAGTGATCTACAACTAGAATAAACGATGTTAATCTCAATCTAAACAATATTAATCTAAATAAAACAACAAAGAATGAGGAAATAAACATAATGAATAACTAAACAAATTAATTGAAAAGGTCTCACCAAATATGTATTCACTCCTTTGAATTATCTTGATTGCCCTTCTCCATTTTTCTGTTTCAGTATTCTTGCCCTCAAATTTTCGGTATTGATGCAAGCAAAACTTTGTTGAGTGTCTAAGAAAAAGATTGAACATAAGTTTCTTCTCAAAAGTGTATGATTTCAGGAGGAGGAATAATGATAGTCATTTTATAGATTTTGGGTTTTCGAGCAATCGACTCAGATTGAAAGAGAGATCGATGGATGAGATTGATGAATGTCATGCAATATGAGTTTTGTGTTAGATAGAATGTGAGTTAGAATATGAGTCAGAAAAGAATGTAGGACAAAGACTAAATTAGATCATGAGTTAGAACACAAGTTCAAGATCTTAATCTTCTGTTAAGAGTCTTCGAAAAAAAAAAAACACTTTGAATGTCAAAGACAAAGTTAGAAGCTGAAGAATAACGCATTCAAATACAAACATGACTTAGTTAATTAAATAAATATATCTAATTAATAAACACCTCATGCATATGAGTTGGAACTAGTTAACTGACTACTTGTGACAGAGAGTCCTCTCGCAGAGATAACCAGATGTTGAATCCAGAGATAACTCGAGAACTAAAAATAGATCTTGAGTCAGAAGGTGAGTGAATGATTAGTCAGTTGATTGATAGAAGAATTTGACATAAATAAATAAATATGAATTAAATGTTAATTTAATTCAACATTCAAAAATAAAAGATATAATTAAATAAATAAAGATCATTTATTTAATTTGACTATTGAAAAGGATAAATTGAATAATTAAATAATAAATATTTAATTATAGATAAAGAAGGCTAAATGAATAATTAAATAATAAATATTTAATTATAGTTGAAATATGACAAGGGGGTAATTAAATAATAAATGATTTAATTAATAAGGAAGAATTAATTTGTTAGCGACATAATTAAACAAATATGATTTATTTAATTAATCAATTCGAATAAAGGTCATTTATGAATTAATGAATTAATGAAATAGGGGTATTTAATTAATAGAGGAAATATGTGTTAGAAAGGCAATTAAATAATTAACATTATTTAATCATGACCATGGATAATAAAAAATTATGTCGACAGTGGTGTTCGTAGGCCTAGAACAATTTTCGGTGTCTACACATACAAGTCCGTGAAAATCAAATAAACGTCATAAAAATCAGAGAACAAAGGGATTATCAACCCACAAATGTAATGACAAGGGGGTAATCCAAGGTAGCATTAAAGGGATTTGGGTCTAAAAATTCATATCCACCTCCATCTCATTACAACATTGTTGATCAAATTCAAAACATTCCAGCGCAGAGATCAATACTAGAACTCCTCAAACTATCCCCATGACATAAGGAGATTCAAGAACAAGCATGAGTTGCCACTACAATGCTGAAAAATCTATATGTTTGCCAATTCCAAGCTATGGTGGGACATTTGACTACCCCACATTGTCTATCATTCTCTTAATAGGATGGTGTCTCACTAAACCATCCTCGTAACACCACACTCCATATCGAAGTCTTGATCCAGAATCATTGCATCAAAAGAGTCTTAATAGATGGGGAGCTAGTTTGAACATTTTCACACTAAAGTTAATCCATGCACTAGGGTATTCCGATGATGGTATTGATGCCCGAAGGAAAATGACCATAAAATAATATGATAAGGAAGAGAGATCTTCAAAGGAACTAATTGTGTTACCAATTCAAGTGGGACCAATGATGAAACACATAGCATATCAAGTACTGGAAAAAGATTTGACTTAAAACATACTCTTAGGACGTCCCTCGATCCATGAAATGCAGGCAATACCTTCCACATATCACCAATGATTAAAATTTCTTGTAAATGGATAAGAGCTGGCTATACCTACCAATTATAATCATCCTTAGCATTATGACATACTTAGAAACTCTCAAGATACCTTTGTGCCTCACAATCGAGAAGCATCCAGTTCAAAATCATCAAATGAAGAAAAACGTCCAAATATCACCACCAAGTGGGTAGAGAAGATGGATAAAGAAAAAGATACAAATAATGTTGACACTCAAGTAACAGACAAGTCAAATCCCCAAACTTATTTATCAAAAAAATCTCAAGAGAAGGTCTCGTTGACAGACAAGGGAATGGGGCAATATTCTATGGAGCAATTACTTAATCTTTCACAGTTAATGCCATTTCCAAAGACATATGGCCAACCATTAATGATCAAACATCAAAAATCTCTACCTGTCACAGTACTTGAAGAAAGGTTTGTCAAAGCCGGTACCATAGAGGATGAATCAAACAACAAAGCAATCCTTGATTGGTTATACAAAGATGAAGAACCATCGACATCAAATAGCAATATCAAGAATATCAATATCAATACAGACAAATATGATAAAGGGAATGTTATCCTATAAAAAATGGGTTATAAGGGACAAGGACCTGTTGGTTTAACGAAGGAAGGAATAATTGAGCCTATTCAATCTCTCACTCTCCAATCAAAAGAGAAGATGGTACTGGGATACTCTGAAGAAGAGAAATAATAAATGACAAGGAAGGTTGTAGAAAGAATCCTTCAGCTTAGAGATAGCTCTGAAACAAATTCAAATGAATATGAGCAAGATCTGTGTTTCAATTTATCTTGCACTGATATTTAAATTGATGTAATACAACAATATGCACCTATTTGTGAGGGACAAAGCTCTGGGTCTAGACCATTCGTATCAGGATCACTAAATATCGATTACTCGTGTGGGGACGAACAGACATCAAGTGAACTAGATGATTTTGAAGAAGGTACCATCATTGACCTCGATATTCAAAATAACCACTATGACAAAATGGTCATCCAAACCATTACATCCCTCAACCTAAATGATTCCAATGACCTCATGCCATTAATCCATATAGAACTTATTGACTGGGAACCTATCGAACCTTTGACTATACCAATATTTGCAAATGATGATGCCATCATGAATTTACTATGTCATAGCGAACCTGGTACGAGTTCTATCTATAATATTCATAACAATGCAAATTGGCAGGAGGGTGTCAAATCTTCCAGTTGCAAAAGTAAAAATAATGATAATAGATCTAATGGTGAAAACCATTCTATGGCAACATTAGATCTCAAGAAAGATAAAATAAAGAATGTATCTAATGGTGAAAACCTCTCTGAGGCACCAAAATATGGAAGATTTTACACTCTTCTAGAACATTACCATGAGCAGTCATCAGTCCTGGTAGAACCAACACAGTCTTTTAATAGAGGCATTGAAGAGAAAGCACAAATCCTACATTTGGCAGAATCCATGACATATCAAGAGAGACCAGAATTCATCAATTTCTTTAAGGAAAGAAGCATGAATTTTTCTTGGTCATATTTTGATATGCCAAGCCTAGATCCAAATCTGCTCATGCATCATTTGTCCTTACCTACAGGAATCAAGCCTGTGAAGCAAAAATTGAGAAAAATGCATCCTCATATCACATTAGTGGTAAAGACTGAGTTAAAGAAATTGTTGGATGATGGATTCATATGGTCGATTGACTATGCCGAGTGGATATGAAACATTGTACCTATTTTAAAACTGGACAATAGCATGAGGATATGTACAGATTTCAGAGACCTAGAAATAGAGCATGCCCAAAGGATGATTTTCCATTACCAAATATAGACATCATTGTGGACTTGATGATAGGGCATGCCATTTTGTTAATCATGGATGATTTTTTAGGATATAATCAAATTAAAATAGCAAGATCAGGAAAAGATGGCTTTTACATGTCCATGGGGAACCTTCTGCTAGAATGTCATGCCATTTGGTCTGAAAAATACATTAGCCACCTATCAAAGAGTGATGACTACAATATTTTATGATATGATGCACACCTTCATGAAGGATTACGTGGATGATATTCAGGAAAAAAATTGTACAAGGGAAGGAAATATACATATCCTAAGGAAAATCTTCACATGTCTAGAGAAATTAAATGTTAGGTTAAACCCCAAGAAGTGTGTCTTTGGGGTCACGTCAGTGAAACTGTTGGGGTACATTGTCTCAGAAAAGGGATTTGAAGTGGATCCAACAAAAGTTAAGGCAATAATGGAAATGTTGCCTCCTTGAAATATTAGTCAATTCAGATCACTATAGGGAAGGCTCCAATCAATCAAGAGATTTATCTCCTAGCTGGCAGACAAGAGTCATCCTTTTAATCATTTGTTACTTAAAAATCTAGTTTTCAAGTGGGAGGAGGGGTGTGAGACAACATTCGATCAAATAAAACAGTATCTCATGTCATCGCCTATTCTCATACCACCAACCAAAGGAAGGAGTTTGATATTGTGCATTGCAACAACATATATATCTTTGGGAGAATTATTAGCACAAGAGGATTATGAAGGAAAGGAACATGCCATCTACTATATCAGTAAGACATTAAATGGCTATCAAATAAACTACACTTTCATAGAGAAATTATTCTTAGTGGTGGTTTTTTCTACTCAATAGCTGAGCCATTATATGCTGATCCATACAATCAGGTAAATAGCAAAGATTGACCCCTTAAAATATTTACTCAGTAAATCTACCTTAACAGGTAGACCAGCCAAGTAGGTCATGCTATCGAGTGAATTTGATATTCAATATTTGGATAGAAAAGCCATCAAGCCTCAAGAAATCACCAAAAAATTGGTGGAGGCTCCTTTACCACTTGAGTGACCCATGACCATGGAGTTTCCATATGCGGACATTCTAACATTGATGCCACAACAATGGATATTATATTCTGATGGATCATACACACAACGAGGATCTAGAGCAAGAATTTTGTTCATCAATCCCCAGGGACACACCATTCTGAAATCATATAGACTGATGTTTCAATGTACAAATAATGTGGCATAATATGAAGCATTGATCATTGTGGTCAAGATATCAATTCAATGGAGAATCGCAGACCTACAAGTATATGGAGACTCTCAACTAGTCATGTATTAATTAACCGATGAGTATCAGGATGAAAAATTGATGCCTTACAAGCAACAAATAGATGATCTAAAGAAGTTCTTTGTCATCATCAAATTTGATCAAATTACAAGGGCGGAGAACAAAGTTGTGGATGCCATGGCCACAATCGCTTCACTATTACAATTTTCGGAGAAGAGAGGTTGTTATGATTTTATGGTGGAACAAGTACCATTTCCTTCTCACAATAGTTTGGAATCCAATACCATATGCCATCTAGAGACCATAGAAACCTCCATCTATGGAAAAAATTATGCATACCTAAAAGATAATATCCTTCCTCCCGATCTTTCTAGGAACCAAAAACATAATTTTATCTACCAATCCTTCCGACATACTTTAATTGCTAACATCTTATATCATTGAGGTCTTGATGGTACCTTAATCCAATGTTTAGAACACGAAGAATTTGAAATCGATCTATGCAAAGTTAATGAGGGTATTTGTGGCACTCATTCGAGTGGAATAACTCTAACGAAGAAACTCCTCCATTTGGGATATTATTGGCCATGCATGGAGAAATAATCTTATGGATTTGTAAAAAAATGTCAAAAGTGTCAGATTCACTGTAATCTGATCCATGTACCAACACAAGAACTGCATCCCTTTATATCAACATGGCCCTTTTGTCAATGGGGCCTGGATTTGGTAGGAAAGATACATCCCTCTTCATCCAATGGACACAAGTTCATAATAACAGCTACAAAATACATCACAAAATGGATAGAAGGAATACCTCTTACAACAATTAGAGGGAAGCAGATCTAGTCCTTCATCTTGAATTATATAATATGTCGCTATGGCATTCCTCAATCTATTGTCATAGATAATGTATGACATTTCAAGAACCAAGATTTCCAAGAACTATGCGATAAATTCTATATCCAACATCATTTTTAAACATCGTACTATCCACAAGGAAATGGCCAAGTAGAGGCATCTAATAAAAAAATTCTAAAAATCCTCAAGAAGATGGTAAATGATGTGGGATGTGACTAGCATGTTCAACTCAATCCTGCACTGTGGGCCTACAGAACCAGTATCAAAACATCAACAAGAGCAGCACCATATGCCTTGGTATATGGATTAGAGGCCATACTACCTATTGAAGTAGAGATTCCATCACTCTGTGTATCACTCAGAGGAATCATTTCAGATGAGGACTATAGGGTATCCATACTGCAAGAACTAGAATTTTTGGATGAGCATTGTCAACAAATTTTTAATCATCTCACAACATATCAATAGTGAATATCAAGGAGTTACAATCATAGGGTGAAACCTAGGATTTTTCAAGTTGGCGATTTGATACTAAAAGAAAACCTGAGAAATCAATAGGACAAGGAAAAGAAAGGGAAATTTGAGCTTAATTGGCTAGGTCTATTTATCGTCGTATCAGTATACGGATCAGGGTCTTATCAACTATCAACGTCAGAAGGGGATTTGTTTGATGAACCTATCAACAATATTCATCTCAGAAAGTTCTACACCTAAATTCCTAGTGCATGGGTCATACTTTTAAAAATGGTTTCCTTGATGAAAACCTAGAAAACAGGTGTCTTGGCAATGAAAAATACAAAAAATAGAAAAAGAAAAATATACAAAACAAAGAGTATAATCAAAACATATGGTGAAAACCTGGAAACGATCGTCGTATGTGATTCTAAATCGACTTTCCCATCTATTTTGATACATATTAGGATCATTAGTCTAGTAGTCATTACCATTTCATATCATATCATTAGTCTTGCCATTATTACATCCATTATCAAATCATGTCACATGGTCATGTCTCACTTTAGCTTAATAGGAAACATCTAGATATCACTTGGGGCAACTAAAACATTGGTCTCGCCAAATGGGAAAACAATAGTACAACAAGGGAAAAACAAAAACAACATCAAAGTGCAACAATCAATCACCATCAGAGAGGCATCAAACATCCGTATCATATCAGAAAACTCCAAAAACAAGTCAAAAAGTCAGTCTAGAAAATAAAAACCAAAAACATAGGTCTGTGTCAGTTGAACTACATGGTGTGTGTGTATGTAACGTAGGCAAGGATAATATTTGATCAACCCTCGAGACCTGTGAGATAAGTTAGTAAGTTAGGTCTCTGGTCAAAATCTGGGAAAATCACAAAAATTAGGATGGATGATCTAATCTGAATAATTATTTGAAACACTCTAAGTAAAAGATGGATAAGTTGTATTTTTGATTGATATTATCATTTCTTTGGAGTCTCTCAATAATGTAAATGAACTAGAGAAACAAGGAAGAAGAATGATATTTTTATTGTCTGTTGTCTGTAAGTTAATCATATGAATGTATGAATTGTTGGGGGATGTGCTATGTAAATGTATCACCAATGAAATTCAGAATTCACACATTCAAATTATTAATCACTTCTTGTTTATGCAATTAACGCTCAATTCATCTCGATTCAATTATACCTAGATGCTTGTGTTGGCTTGCAATATCAAAAATCATAAAAGAAGTACTCAGGTCGTCATTGGTCTAAAACATACCATTAATGCTTGCACTCACTTTCAACATCCAATAAAAGATCTATGATGATACCAAACACAAAGTACTGTTAAAATGAGAATAGTTTGCATATAGTTGCATGTTAAAATTAGACTACATTTATCATAAATTCATTATCTGCAGAGTATTTGTTGCATAAAGGGATCTAATTAATGATTATATTCTCTACAAATATGACTGAGTATACTTGACACAAATAAAAAATCATCAAAAACATGTAGAATTTGTGTACGTTAGAATGTGTCAATTAAATTGCATATAAACTAGTATACCAATGAAACAATACATTGAAGAAAACTAAATAAAATAAATTAAATGCAAACTCTAAATTGCAACTTCTTCAAATTCGTTTCATTGTCCTCTATCTCCAAGGATTCACTTTAAGATATTTGCTCTTAGTTGTGCAAACAACAGTTTATAGAATGGCACTTGAGAGAATGAGATTATAAAAAATGCATATGCATGTAAAAGATTGAGCTTATTGAATTAAAATGCTATGAAATGCTTAAGACGCGACTATAATAACTATGCATGAAAATATGAGATTTGAGGTTTTTTTTAGCTCATGAAAGGGCTGTATTTATAGATTTTTGAAGGTAGGAATTCGATTGGCCAAGATCGACGGTTGAGTTCAAACCTGTTGAAATGAACGGTGAGAGATCGAGAATTCGAAAAGAAGATGGAATTCTGAGAGACAAAAAATGAAGAGACAAATTGAAAGGTGTCTCTCATAAATAAATATTTAATTATGTGTGAAAGAAATATGAAAAGGCTTTAATTAAATATTGCAAATATTTAATTATGTGAGAAAAGAAAAAGCCTTTTAATTAAATATTAAGAATATTTAATTTTGTGAGAGAAGCGGGAATTTGGAAAATGATTTAATTAAATATTGAAAGTATTTAATTAAATGTGGAGGGAAGAATAGCATTTAAATTTGTGATAATTAATGTAAATAAACTGTAAAATCTATTTAATTAATTAAGAGGAAGATAACATTAATTAAATAAACTTATTTATTTAATTAAATTAGAAGAATTAGAAAAATGAACAATATAAATAAATAATTAAATTTATTTATATGTAGATGACTTAAGAACATTAATTAAATAATTCATATTTAATTAATTAACAAGTTCGATCGACCATGACCATTTTTAGATGTGTACATTTTTCCCCTCTTTGAAGTGATGTGTTTTACGCATTGCTTCAAAGAATTTTCCGCTGACCTTGAAAAATTTACTGATGATGCTATATGCCCCCTCGGGTGATGAATCAGATAAAGATGATTTTTGGATTTTTTTACTGATTTTCTATCTGATTCATTGACCGATAAAGATGATTTGATGAAAACTGCTATTGAAAGATTGATATGAAGATGAAGAACTTTGATTTTTCCCCAATTGATGATGCTTTTTTATTGATAAATTTTCTTCCATGCGATATGGAAAACAAATAGTAGATTTGATTTGATTGATAAATTTGCTTCCATGTGATATGAAAAACAAATAGAAATGATAGATTTTCTTTCCTGATTGAAAGTCAAATAGATTGAGTTGCGATGATTGTTAAATTTGTTTCCATGCGATATGAAAAACAAATAGTATTGATAGATTTGCTTTCCTGATTGAAAGTCAAATAGATTGAGTCGCGATGACTATTAAATTTGTTTTCATGCGATATGAAAAACAAATACTATTGATAGATTTGCTTTCCTAATTGAAAGTCAAATTAAGTCATGATGACTATTAAATTTGTTTCCATGCAATATGAAAACAAATAGAAATTGATTTGAACTTGCTTGATGTACTGATTGATTGATGATATCCATTGCTGATTGATTTGCATGATTGCTTGATGATATTGATAGTGTTGTTGATTAGGGAAGGATACATCCTAGAACAACACAAGGATAGGGAAGGATACATCCCGATGATTATGATGATGATCAAGGCTTGCAGTAAGGCTAGGAACAAGACCAAAGGTATGATTAAATGATTTGTGCTAGATTGAATTGATTGATAAGATGAGATTGGAAGAAATGATTGGATGAATTGATTGAGATGATAATGAAAATGAGATGTACCAAATGTCCAGTCATACTCAACCATCATCTGAAAAAGATACTCAAGAATGTGGCCAACCCTCAAAAATCTATTAAAAAGTCCCTCGAAATGCAAATGAATTATGCAGTCCTAATAAAGAATTATGCAATCCTAAATGAAATAATGAATCATTCTCCTTGTTGCCATTTCTTGCTGTGTTTAGTTGTCATTATTGAGCCTTTTGATATGTTGAAAGTTAGTACAAGCATCAAAGGGTATGTTAGCACCAATGATGACATGAGTATTGCTTGCATAAACAAACAAAAGTTAACCATTTTCCTATGCAAATTTTGAAATGTCATCAATGCTATATTGTAGAGCATGTCTCGTGACCAATTTGCACAATACTAATGATTAACTTACAGACAACAAACAAAGTAAAAATCATACTTCTTCCTTATGATTCTAGTTCAATACATCATTGAACCACTCCAAAGACATGATGTCATTAAATATCAAAACAACAATTGCAACTTATGCTTTTAAGTTTGTCATTCATTTAATTCAGATTAAGATCATCCAGTTTGTTTCAGTTTCAATGTATGACATGTCTCAAAGTTTTTTTGACCAGGCTTGATTGGATATTCAATTGTTGATCTTGTACTTGATAATTGACACATGTTGCTTGTTTGCTCAAAAAAAAAGATGATTTCCCCCAACGAGCTCAGGATTTTTCCCCTAGTCTAGGGTGAGACACGACCATTTTACTGATGAAAGCATACGGTTTATTGATTTTTCTTTGGATTTCAGGCATATTTTGATTTTTTTGAATTTTGATGTTTTTTAATTTTTTTGGATTTTGATGATTTGGATATGGACATGCATGACAATATCAGTGATTTGTTTTGAGATTTTGTTGAAAACCAAGCTAAGGTTGATTGATCAGATTGATGGATTGATAGTTTGACTAAGTGTGTTAAGTCAAATGAGGTGATAATGGATTTGTAAACCCAAGGAAGTTGTGTTATCCTAGAGTAAACTCGTTCACAAGATGATAGTTTGACTAAGTGTGTTAAGTCAAACAAGGTGATAATTGATTGGATTCGATTGATCAAGATTGATGAAGCTTGATTTGGAACAAAATTATTTTGATGATTTGATGTGACACTAACACGCAAGTTAGATGTGACTGATATGAATTGTTCAGATTGATATTCGATGAAAGATAAAGCTTGATAAGGAGCATCTTCCTATCAAAATATGCCATGGGCTAGTGATTTGGATCTTTTGGCTCACAAATGCTTAACCAATTTGATTTCACGTCTTCCAATGTTCAGATCACCACATAAGTTGGAGGATATATATCAAGATTCATTCTTGAAACAAGATGTAAACATCTGCCCCCAGTGTCTAGCAATGTTTGAACAGCCATGGGTGGATTCCTGAATAGGTGTATGGATAGATACTGTAAGCATGCAAAGGATGCCAAGGATTATCTTGTGACAAGATAAGGTGTTCGAACAGAGGAATGCTCATTTGGATAATGCTTCAAGGCTCAGATAACATTTGGACTGGGTAGGATCAATGAAAATCACCCATGTCAAGATGTTTACCATAAACAAGTGTAAAGTGTTTACCAAAATTTGTCGAGATCAAGATAATGTAAATAGATGGTAATGGGCTAGATAAATGGTTCATGGATGAACAAATGATATGGATGGAATGTTGGCTTTATTATGGATGCAATAAGATGCTTTCTCTTGAATTGGCGCACGTAGATGCTTGATTCTACACATGATGCCCATTTGCTAGGTTTTCATCATGGTACCTGTCCAAAGTGCCATCAAAATGGTTTTCGCTAGAGGATGATTTTTTTCTTTTCTGTTTTCAGTCCTTTTTTCGATTTTTTTTTGTTGTCGCCAAGACGCCTATTTGCCAGGTTTTCATCAAGGCAAAAATTTTTCTCTTATTTTGATTTTTTTTGTATTTTCTGAGAGATTTTAAGTTGATGTTGAACCACCTGGTGGTGTTGATGTTGATGCTTCTATCATAATGTGCCATCGATATCCTGCTTGAAGAAGTTGTTTTGCCAAGATACGTGCACTTGAATGCAAATTTTGAGATCCCTGATCTGCTTTGTTGATACTGGAGTTAACTTCATCTTTGTGCGCACATCGTGATAAAGTGCCTTTTGAATCCTTATGATGAACGGTTTTTTCCAACACATGGTCAATAAAATAATTGGATATAATGCATGGAGGCATGGATGGAGTGCGTTTAGGAATAAAAGTTGGATTAGTTGAAAGTTTGGAACCTTTGACTCTCCAAACTTGGGAAGATGAGCAGTGATGAGTGGATATGGAAATGTGCATGGAATTAGGACCAACCAAATGATACACTTTGTATGTTGCTTGAGAAGCTTTATTTTGCCTTTGTGGACATCTTTGATGGATACTTGCCCCTTTTTTATTTTGCCCCATAGTTTCTTTGACTGATGGAGTTTGATAGGGATAATATTTCTTTGTATTTTTTGGTATCCAAGTGTATTTGATTTGCCTGATATGATTCTTAGCTTCTTCTTCTTTGATAACGTTCTTCATTTTTTGATTCAAGTCTTTCTTTTGATGTTGGTCCCAATTTGTGGATGGGGTGATGGGTGGATGAAGATTCATGACATGGTTGGTTGTAGTATTGGCATTGGTTTCATCATAAAGATTCTTCATGCCCTCTATGTTGACATTTGCTTGAGACGAAGTTGCCCCCAATTTTATGAAAGTATTACTGATATGTTGAGATCCCTTGATTTTCGAATAAACAAGGCCTTGATTCTTAGAATTTCCAATAATCTACACTGTTCTAGGATGCCTTGTTCATGTAGGCCTAATCCTCTGCCTTGATAATTCATCTCCTGAAAAAGCCTATTTGTAATAGGATATGATTTACCTTGGAAACAAGGTGCTAATCCTTCTCTACTCTGTGGTGGATCTTCAAAAGTGACAACTTCCTTATTGATAAGATAATTTTCCCTTACAAAGGTGAGTGATCCAAGTTTATAAGTGATAGGATCTTCCATAAGTGGGATGAATGCCTGATTGGTATGCTTATCTTGATCTTGTGAGATATCGGATTGTAGTTCTCCTTCAAGAGGTGTTGATGCTTCATTATTCCTGTAAAAGTGTTCCTCATGATTCATTCATGATATGCTTTCACATGATGCTTCTAATTCACAAATTTTGTAGAAGTCTTCTTCATGACCCATTTCTGACATGTCTTTGGATTTATCTATATGTTGACCATGTGTATAAATTTTAAGAGTAAGAGACTCTTACTCCTTGGTAAGAGTATGAGACTCTTATTTTGAATGACGATCATCTATGTGTCCATCCAAAGAAAGCATATTATGGGTAGATGGAGGAGTATGTGCTATATGGATATGATAATCATTTGTGATATCTGTATAGATAGGAGAGTGCTCATTAGGTCATTGTAGTATCTGGGAGATACGAGTCCTTGATCTTGACTAGTTCTAGAATTACTTTTGACATGTTTTGGATCAAGTTCTTGACATGGGTCAATTTCAAAGGATGGATTTCTTTCAAAGGGTTTTTGGACATCGTCATAAGGCATGGGAAGTGGCTCAATATCCTCTTGATCTTTGAGTGGACTTGGATCAAATGGTGAGTTGGGGATTCTTTCACTATTCACAACCGTGAGATCGAAGGATGTCAATATGCCTCGGGAGGGACCATTGCTAGACCTTGGTGATAGTTGTTGATCAGGCTTTGAAATATATTCTTGAGATATGTCCTCTAACTCATTAGGCATTGTAGAGACATTTTCAATACGATCATTAGTTAATGGATCATGGATTATGTCAATAGGATCAAATATCGTCAACACTCCTTGAAATAGATCTTTGTATGAGGGGTCTTGATAATAACTAAAAAATGGCTCTTGATGAATGTTGATTTGATCACTAGATGGGGTAGACATATCTTCACAGTGCTCATTGATGGATTGATTTTGATCATTGTCTTCAATAGTTATGGTGGAGAAATTGTTAATGTTTTCAACCATATGATCAAATGATGTTGATATTTCTTGAAGAGGTGTGATGAGCCCTTGATATGAGGATGATGGGATACTTTGATCTTGACTTGGAAAAGAATCATTAGATGAAGGAGATGGAGTAGCTTGATCATTAGATGGAAGGGAAGCTTTGGATAGGATGGAAGAATTGTCATGCTCCTGGGATGTGATTGATTCATGAGAGGGTATGGATTCATAAGATGGGGTGGAGGGAGGACTTGGAAGAATATTTTGTTCTTGAGATGGAAGAGAATTATCATGGGTGAATAATGAAAGGAGGGGATCTTCGTATGATTCTTGAGATATGGGATCTTGGTCAAATATTGGAAGGGTTTGTAGAATTTTGGTATCATGGGATGGAGTGGAAAGAATGTTTTGATCGAGATGTGTAGATTGAAATGAATCATTGGATGTAGACGATATGATAGAAGAAAGTGATTGAATGGAATCATTGAATTGGGTGGAAGAACCATGAGGTTCATTTTGAATTATGGGCGATGAATATAAATGCATGGCATGACAGGATTGGTCAATGTTATTTGATGGCTTAGATTTGGGCTTCC
This sequence comes from Sequoiadendron giganteum, assembly GCA_007115665.2. Taxonomy (NCBI): domain Eukaryota; kingdom Viridiplantae; phylum Streptophyta; class Pinopsida; order Cupressales; family Cupressaceae; genus Sequoiadendron; species Sequoiadendron giganteum. The sequence goes on from CM021101.1 coordinate 139,599,181, forward strand.
CCTTTAACCTTTGCAAAAATTCGGAAATATTGAATTTGGTTGATGTTGTTTTTGGAGGAGAAAAGGTCACATTGATATTCTTGTCAAAGGACTTTTTAGTTGTTCCCCCTTTTATTTCCTTTATTTGCCTTTGGAGTGCTCTTGCTTGTTGGGTAAGAGTACTAAGATCATTTAAGGGAGTTTCATTATTTTCAGGATTCTCTTTAATTTTCTCCATATTGTAGTCAGAGGGCAATTTGGCACCTTGGTTTTCCAATAAAAGAAAGTATCCTTCTTTATTTTGCTCTAAGATATTTTCCATAGTTAAGAGAAAATGTGGATCTTGTTCAGCTTCTAGAAGCATTTCTTCTGTTATCTCTTGATTTGAACTATTTCCACAAAGCCTATGAACAAGATTTTCTTCGCTATGACCCATGTTTTAAAGTTTTTGGATGATCTTATCTGAATTAATGTTTTGAAAACATAACATGCAATAGGAAGACAATTGTTTTTAAAGACACAAAATCTAAATCATTGAGTGTATGTTCTTGAGATTTTCATAGGTTTTGAACAAAATAAACATTCCAAGCAGACTCACTCTTAGTTGTCAAATAGGTCATCATAGTAATCATAGCCCATAGCTTAAAATCGCGTCGACTCACACAGCCTTGTCACCCCCTAGAGGGCACCTATGTTTTTGTCTTTTCCAGGTGTGTACTCAAAGTGACGGAAGTGGATACCGAATCCCTTGAGCAAACAATCTATGGCGACTATATGGTGAGTGTCTTGGGGGTAGATTCTTCCCTCCCCTTGCACCGTGATTAAGATGATGTTTGGATATTGACACGGTTGGATTTCTGCACTATGGTTCTTAGTAAGTATTTCCATTCAGTGTGGCAATAGATATACTCCCTCGAGAGACCTCTCAAATTTTAGAACAAAGGCTTTGGGGATGGTTATCCTGCCTACTACTGTCAAGTTGGATTTTCATCAACAACTTGTTTTTGATTAAAGTGGGTTGGAAACCTTGGCTTTAGGTGTTCCCACTTAGGTCATTCCTCTTGGGTGAGTACTTTTTCCCACAAGAGTAGGCCTTCTAAAGGATGTCATAAAGCATTAAATTGCATAAAATAAAAGGTAAGTCTGGTATTTTGATCACCCAATTAAGGGGAGAGCATAAACCTGTTACCCACAATCACAACAAACAATAATGGTTCAATTTTAAATCCCCAAATTGACAAATTCTCTATTCTAAGTGAAGATGTTGCTTCACTAAAAACATCAAGTTTATTTTAACCAATAGAAAATTTATGTTTGGTGACTATCCTAGGATTGGTTAATTCAGATTTAAATGTCTATCCTAGGTTTGCTTCATTTTATTCCTCATACATCAATAAAACCTCTAGCCGTAGTCACGTTGGATCCAGACAACAATTTAAGAATGAGATTATAATTGCTCCCAAAGTGTTTAAAAACACTTGATACAATAGAAAGATGATTTCATAAGAAGCTTTTCCTTTGTTTCCTCTTCCCTTTTTGATTCTCTAACCTGCAAAAATTCTCCAAATGTTAGATTAAACCAATAAACAAGAAGATATAAGGGTTACATGAATCATTCAGCATAAAAATCCTAAAAATTAGACCAAGTTATAGTGTGATTTGACTTTAGATTTGAAATTTATAATTTTAACCCAAATAAATTGATAAAAACCTACACCATTGGATAGCTTATGAAATTTTACCCCATTTCAAAAAAGAAATCGTCAAAAAAGATCTTCGTATGACTAAGATATTGCTATTTTAAAAATTGACTGTAAAAACGCAAAACAGAGGTCTATGCGCTAAAACAGAGCTTGTATGCGTTAAAACAAAATCCAGATGCACTAAAAGAAGGCTTGTATGCTCTAAAACAGGTGCCAAATGTGCTAAAACAGTTTGTATATGCGCTAAAATAGTCTTTGGATGCGCCAAAATAGTCTCTAGATGCGCGAAAATAGTCTGTGGATGCACCAAAATAGTCTGTGGATGCACTAAACCGAGGATCGTATGCGCCAAAGCTAATTTTTCAGTCCATCACCTATGAAAACATAAGATTTTCTGTAAGAAAAAGATTAATACGGGGAGAGGCCCCACGGTGGGCACCAGAAATGTGTACATTAGAATGTGTCAATTAAATTGCATATAAACTAGTACACCAATGAAACATTAGATTGAAGAAAACTAAATTAAATAAATTAAATGCAAACTCTAAATTGCAACTTCTTCAAATTCGTTTCATTGTCCTCTATCTCCAAGGATTCACTTTAAGATATTTGCTCTTAGTTGTGCAAACAACAGTTTATAGAATGGCACTTGAGAGAATGAGATTATAAAAAATGCATATGCATGTAAAAGATTGAGCTTATTGAATTAAAATGCTATGAAATGCTTAAGACGCGACTATAATAACTATGCATGAAAATATGAGATTTGAGGTTTTTTTTAGCTCATGAAAGGGCTGTATTTATAGATTTTTGAAGGTAGGAATTCGATTGGCCAAGATCGACGGTTGAGTTCAAACCTGTTGAAATGAACGGTGAGAGATCGAGAATTCGAAAAGAAGATGGAATTCTGAGAGACAAAAAATGAAGAGACAAATTGAAAGGTGTCTCTCATAAATAAATATTTAATTATGTGTGAAAGAAATATGAAAAGGCTTTAATTAAATATTGCAAATATTTAATTATGTGAGAAAAGAAAAAGCCTTTTAATTAAATATTAAGAATATTTAATTTTGTGAGAGAAGCGGGAATTTGGAAAATGATTTAATTAAATATTGAAAGTATTTAATTAAATGTGGAGGGAAGAATAGCATTTAAATTTGGAATTTAAATTTGTGATAATCAATATAAATAAATTGTAAAATCTATTTAATTAATTAAGAGGCATATAATATTAATTAAATAAACTTATTTATTTAATTAAATTAGAAGAATTAGAAAAATGAACAATATAAATAAATAATTAAATTTATTTATATGTAGATGACTTAAGAACATTAATTAAATAATTCATATTTAATTAATTAATAGGTTCGATCGACCGTGACCATTTCTAGATGTGTACAGAATTCATCATCTCATCATTAAGTTTTCATCATTTCATCATGCATGCATTTTACATCAAATAAATTATACATTTAAAATGTACCATATATTTCACATCAAATCATAAATAAATACATCATGTTCATCAAATCATACATCCATACATCCATACATCCATACATTTTATCACATTAAAATAAATGAAAGTCATGTCATTATTATCATTACATTATTATCCATACATCCATACATTTTATCACATTAAAAATAAAATGTGTTCATCATTTAGAACATAATACATTACATCATACATCCATACATCAGATATTTTGCACATTCATTCATCATAGAATCATGACAGGAAATAAAAGCATTCATTATTTTAACATGACAAGATACATCATCGCATAATAAATGCATCCATCATAGAAATCATAAACCATCATAAGATCAAATCAATCACATCTCAAATATATCATCAATGTCAAGTATACAATGAAGTTTGGAAATAAGAAAAGATACATCATAAAAAATGAGCTAAATCAGAGTATACATCATATCTCAAAAAGAATGTCTTGAAATCACAAAATAGCATCTATGATCTACTACTGCCAAAATGTGCAAGACCAATAGGACCAATACCAGGATCTTTGGGATCTCTCTGTGGAGGTTATGTCACACCCTCACTAACTGTCTGGGTATGAGTCTGACCAAATCTCAACGAAACATAGCTGACTCTGCAATTCGCAAGCACTACATCATGGTATCTACCTTGGTAAAACTCTACCTCATGGCCATCCCGCAAAACCTCTCTCATATAATCTACCATAGAAGGTACCATTTGTGACTCTGTATAGGGTCTCGATTGCCTCATGTTCCCTCTCAACAATCTATTTGGCATTGTCTCACTCAGTTGTCAAGGTAGCAACCTGAGTCTGAACAACGCCCAAGTGTCCTTGTACCTACGCCAATGCCTGAGCATGGGCTTGTGCTTGAGCCTACATCTGGGTCTACGTCTGTACCAAAAAACCCTGGACTTGTACCAACTACTCCTAAAAAATTTGTACCTGTGTTTGAAGGCTGGAAACCTGCCTCTGGTGATCTACTGATGGTACTGCCACTGCTCACCTCTTGCATGGCCTGCTCGATGATGGTCCAACACTGGCTGGACCCACCCCTCTGCCACCTCTGCCACCACCATCATTTTCATCTCTACTACTGGCATCACTGGTACTCTCACCACTACTTTCTGAAATAGTATCATCCCCACTGCTCTCCTCATAACCCTTGGCAACATCATCCTCCATGGGTAATGGTGCTAGCTCGTCAGGAATAGTAATATGAGGATGTGGGGCTAAGGCCAAAAATTTTGCGTACTTCCTTGTCACAACTATCTCTATGATATCTTTGTGCATATCCTAGGTAGATGGTTGTAGACCCCTGCACCCCTCTACTAGTGGGTATGTGCAGGATCATAATGGGCCAGAAAGTGGCGATATGTAAGCCATATAATGACCCATGTGGTTGACAACTTTTTTTTTACCCAAAATTGATGAAACAAAAAGGGTTTTTAGATGAGATTCTCAGATTTCCACCAATATAAATTATTCTTTACTTTGAATTTAATAAATAATTATTATTCATTTTCTATTAGAATTATGAATAAAGTCCTGATTGATAGCCTCATTGAAAAATATCAATAACTTTCAAACGGTATCACATTTTTTGAATCTGAAACATGCGTCACATTCTATGCTTTGCATACTATAGGATTTAAAAAAAAAATGAATTTCATGAATTTTTGACCAAGTTAAGGTGGTTAGACAGACGAGCTTTTATATTTTTTAAAAGTTGTAATAAAAAAATCATAATTAATTATTTACTTGGAAAACAATTATAAAAAAATATGCATCACATCGGGACATGAGTCCTCTACTTAAATCTAAAATATTATAACAAAATATTATCATTTTTTTTGTGGTTAGGGTTGCCAAACAAACATCTACTTCTTATTTTTACACTATAATTTAAATAATACTGCACTGAAATTTCAAATTTTCACCAAATAATTTTTATTTTTTTTAAGGTCTAGTAGTTTAGAATATACATTCAATTTTCTATAGATTCTACTTTTATATTTTTTTGAAATAATATAGATAACTTATTCAAATTTTTACATCAAGTTGTCTAACTCTGATTTTTTGTCTTTTTATTGCCACTTAAGGGCTTGTTTTTCCATGATGATCCCGTACATACCCTAGTGTATCATATGATAGGCATGGCCCCCAATCAGCTACATCACTCTATCGCTTGGCATAGTGGGCTACCCCCTGAGGCATACACTGTGCAATTCCATATTTCCTATACACCTACCGTAACAAAAATATCTCCAAAACAAATGGGGTCCTCCCGATTAGGTACATCAAATCATAAAGATACCCCAATACTTCATCGTCCTCATCCCACTGCTCACAATCTAGATATGGATGCCAGAAGAAACTCTCTGTGTCATCCAATACTCATCTCCAATGCTCTAACTTACCAATTTGAGCCTCGGTAAGTCTGCCTCTGTACCTAAAAACATACGGTCTGCTGGCAGGTCTCTCAAGAACTAGAAATGGTCAAGCAATAGAAAAATTCTCCCATGCCCACACCTGTAATAGAGCCATCCCTGCTAATAAAATGCATTCCCCCAAATATACAACTAAATTTAGATCATGGTAGAGATGTGCTAGCATACACATCCCCCATGCATATATCATGCCATGTACAACCATACTCTCCAAAATGTGGCCCCAACAAACAAAGAATCCCTCTGACCTACGATCAGGACAAAGGAAACCTTCAATGAGTCTAGCAAGCACTGCTGGTAGTGAAGCATACACATCAAAAATTGTCCTCCATCGGACACTCAGACTTGCAATATGTTGATCTTGAAGCACTCTGCAGAGACCATCTCTCCCACCAACCTCATGTGAATCATAGACCACAATCTCTCCCATAAATGGAATCCGCAGTATCCGCCACACATCCTTAGGTGTGACCATCATCTCACCAGTGGGTAAATGAAAGGTGTTATGGTCACTATACCACCGCTTGGCCAAAGCAGTCAGGAGACCCCGAGTAATCCTAATACGGGGCGTGTTAGGTAAACTAGTAAGGGCACATCGACCTATGATCTGAATCTCATCTGGAGTCAAATGGGGAATCAAATCGGTAGTCCAAGGAAACTGATCTCGCATCTGGAGAGTACCCCGATCCTCCTATTATCATACAAAATCTATAATTAGTGCACTATGTCAAGAAATTAAAAGTCATTCTACTATCAGATCCAATCAAACTTTGGTATGAATTTTTTGATCAAAATTCATGAACAAACATCAACAAAACTCACCTATCATGAGGTTCATCAACATTATCTAATCTCGTCTATCATGATGTTTATCATATATGAATCATTCCTCACCTATCATGAGGATCATCACACATAGGATTATTTCTCGCCTATCATGAGAGTAAGTTTTATTAAATCATCAAAAATCAGTTATCAGGGAATTTGGATAATCAAATCATACCAACCCAAAGAATGGACATGATCGAAATTGGCAAATATCAAAGTTAACTATGTCAAAATGTGAAAATATGACATGGATGTGCTAAAATAAGCATCCAAAGCGCTAAAAGTCCAAAGCACCACTTTATCATTCGGATAGGCTAAAACAGACACCCAAAGCACTACTTTATCAGAAGCACTATTTCAACACATGGATGCGCTATAAAAGGCACCCAAAGCACTATTTTACTGTATCGATGCACTAAAATAGTCCATCAAAGCATTGCTTTACTAGAAGTGCTATAACAAACCATGCATGTGCCAATTTACCACATCAAATGGCTAGAACATTCTAAGTGCTAAGATCTGGCAGCGAAGCGCTAAACTTAACTACCTAAGTGCTAAATCATGAAAGCACTACACTATCCTAGAAAAGTGCTAAAGAAAATAACACAAGCGCTAAATATCAAAGTGCTAAAACAGTTCATGGATGTGCTACACCGAAGTGCAAAGCACTACAACATAACTTGGATGCGCTAAACTAAGCTAAACACCCGGAAACATTAAAAATGCATAGAAAACAAAAATGCATGAAAAACGAGGTGGATTATGGGTACATACTGGAGGTTGGTAGGCCCGGACAGCCACTAGTGACATCACCCATGCTCGAAATGGTGAATGTGGTAAGGGATTGGCATCTTGCTCCAGCTGGCTGAAATGTCTCTCTCGTTGGAATTTTAAAATGACCTTTTGGACTTTGTATATTTTTTTTTAAAGGGATTTTGGTGGGTTTTCTTTTTATTATAATTAATTTTATGCAAGGAATTAATTGAAATTTAACCATGGGCTATATTTTATTCATAAATTTTGGGAGATAAATTATTTTTTGATCAAATCTTCATCAAATCATCATCACATCATCAAGAAATTTCAAAAATTCTAAAAAATCATCAAATCAAAAATTAGCAATCATCTGAAAATCAATATTTGGGGCATGTCTGGGGCATACTGATTTTTTTTCGTCGATACTGGTACTAGCACCAAAATTTTATTTGAAGCAAGGTGTAAACACGTCACTTCAAAGAGGGGCAAAATGTTTACACCTAAAAATGTTCTGGAGAATCCGATTAATTAAATACGAATTATTTAATTAATTATCCTAAATTCCTCTACTATTTAAATAAATAGATATATTTATTTATATGGTTCACATTCACATTCTCAATAAATTCTTCTAAATTCTTCTATTTTATCTCATCTTAATTAAATAAAAAATAATTTTTTTATTTATTTATTTAATTATCCTTTCCCTATTTTATTCTATTACATCAATCTTAAATTAATTAAATAAATATTAAACACTTTATTGATTAATTGCCATATTCTTCTGTTTAATTTAATAAACAACTTCTATAGTTTGTTTTATTAAATTATTTATCCCTATTTTTCTAATTTAAATAAATCAAAAATATTTGAATAAAGGTATAAGTAGTATTCCTCTATATGTCCTCAAAATTGAATTAGATATCCTATGTCTAATTTATGTCAAAATTATGTCAAAATTAATGCTTTGAAATTTCACGGGAAGTTTTGGAGACAAATTGGACACAAATTCCAAATTCTTCTCTCAATCCTCCTCCATCAATCTTTCCTCTTCTCTTGCTTGGTTTTTTCATGGGTAGAGACAATCCCCAAAATCTTTTCAATCTCCTCCATTTCTCACCATTCAATCTTCTAGATTGAATCCAAGCCTCTTTTTGCCATCCCTGTGCATTTCTGTAGCTAGGAAATCTATAAATAAAGCCTCATTTAACCAAGAAAAGGATCCATATTATCTAACTTATGCACTCTTACTTTGTAGGAATGCATCAAGCATCAAGAATCAAGCATCAAGCATCAAGCATTCAACATCCAAGCATCCAACATCCAACATTCAAGCTTTCACAATCATGGCTGCCTCCTATAGCTGCATTTATTAGTTTTGTATATCAATTCGTGTCATCTTAATTTCTTTTATCATCTAGTATTTATCATATTAGCTTTATATCATTTGCATCAACATCATTTTGTTCTTTAGATTGTCATTTTAATATTTATAGTGTTATTTAAATCTGAGAGCACAATAGCTTAATAAATCTTTGAAGACAAGAGACAATGAGACGCTTTCAATTGATTAATTTTCTTAATCTTTGATGCAATGTTTCATTTACAAGTGTTTTATTGCTTTACACCTTATTCACACTTACAGATAATATACACTATGATGATGATACTTTAGAGGACCTTGAGTATAATAAATGTCTTGAATGTCCAATTGACAAAGATACTTCTCTTCTTGCTGCTCCTCCTATTGAGATCACATCTTAATTTACTATTGTAATTGATGATGCTTGTGATTCCAAAATTTCGGTTCCTTGTGATTCAGTGCATCAAGATATACACAGTCTTCTAGATATGGCTACTTTGGATGACCTCTTCATAGGTATTTCAGACTTGTTTGTGGAGTCTCATCTTGAAGATTTGGGAGACATCATCTATAGCATTCATCTTATCTTTGATGAAGATGATCCTTCTTTAGTTCTTATCAGGGAACAATCTGCCCCTCTTTCTTATTCTCTACATGATCATTCTTTACCATTTGGCATGAGTGTGGATACTTTTGGATAACAATTGGAGGAGGCTTCATTGTCTTTAGAGGGAATATCATTGTCTTTGGATTATTTTGTACATTCATCTCTACTAGATTTTGGGTTGTCCTCTTCAGCAATGTGGCCTAGAGAACCTATTTGGAGTGTGTTGAATTTCGACATTGACATAGAGACACTTCAGTATGCTTCAAAGACATCATAAATCATCCATATTCCTAACATCCTGCATACATTCTTGGTTTTTTTTCTTCCTAAAAGGAGGAACGTTGTTCGGTGAGATTGGATCATGTTTAGCATTCAATGTCAAGTTTCTAACATCATTACATGATACTCAACATTGAGGGGGGATTGCCTTGTATCTCTTCTACTTCTCTCTTATGGGGGGGTATTTTTCCTCACATGGGGTCTTTACCTTCTCATGCATCATTGAGAGCATTTCAATTTTGTATTTCATCTCTCTTTTGGGGAAGAGTTTTGTCCCATTGGGTTTTCTTCTTTTCTCTATTTGTGAGAGATTGTAGTGCATTTGTACATGGGTACGTAACATGGTCTAGTTGTCGAGACCCATCTTTCATTATTTTATTTTGTGTAGATTCTCCCTAAGTTGCACTTAAGGGGAGTTGTTTGTGTAATTAATTGTGTTGTACCTTGTCCTAGGTCATAATTATAACTTATTTAAGTTTACTTAGGGACCACATAGGAGGTAGTTGAATATTTTCCACCTTTGGTGGACTTATCATGTTATTACTTTATCACTTTCACCTTTTGTGGACATATCATGTGATTACCTCTCCACTTTTTATGGGTGATCCACCATTTGTGGTGATTATCACATTATCACTTTTCTACTTTAGGTGGAGTGATATTTTTTCATAGAGGTCTCATGTCATAATATTATGAGACTTGTCATATCCTATTCCCTTATGTGTTCTCACCTTGGCTATATAACCAAGGGGTCTCTCTCATTGTAGACAATCACAATAATCTCATTCCATAATCATATTGATGAGAATGCATTTTATTATTGTCACATTACTCTCTCTTCTTGTGCTTTCCATTTGGTCTCAATATCTTGACAGCCATAGATAATTCTAACAAAAACATCTCAGAAAGAAAAAACAATGTAAAACTTGAAAATCTAAAAAAATCAAATATTCCAAAAATCCAAAAAAATTGAAACATTTCAAAACACAAAAACATTTAGATAACTTTCAACATAATCTCAAAAATAGAGTCAGAGTCGGTCATGTTAGTCATTTCCATTGTCAAAATACATTGTCTCTACACACTTGGTACATAAGAAAGGCTCATCTTAAATGAGCTCTCGAGGCATTAGGTCATTCTTTAGGTGTTGTAAAATAAGTCATGATTTGGTCCTTTGTCATTAAAACAAAGTCAAGGGTCATGTTGAACTATATTGCTTCTACAATTGGATGTATGCAAGGCCATCTATCAATGAGCCTCTGAGGCCCTTAGGTCAGCCTTTTAGGGTTCATTGAGTCAGTCAAAATAAATTGGACATTGTCAACTCAGACACAACATAATCATCTATAATTCAAACAAAAATCCCGAATCAACAAGACAAGAAAACCAACAAGTCTCCTAGTCAAATCGGTCATTTGTCAAATCAATCAAACTAGTCAAATAGATCACAAACAATGGTCTTATACAGGATTTTTCCTCTGTGAAACCAGACCTTGTAAATATCCCACTTTTTCATTTGCCTTATACAAATAGTTGCATAATCGAAACTAGACTTGACATCTTATATGACATGTTTCTTCTCCTGAAACAAGGCCTTGTTAAAACAATCCACCCATATCTAACTGTGTCCCTTAATGCACACTGGAAAAAATTATTGTCAAATAATTTGAATGACTATTGATCTTTTTGGTCTATTTTGTCTTATCTTTTGGATTTTCTTTGCTCATGTTTCTATCCACCTCAAGGATGTCCCATGAAGGATTTAGAGGAGCAACGATGTCTCATGACTCATCTGTTATTTGATTAATTTATGTGGTTTATCTTGACAAAAATACTAGGGCAACATGACCCTTAGTATGAGTTAGGAAATTCCTTGTCTATGGTTATTTTTTTTTACACAAAAGGGATTGCATCATCACCTTGGCTTTATGTGCCATGGTTCACTGCATCCATTTTGCAAAATAAAAAACAACTCTTTAAAATAAGTTGTACTTATGAAAGGAAGGCTTTCATCACTACTAATTTCTCTTCATCTATTTTTTGTTTATTTACTAACATTTCTTCAGTCTATCAATCATTCAATCACTCATCACTTGGTCAATCTATCAATCAATTGATCAACCATCAACCATCACTCTTTACTCCTTACTATATCTTCATCTCTTTCATCATATTCCATCCTTCTCTAGCATTCTTCTTATTTCAAGAGATCATTCATACCTTTAACACAAAAACAATCTCTCGAGGGGGCATCCTACCTCCATCTCTTGATCTACTGGGGCATGATCTTTTAATTTTTCTTTGAAACAACATTCAAAATCATATTGTGTCAAAGAGGGGCAAAATGTAGACATTAAAAATTGTCCTAGGTCTTTGATGACTTTTCTCACTAATTTTTTGTCTAAAACTGATTAAATAATTTATTATTTAATTAGTGCTAATAGTCTTCTTCTAATTCCCTACAATTAAATAAGTTTTAATTATTTAATTATTTTTCGTCTAAACCATTAATTAAATAATTTTCATTATTTAATTATTATTCTTCTAAACCATTAATTATATAATTTTCATTATTTAATTAATATTTATCACTATTTCTTCCTAACCATTCCTCTTAGATTAAATTATTCTTTAATTATTTAATCTCTTACTCAATCTTTCCTCTCAAATTAAATAATTTCCCTTATTTAATTAATTTACTCCCCATATCCTAATTTGAGAAATAAATAACATTTATTTATTTATTCCATATTATCTTCTTTGTAAATAAAAATAATAATTTTATATAATTACATAATATGGACTCATAAATTAATAAATTATATTTATTAATTTATTGCATTTATCCTTCTAACTTGCTAATTTTGAAAGGTGAGGATAATTCATCTTATTTAATTATAAAATCTTTAATTATCCTCACCTAGACTTCATTCCCACTTAGCTCTCCCACTTTCTCTCACTTCACTCTTTCCCCTTTCCACTCATGACTTTTATTTTCCAAATCCATTCCCCACTTTTGAAATGGCATATTTTAGTTGAAAATAAATAGTTTCCTTATTTTTTTTCAATTAACTCTTCTCTTTCCCAATTTAACTCATGATTAACTCTTTCATTCCTCCACTTTCAAAAAGGTATATTTTGATGAAAATAAATAATTTATTTATTTTAAATTAACTAATTTTGTCCTCCACTTTTAAGTGTAAGTTCCCTTTCTAACTTATCCTCACATTCAATCTTGTCCATTGATCATCATTCAATCTTGTCCATTAAATTATCTTTTTCAAAACTATAAATTGAGGACCTATTTCTCATTTTAGAGAGACCGCATCTTTGATTTCCTTTCAATCATTCTGTCAAATTTCTTTCAATATTTAGTGTATTTGATCACATTTGAAAGCTACACATCAAATCTATTGAAGGAATAAAAAGGATAACAATATGGACTGAGAGAAGGACATCACAAGGGTTTGCATTTCCATTTCTTTCTTTATGAATTTCATTCTCACAATTTTGTTGATGTAATGTGGTTCTATTACATGATATTTTCTTGTAGCCTTAGCATTTTGATATCATGTATACTTAAACCATTTTCACTAGATACATTTGGTGAACCCGACACGGACATGCATTACACTTGATCCATTTTTTTGGGTTTTTGTAGGGTTTTAGGTGCTGTGGTGACTTTGATTGTAGATCTATGCAATTGGAAGAAAATATAGCATTGAGATTTTATTTTAAGATTCCCCCAATTGGTTTAAAATGAGCAACAAATCTTCATCTAATGCTAATTATGAGGTTTTAAATTGACTACAATTTCACATAGCCTAATTACGGGTTAAAATTGATGATAATTTTTTTTAATTTTTGGTTTAAAATGAATCCTAAAATTCTCACATAGTCTTAATTAGTATTTGGATCAAAGAAGAACAATAAATTTCACAATTCATGTAGGCAAATTATTTAAAATGAACAAAACTTTGCATTTAATCATGGCTTAAATTGATCAAATCCTTTCGAATTAAGGTGGAATTAACCTCATTCTAGACTAATTATTAATTTTAGATTAATTGTTAATTTAGATTAATTTTTAATTCTTAAGTTACTTTTTAATTTTAGATTAATTTCTAGTTTAGATTATTTTTTAGCTTTAGAATTTAGATTAGTTTCTAATCTAGAATTAATGTCTTTTTCCTTCATAGTTAATTGTTGATTTTGTGGCTAATCTTTCACTTTTCTCTTGTAGCTTTGCATGTCAAAGACTTGAAATATAAAAACATAAACACACATTTTCCGAAAACTTAAACTTGAAATTACTAATGATATTTTTTGTAGGATGTTCATCAAACACTTGATTTTGAAATCAATTGTATTTTAGATTAGAAAACATTTTGTTTGGTGCTTAAAAAAAAAAATTGTCCTTTTTACAATAGAATTAACTAGGGGTAACAAACTTCTATTTGCATGTCAAAGACTTGAAATATAAAAACATAAACACACATTTTCCGAAAACTTAAACTTGAAATTACTAATGATATTTTTTGTAGGATGTTCATCAAACACTTGATTTTGAAATCAATTGTATTTTAGATTAGAAAACATTTTGTTTGGTGCTTAAAAAAAAAAATTGTCCTTTTTACAATAGAATTAACTAGGGGTAACAAACTTCTATTTGTTGTGCTTGAAAAATGGTAGGTATTATGCTCTCACCTTATGAAAAATCGGTCATCAAAAAGCTAGACCCATGCTTTTTGTGTTTATCCTTTAGAAGGGTCTTCCTTGGTGGGAAAAAGTAATCGCCCCAAAGGAATGATCAAAATTGGTAATAAGATAAATCCTAGCCCTTCTAGTCACTATAAATAAATGTGTTTCCTAACTAAAGTTAGTTAGCAATGTGTGTGGATATGTTATGTAGAAAAGTGATTACCTTAGTACTCACATGGTACATTAAAACTTGTAGAGCATAACCTATATGCGCTAGCAGTCCTCCTTATTAGAGCTAAGATTTCCTCATGTATAACCACTTGAATGGATGCCCTTACTAGACACCTCTTGTTTGTAGTTTCCAAAAGCCTTTATTTTGCTAGTGTAGGAGGATAGACCTCTGAAGCCATCCCACATACTCATGGTTCTTAGTATAATATATGAAGAGTTTTTAATGGGAGATTCATGAGAACTCAAAGCTTGGTTGACTTGAGAAGTTAGTGTCATGTTGGGGGAGCCAGTGTGGCCAAACTTATAAGTCATTCATTAAGAATAAGTGCAACTGGAGAAATCCAAGTGGGAACCCAACCAATATTTTCCTTGCTAACCTAAGGATTTATGCTTGTATTGCTAAAATAAAACAACTTTCATGATAGAAAAACATAATCAAATTTATTTTTTAATGGTGGTGTCTTGTGTGTCTGAATTAAAAATTAAAAAAATTGTCAAAGTAAATCAAAAATCACACGAAAAGTTGATAGCATTTCAACTTTGACACAAACTGAGCCAAAACTTTACAAACAAGTTATTGAGACCAAATACTTGCCCATTTCATTCAACCTATTCAATCAAATTAATTTAGATTAATTTCACATCTTAGGGTTCATTCCTTTCATCACTTAAACAAATCTTAGGTTGCATATACCATATCTTATCATAGGCCCATTGCTACAAATAAAAAATGTCATTGAACCTATCATTTTCCAAATTAGTCCTTGTCATTTCGGTGTAACCTTTAAACTAATTAGTCTAGTTTAAGGCTCACCTTATAAAAATTTTCACTTTTCATCCACTCTCCTTGAGGTCATTGTTAATTTTATTAGGAAACATTGGACTATATTAGGTTGGCTAGGAAATCCTTCCTTAATTTTTATAGAAAAGGTGTATAGTTCATACCATAATAATCTCAATTGCATATCATATTTTTCATAACACTTTTAGTTAGAATCATTTCCATTTTATACTAGGTCATGCTTCATTTTATAGTGACATTTTCACTACCCTCATTTAGACATTCTCAAAATACCAAAAATACACAAAAAAAATAGTTGGATTGCATTTAGGCATGTACCTTATTTCAAAGATCTAAAAAAACATAGTTTAGGTTGTACACCTTAGACTTAAGTCACCCTCTTGGAATTGGAATACCTTGTACATCATACCATATACCTTGGACCATCACAACCATGTCTTCTATTCGCCTTGATATGCTTTCTAGTGAAGTTGAATACCAATTACTCTGCATTGGTCAATACCAACAAGCCATAGACTTCAAAAGACAATTCATCCAATCCAAATACCAATCAAACACGACCTATAGTCAACCACCCATATGTCCCTCTTACCAAAAACCCATGAACTTTATTCCTCCATCCATCTACCCTCACTATCAAGAGTCCCTTAGCATAATTGATGCCATTAATCCACAACAAATGTCCAATAGTCATCCCTATTGTAACTATGACAAGGGAAACCAACCTTCCACAATCCCTTCATCCCTTTATCCATTCCAAGACACCACACACTATCCTAACCATCCTTCCATTAATACATTCCAATACCCTACACCTAATCTTAACTTGTCATCTACAAATCCATTCCAATCCAATACATCCTCCAATAAGACAAAGATAATTTATGCTCTCCATGGACAACTAGCAATGAAACTTGTTCAACTCTGAAATGAGAATAAAGTTAGATGATCGAGTCAAATTATTACTCCTGCATCATATATCCATCTATCACAATCATGTTTTTTATTTCCTAGCAATCCCAAAAAGGATCTCACTATTGAAACTACATTATCGCAATGTTCAAATATTATGTCCATTCCATTTCCTAAATCATTAGACATATTTCAAGATCATGATCCAAATCATGATGAAATAAACATAAAAAAAATTCAAGATCAAGTTATCCATGATAGCCCAATCGTAGATCAAAATATTAACCCTTTTCATGATATCCACATTTCAACTACCTCCACCATTATAGATGAGACAATTGCTCCATTGGGAGACATATGATATTTTTCTAAAACAAGAGTCTCTCACTCTAGACATGTCTATAAATTAATTCATCGGACAATATCACAATGACCATGAAGAAGGTTTCTATATAGAATTGGAAGCACCAATATCTTTTGAAGGACCATCATAATCCATTTTTTCAGAAAAAGATACCAAATATATCAATGATAAATCTATCCCACATATCAATAAAGCTACAACATCTTATCAACTAGGACCATCTGTCTTTGTTAAAGAAGGATTTCTTGTAGATGAGAAAATACTGAGTAATCATCTTCACATACATAATGATGGGTTAGCATCTTGTTTTCAAAAAAATAAATACCCCATCACAAATAGAATTTGTTAGAGCATGTTGTATCAAGGAAAAGTATTAGGCCTACATGAGAAAGTAATTATAGAACCAATGCATTTTTATGCAAATTCTAGACATCAATTTCTTGGCTATTCTTCAATCAAAAAATATAATGATGTTAGTGGTATCTCCTCGATATTGAGGGAAACTTTACCAGATAAAAATGAAAAAATGGGGACATGAGTATTTATTACCATAAGTTTTTTCGCAACACTAATTCCATCCACACCATAAACTCTCATTCCAATATGAATAAACCTTCCATTTGGAACCAAAAAAAAGAGAATTATTAAAAATTATCCAAAGTTCAAGATCAAATGTCAACGGCCATTGAATCAAACAAAAATCCAAGTGGATAAATGAAATTAATATGGATCCCAAAAACAATGGATCAAGCAAAGAAAATATTTCTAAAGTAAAATTCAATCAAAATGTGGAGCCACAAAAAATGAGGACTCCCACATATAATGAATGTCCACCTCCTTCAAAATTTCAAACTCTACCATCAAACATCTCAAGTTTGGAAAATAAAAAGTGATTCATCCAAACATCTGAACAATCCTTCCACATCTACCATCATCCATCATTCTCAAAATCCTACTTCACGAATCCATTGCATTTTGGCAGCAACTCTTTATTGTAAGGACTCATATGGCACTCTATCACGATGTGTGTATTCTACTAAGGCCAAATCTAATATCAATAAGGATAATACTTAGAACATAAATTAGTTGTATGTGGGTGTTATGATCCTAACAAGGAAACTACTTCATAAAGGTCATTATTATCATATCATGGCACCCATATCTACATCAAAACCATTAGTGGAATCAAAAGATTCAGTGATCATCTAAAGTATCAAGGCCATTCTAAAATATAAAAAATAGAAATCAAAAAATCAAGAAAAAAATAAAAATAAATAATAGTAAAGAGAATTTTTTTATCTAATATTGAAAACCATTTTTATGGCACTTTGGATAAGTATCATCATGAAAACCTGGTAAATAGGAGTCATGTGTAAGAGAAATTATCTATGTGGACCATTACACTTGGGGGCAAGTTTTCTCATCTCTCATACCCTTTGCATGAAATTTCTTATAACATTTTCATTTATCCATTTAAGCCATATCATCCCCATCCATTTTCCCAACTACCTTGATCTTTATAAGGGCTAGGGGAGAAACATAAGGAATGATTTGGGAATACTCTTGACATGTATATTCTTTGGTCATACACTATCCATGAAATATCATGTCATTGCCTTCATATAATTATCCAAACCCATATCTTGGAAAAAACTAATTATTCCTATGTGAAATAGTACTTGGAGATCATATGATAATTATACCATCCAATAATCCTCATGTCTCCTATATTTTACCGAAATAAATCCATTATCCTTTCATACCTATTGTCGGATTTGAATTTCCCTTGTCATTGGTTTAAGGATTCTAATCCAATTATCCAACATCCCTCCATCATCCCATTCAATCCTAAGAAGAAATCATTCCAAATGAAATAAGATTAATCCATACAATCTTGCTATGCATCTTAGTGCATCATCCAAAACATTCCTTGGCTTTGTTTATATCCTTTCTATAGAACTTGATCCTTTAGTCACATTATCATCATCCTTATGTGGTTTTGAGATGTACCCTTCCCACGTCAAACAACGTCATCATTATCATCATCACCTGTCAGTTGGTATTCAACTTGACTAGGGGCAAGATCATGTTTGTCCTTAGATTCTTGTGCACAGATGTCATTCACATGCATTTTTCATGATCCTCATAAATCATGAAAAAATAAATAGAAAAATCAAAACACTTGAAACATTAAAAAACTCAAATATTCCCAAAAAACTCCAAAATAAATTGTAAAACTTCAAAACCAAAGAAAAATAAAATAAAAACATGTCGAAACCCAAAAACATTAAGAAAACTTTGAAAAATCTCAAAAAAAGAGTCCTAATCAATCATTTCAGTCTTTATCATTATCAAACTACATTGCCTCTATGAATAGATGTATGCATGGCAATTTGTGTATGTGCCCCTGAGGCATTAGGTTAGTCTATAGGTGTTGTAAAATAAAATCAAGATTAGTTCTTTCTCTTTTAAAAAAAGTCAATAGTCATGTCGAACTATGAGATCTTTGCACATTGCTACGTAGGAAAGGTCATCTATCGACATGCCCCCATGGGCCCCTAGGTCAATCTTTTAGGGTTCATCGAGTCAATCAAAATAAATCACACTGTCAACTCAAACATGACATCATCAATTGTACTTCAAACACAAATCTTGAATCAACAAGACAAGCAATCCAACATGTCTCCAAGTCAAATTAGTCATTTGTCACATCAATCAAAACCAATGGCCTTATACAAGATGTGTCCTTCTTGAAACCAGACCTTGTCACTATCACCCTTTGTCATTTCACTTACATAGGTATTTGCATGATCGAAACCAAACTTGACGTCTTATACAACAGGTTTCTTCTCTTAAAACTAGACCTTGTAAAAACAATCCACCTATTACTCACTTCATCGTTTAACATGCTAGAAAATGCTTCTTGTCAAATCATTTCAATGATTGTTGTTCTTGTTAGTCTATTTTTTCTTATCGTTTGTATTTTCTTTGGTCATGTTACTAGCCACCTCAAGGATGTCCCATGAAGGATTTATAGGAGCGATGATGTCTCATGGCTCCTCCTTTATTTTATTGTTGTCTATGATTTGTCTTGACAAAAAAATTGGGGTAATTTTTCCCTTAGCATGAGTTAGGACATTCCTTGTCTGTGACTATAATTTTTTTCAGAAAAAGGGATTGCATCATTGCCCTAAATTTTTGTGTCATGGTGTGCTACATCCATTTTGGAAAATTAAAAAAATGCTTTAAAATAAAGTGTACTTATTAAAGCAAGGGTTTCAACTATACTAATTGTTCTTCATCTAATTTATATTTATTTACTAACACTTCTTGAGTCTAGTCAATCAATTTATCAGTCTATCAATTATTCAATCATCACTTGTTCAGTCTATCATTCAATTGATCAGCCATCAACCATCATTCTAACCTCCTTACTAACCATTCATCTCTTTCAACGCATTTCATATTTCTCTAACATTCTTCTTATTTCGAGAGATCATTCATGCCTTTAACACATAAATAATCTCTTGAGGGGGAATCCTACCTCCATCTCTTAGTCTATTGGGCCATGATATTTTAATTTTTATTTGAAGCAACACTCAAAATCATATTGTCTCAAAGATGGGAAAAATGTAGACATTGAAAATTGAACTAGGTCTTTGGCGACTCTTTTCACTAATTTTTCATCTAAAACTAATTAAATAATTTATTATTTAATTAGTGCTAATATTCTTCTTCTGATTCCCTAGAGTTAAATAATTTTTAATTATTTTTCTTCTAAACCATTAATTAAATAATGAAAATTATTTAATTAATTTTCATCACTATTTCTTACTAAATATTCATCTTAGATTCAATAGTTCTTTAATTATTTAATCTCTTACTTAATATTTCCTCTCAAATTAACTTCTTTGTAATTAAATAAATTCATTTTATTGAATTACCTAATATGGGCTCATAAATTAATAAATTATATTTATTAATTTATCCTTCTAATTTGCTAATTTTGAAAGGTGGGTATAATTCATCTTATTTAATTGTAAAAAATTTAACTATCCTCACTTAGATTTCATTCCCACAAATCTCTCCCACTTTCTCTCACTTAACTCTTTCCCCTTTCCACTCATGGTTCTTATTTTCCAAATCCACTCCACACTTTTGAAATGACAGCTTTTAGTTGAAAATAAATAGTTTCCTTATTTATTTTCAATTATCTCTTCTCTTTCTCAATTTAACTCATGCTTCTCTCTTTCATTCCACCACTTTCAAAAAAGTATATTTTTCTGAAAATAAATACTTTATTTATTTATTTTGAATTAACTCATTTTTCCTTCACTTTTAAATGGAATTTTCCTTTCTAACTTATCCTCACATTAAATATTTTCCATTCAATTATCTTTTCGAAATCTATAAATTGAGGACTTATTTCTCAATTTAGAGAGACCACATCTCCAATTTCCTTGCAATCATTCTGTCAAATTGATTTCAATATTTAGTGCATTTGATCACATTTGAGAGCTCCACATACAATATATTGAAGGAATAAGGACAACAAAATGGAGTGATAGAAGCACATCATGAGGTTTGGCAATTTCATTTCTTTCTTTATGCATTTCATTCTCACAATTTTGTTTATGTATTGGGGTTTTATTTCATGATATTTGCTTTGTGGTCTTAGAATTTTGATATCATGTATTCTTAAACCTCTTTCCCCAGATACAAATAATTAAATAATAATTTTTTTATTTAATTATAGAGGACATATGATAGGTTGAATTTTGAATTAAATAGTAATTTAATTTAAAGTAGGAAGAAAATGAAAAATATATAAATAAAATTTATTTAATTTAATGTTAGAAGAGACTTAATGAGTAAATAAATAATTAAGAATTGTGTAATTATAGTTGAATGTGGTAAATAATTAAATAAATAAGATGTATTTAATTATAGAGGGAAAGAACATTGGTGAAGATTGCAATTAAATAGATAAAATTTATTTAATTAATCAAAAGAAGAAAATGAAAAGATAGAAATGAGTTAATTAAATAATAAAAATTATTTAATTATCAAGGATGAAATGGGAAGTGATGGAGAATTAGAGTTCATACTCCTAAGATAGTTTTCAATGTCTACATTTTCCCCCTCTTTGATACATTGTAGTCTATCATGTTGTGTCAAAGAAAATCAATCAAAGCACGCCCTCGTGTAAGAAGGTTAAACCTATGACCCCTTAGAAAATATTTACAAATTTTCAAAATAATTCAAAAAAAATTAGAAATTGTTTTGGTAAGTCATTTTGATAGCCAAGAGTTCAATGGTGATGATATAAATGAATTTTGAGGTCATTTGGATAGTCAAATTTAGGTTTGAAGTTTCCAAATAGTGCATCTAGTACACATCCCTAGTGCAAACCTTAGAAAACCCTAGTTTGATTGCTTATAAATATGCATTTGATTAGGTAATTTTCTCATTTATGACTAGAGAGCTCTAAGGAGAGAGAAGATGATAATATGTCACCCATTCCACACTCCGCACACTGAGGATATTGCATCAACACCTTCTAGAAATTTGAGGGAGTAGGGGACCATGTAAGTACTTTGAACCCACCTTGTCATTTTTTTGGTTTTAATGCTTTTAGGGCTAGAAATGTTTATCATGAAATTGTGGTGAATGTTGTACACCGTAATTGTGTTCACAAGTGACACAGGTGACTGTGGTTCATCATAATCATCTCATCATGATGCAATTTATAGGGCACAATGGGGATTGATTATAATGGGATGTAATTGTAAACTTCATTGCGTTTTCTTCCTATAATGCACTTGCAATAGCAACGGAAATGGTGCATGTGAAGGGGAAATGATGAAACTGACTAGGGGTTGACAATGATAAATCTCAATGATACATTAGCTGAGGCATGTAGGGAAATTTCAATTGCATGATGCATATACAAGAATAGTGACATGATTGTATTTTGTGACACATGTGCTAAGAAGAATGACATACCTGACCGATTAAATTTTTTCCCTAGTTTAGGATAAAATGACTTGTCCAATTTAGGTATAGTAGGTATTTTGAAGGTTTTGGATTGAGGACATGACTATTATTTGTAAACCTAGGTTATTCTTGCTCCTATCTACACTCGAGAGATGCGGCCAATGACTTTTGGCTATGGGATTATTTATTCGTTGTTGAAAAGCATATACTAATGGATCTAGGATTGGACCACATCATGTATATGGTCATCGTCAAGGGAAACTGAGGGTTGTTGACAACACTTTTTGATCGATGGTACTTTGAGACCTTTTCATTTCACATGTCAACTAGGGAGGATATTGTGATGTTAGAGGATGTATATAAGATACTTCAACTATTGATTTGAGGGGAGGAAATGAGATATGATCTTGTTCGAGGGTTGCAAGCTATATATGACCACTATGACTATGATGATGTGTTGGAGATCGGTGTTTAGGGTTATGAGATTAGATGGGAGACTAGAATAGTGATATGGTATATATGACTATGTATTGTGTACATTGATTTATGATGTTAAGATTCCAGACCATAGGGGACATGGCCTTCTAGTGGGATGGGGGGGAAATTTCATGGGCATAATGCAAGATGGCATGATTCACTTTTAGCTACAGAATATCACATATTGGGATGGTCATATAATCAGTTGTAGGGTGACATTGTTGATGGTGTGGGTGTGGGATCACATTGTAGTGTTTCATCAAGTGGTAGGGCATCGATTGGGGATGGGATGCCATATTATTATTTGTATTGAGGTTTTTTCACTCTGATGCATGTCAAGGATATAGGATAATGGAGGCATGGTATAGATATACTAGCTAGATTTGTTTAGAGGATCTTCAAAGATTATCATAAGTGAGCCTTTAAGAATTAACACCTACCATGGTGCAAGTAGCCTAGATACCTAATTGGTCGCACTGTACAATCCAAACATATTATCAAGTAGTATCTATTAGAGTGGGTTAGGAGATAGTTCAAAGAAATATAGAATGTCTCAAGGGACAAAAAAATTCAAATTCTCCTCGTGAGAGGTGCATCCATGGGGATAGGTGATACCAATAGTGACTATAGAGAAAGATATTGATACACTAAAACTAGTGTGTTGGGCTTGGAGAGGGGGTGCAATAGATCGAGGGACTACTATAGGGTATGACACATGGTGGGGTACCCACAAACTAATTCCATACATAGACCTAGATTAGTGGGTGCTAGTAGATGATCGAGGTAGGGGCCCATGACGTCAGAGTGGGGATAGAGGACAGATAGGAGAATAAAGAGAGTGAGGGAGGGGTGACAAAGTAAGGGGAGATGAAATAGGAGATGATAGAGGAAGGAGAGGAGGAGGGTATGGAGATAGTGAGTGGTGAGCCCATTTTCATTGATCTACGAGGAGGGTGAGGAGGAGAGTGTGTCTGATAAGAGAGTGGAGGAGGAGCATCATGAATAGATACCCACCCTTGAGGTGGGTCATCAAGATGTAAATATGGAAGAGGTTGAGGTGGAGCAGGAGTACTAGGAGGAGATATATATGGGAGAGGTAGAGTGAGTCCTTCGGTAGAGGATTATTGTGGGGTTGATGTGGAGGAGGGATTAGAGGAGGTGGGAGTTGGAAGAGGAGATTGTCCAATTGATCAATGGATAGCTTATTTACATACATGGCTAGAAAAGGCATCTACTATGGTCCAAGAACTAGAGGCTAAGTTGGGACCACTGAGGATAGAGAGAGATAGATTGAGGGTTGAGTGAGATACTCTATAGACAAAAAGAGACACAACCATGATCAGGAGGCAAGAGGTAGAGTATCAGATTATATTTTTTACTGCCTCTCAATGGATCAAGTGTAGATATGGTGAAAACATTGCTAATAGAGAGAAAGTTAGAGTAGTATTATAGAGACTTCTATAAGGCTGAGGTTCCACTAGAGTGTAGAGCACCAACTGCATTTGAGGGCTTGAGTAGTGGTAGGTGCCATAGAAGATGCTCACACAACAAGTCACAAAATAGCAATGGGATATCAACGAAAACAAGGATAGGTCCATATGACAAGCCCTTATCAAATCATAGGTCATTAGTGTCACCTCTATGAGAGGCTATTCCATCACCATGACAGTCCCCAAGACAAGATGAGGGTATTTTGGGCTAGAGGATATTTTGAACTATGTATCTAGAGACTTGAATTTTGACAATCGAGCCTATGAGCTATATTTTGGGGATATATAATAAATCTTGAAATTGTACTATGGCACATTTTGAGTGATATATATGCAATCTTATGTTACATGATGTTACATGGTTATGATTGTTCTTATGTGTGTGTTTCTTAGATGATAGATGCATGTACTTACTACTATAATTGAATGAAATTTATTATTATAACTTTGTTGTGAATGTATCATGACATATTTCAAAATGATAATGTTTATTGAATGCAATGTTTTAGGATGTGAATGGTATGTATGGTGAACGAATATGTGATGCAACTTATGATAAGGGATTATTCTTATGATGTGATATGAATGAAATGTAATGTGTGTAAAATGTAATACCATGTAGATGAAATGAACTAAATAATAATGGACTATGATTATGAAATAATGTGAATGTGTATTGGCATACTAATATATGATGATCTAGTGATATGATTCGATGGACTTATCATGCTATATTGATGCAATCTATGTTTTATTTATATATTTTTCCATGCCAATAAGATTATCCGATATGATGATCTCTATGATGATAATGATATCTATAATGCTTCTTAACATGATTATGCATGTAGGATATTTTTTTGTGTGTCATAGAACACTACCAAAATGTAGATAGATGAAATGATAGAGTGGAAGATATGGATGCTATCATGGTGTTAGTGGAGACAACTTTATAGATGTATATTTTTCTATGCAATAATTTGTATGAATCATCATTGGGTGATAAAATGCCAAAGTGGATAGAAAACACCATGGTATGACATAGAACACGGTGTGTAGGGTCATCCAGTTGCAAAATAGACAGTTGTAGACAAGGAATGTCCTAACTCATACTTAGGGAAGAGTTGCCCCAGTGTGTTTGAGAAAACATTCCACAAGAAAAAATCAAAGAAAAGAGTCATGAGACATCATCTCTCCTTTAAATCCTTCATGGGACATCCTTGAGGTAGCTAGTAATGTAACTCACAAATAAATTCTAAAAGATAAGACAAAATAGCCATTAAAGTCAACATCCATTCAAAGTGTTTGCTAAAGACTAATTATCTAATATTTAATTGACTAGGTGGTTGATGGGTTGATTATTTTAAATGTCATGATTGTAGGAGAAGAAACATGTTGTATAAGACATCAAGTCTAGTTTTGATAGTGCGACCACCTATATAAGGCAAGTGACAAGGTTTGAATAATGGAAATGAATGGTTTTAGGAAGGGCACATCATAAATAAGATATAATTTGATTGATTTAATGTTTGGGATTGATTTAATGTTGTTGAATATTTTGATAGTTGATTGACTTGACTTGGACACTCATTGACATGTTTATCTTGTTGATTTGTGACTTGTCTGATGTTCTAACACCTTTTTACATCCAATTTGGAAATGTCTGATTGATTATGACTAACTTAAAAAACTCTAAAGGACTGACCTAGGTGGCCTTGGGGGCTCATCAAAAGATGGCCTTGCCTATGTAACAATGCATAGAGACCTCATAGCTTGAAATGACTTGACTTTATTTTATTGACAAAGGATTGAGTCTTAAGTTGACTTTTATTTGACAAACTCTAAAGGACTGACCTAATACCTTAAGGGCTCATGAACATATGGACTTGCCTATTTTATACATGTAGAGGCATTGTAGTTTAAATAAAATTTGACTGACACGATTTAATTTGACTTTGTTTTTGGGATTTTTGAAGATTATTTGGGTGTGTTTAATTTTTTGACATGTTTTGATTTTTTTTGTAGTTTTATAATTTTTTTGTCCTTTTGGAAATATTTGATTTTTTTTTGTATTTTTGATAAAAGCAACCTCTAACAATAAGCATAGAATCTAATGATGTAGGTTAAGAATTTTCCCCTGGTCGGGTATAAGACCAATTTATTAGGGGTGAAATGGGATGGGGATTATAGTGAATAGGATATGAAAGGCAGGAGGATGGATAATGCCAATCATTCTAGGTTATGAAAAGGACAACTAGGGATTATTTTGGATGTCAAGGAGGTATAGATGAGTAGTAGATGAAAGGTAAATCCAGATCGAATGACAGTAGATGACGAAGAAAAATTCAACTACACATGACACCTATTTACTAGGTTTTTTCCATGGTTCTTATCCAAAGCACCACTAAAGTGGTTTTCACTATTAGAAATATTATTTCTCTTTACTATTTTCTTAATTTTTTAATTTTTTTTGTGTCACCAAGATGCCTCTTTACCAGTTTCTCATAAAGGTAACACTTTTTCTTATTTTTTGTACTTTTGTGTTTATGACATGGCTCTCAAAAGCTAACTGTACAATCTACATAGGTAAAGACTATTGATTTATTTTGATAAGGGTTCCTCTTTAGGAGTTTAAATTTGATATGCTCTTGATTCAAATACTATTTTGACTATGTAGGGACCCAACCAGTTTTGATCAAATTTCCCTAGCTTTTCTCACTCTGCTTGATTCTTAGGGTTCTCCATTAACTCTAGGTCACCAATGTGAAAGTGTCAATTTAGAAATTTCTTATTATAGTTGTGATGGAGATGATTCTGATATGTTGGTAGATGGACCAATTCATTTTATCTTTGTTCTTCTAAACGTTCTAAATCATGTAGTCTTGATACAAGGTATTGCTCGCCGGTGATCTACCCTTGCATGGATACCCTTAGGGAAGTTAATGTGACCTCGATAGATAAGTAGTGCAATAATGGTAGGAAGGTCCTTAAAGAGAACAATTTGGGTCGTGCAACTAGAGTAACACAAAAAAAGAACAATAAAATCTAGAGGTAAATGTAGATACACATATTCTTATTATTAGAAATTTTAATTACATATAGTTGGCCACATCTAGGCTTATAGGGTTGGCTCACAATCCTAATACAACTTGCTCAAAATATTATGCTCATACATGCAATAAAAAATATTATAGATCGAACTCTATATTCTTCTTAATCTACTTGATCTTGATTGATTTCTATCCTAATTATCCATTAGAATATTTATATCATATCTACAAGTCTAGAAACTTCTACGTCGGCCAAAGATCATTACAATGTCTAATGACAAAAATGTAACATGTGCATGAACAAGTCAACCTCAAATATGAATTTATTCCATGGTAGATGTGCATGATGAAGTGTAGACCTAAGATTAAAGTCGGATAGACTCTATGAAATAGATCAAGACACATTGTGATGATCCACAAGTTATAGGAAGGATCCACAATCAATCACACTAGCTATTAGGTTTTGAAATTATTCTGGGGCTAGTTCCAAAAATTTTCACTTAATGCGAAAGAAATAACTTGCCAGAAAAATGTCCAATCGAGCTAAAAAGATGGAATAAGGAAATTAAACATGTCCACAAAGAAATCATAGATCCATGAGGTCTGGTGAGAAAACATGAAGACATAGAAGATCTACCAACTTGGACAAGAACAATAACATAACAAGAACCAAAATGAATGAAAATATTTTTGGTTGATGGAAGGTTTTCAAGAACTAGTGATTCTCTTGCATCAGATATTCGATGTTAATGAAAAGTGAGTCCCTCACTTTTGTAGGGCCAAAGGGAATCCAATACGGTCTACCTCAACCTACGAAATCCAAGAAGAATCCTCCATTGGTCTAATTTATAAATTCACCAGATATTATTTGTATTGTCTTCCATGAGTCTTTCTCCCATCTCTAACATTCAAAATATCTATTATCCCATATAATTATTATTTAGGAAGATTTTATTCTAATTTTTCTTTACTATCTTCACTAAATTATGCTTGATGGTATTGAGGTAGATCTGCAATGTTGAATATAGGTGATATACCCATTTCATCTGGTAACTCTACTTCATATGCATTTCCTAAATCAAACTTCTTCAAAATCCTATAGGGTCGAAACTTCCTCATCTTAAGCTTACTGTATGTGCCAATTGGGAATATTTCCTTCCTCAAATATATGATTACTTCATCTCCAACTTCGAACTCCTTGTGTCTCCTCTTTTCGTCTAGTCGCTCCTTATATTTTCAGTTCATATCTTCCAAATGCTGCTTCACATGAGTATGCAATTTTAAAATATGTTCTACAAATTCCTCTACTTTTTCACTCCTTTTCTATTCTTTACTGATTTCTCACAATTTTGATATACCTCTAGGATGAACTCTAGTAACAATCTCAAAAGGTTTCTTTCTTGTACTCTTGCTCACCGAATTTTGTAGTAAAACTCTGTTTGTGCAAGGGATAAATTCCAACTTCATGTCTTCTCTCCAACCAAAAATTTCAACAAATTTCCCAAACTCTTGTTCACAACATCTATCTATCCATCATTATGTGGGTGAAATGTAGAATTTAACTTCAAGTCTATCTCCAACTTCTTCCAAATTTTCCTTCAAAATTAACCAACAAAATTTATATCTTTGTCTAAAACAATACTCCTAGGTAATCAATGCAATCTGATAGCTTCCTTGAAAAAAGAGTCTCCTACATGTACTACATTATTTGTCTTCTTACAAGATATGAATTGTACCTTCTTAGAAAATTTATCTACCACCACAAATATAAAATAATAACCTCTTTGTGTATTCAGAAAACAAAGCATGAAATCCATGCTGATATCCCCCCAAGGTCTTTCTAGAACTATCAAAGGTTTTCATAATCCAACATTCTGACTACTCTCTTTTGTAACTTGAAAAACTCTACAACTCTGCATAAATTTCTTGAAATCCTTATGAATCTAGGGCCAAAAGTAATTATCACTTACCAATGCTCATGTTTTATCAATTTCAAAGTGTCCTGCCAATCCTCCACTATGTTTCTCCTTTACAAAATTGTCCCTCATTGAACTTTGGGGTATACACAATTGATTTACTTTGAAAAACATTTCCTCCTAGATGAAATAATTCAACCACTGACTTCTATCCTCCAAAACTAGTTCCTTACATGCTCTCTAAGGTTCTACAAAATTTAGGTCTTCCTCCTACAATCTCTTCAATTCATCAAATCCGAATATCTCCATTCTCATTTGTTTCAATAAATTCCTTATTATACTTAGAGCATAAACAACTCTATTTGAATTTCCACTCCTATGTATCAAAAAAAAAGTATAGCTCTACAAGAATTCCACCCATCTCATGTGTTTCTAATATGACTTTGAGTTTTCAAGTATTGAAAAGCCTGATGATCGATATACAACACAAAATCCTTAGAAAAAAATCAATGTCTCCACTTCTTTATGGATTGAAATATGGCATAAAACTCTTGATCATACACTAAATAAGGTTTCCTTGTATCATTGAACTTATCACTGAAATACGCTATTGGTCTCCCTTCTTGACTTAGCACTACTCCAATTTCATTTCAACATGCATAACAGTCTACCTAATATACCTTAATAAAGTCTGGTAAAGCCAGCACAGGTTTTTCAATCACCTTTTTTTTAACAACTCAAAACTTTTATCTGCTCTAGATGTCCACCTAATATTCTTCATATCTCCTCTCATTATTTTTATCATAGGACTGCAAATAAAATTGAAATTCCTAATGAAATTTTGGTAGAAACTAGCCAATCCATGAAATGATCTTACCTCTCCAATGATTTCATGTGTAGGCCATTCAGAAATTTCTCTTACCTTCTCGGGATCCATCTTCAATCCATCCACTGATATCACAAACCCAAGATATACCAATTCTTCCTTCATAAAACTACACTTCTTGATGTTTATCAACAATTTCTCTTCCGTCAACCTCTATAAAACTTATCTTATATACATAAAAAATGTTCTTCTCTAGTCTTATTGAAAATGTAGATGTTGTCCAAATAGAAAATCACAAAATTACCCAAGAATTTCTTCAATACTTCATTCATCAACCTCATGAAATTACTCGGTGCATTTGTCAGTCCAAAAGGAATCACCAACCACTCATACAATCCTTCATTTTTCTTGAATTTTTTTTTCTACTCATCTCCTTCGATTCTGATCTGATGATATCTACTCTTCAAATCTATCTTTTAAAAGTAATTATCTCCAATAAAACAATCCACAATATCATCCATCTAGGGAAAATGAAATCTATACTTCACTATGATATTATTTATGGCTCTAGAGTCTGTACACATCATGCATTCTCCATCCTTCTTAGGTTCTATCACTGCATGTACTACACAAGGGATTAAGCTTTCTCTGATCAAACCTTTTCTCAAAAACTCTTGCAATTTTCTATTCAATTCTTCATTCTCTTCTGGTGTCATCCGATGTACTGGTTTATTAGGTAAACTAGATCCAATAATTAGATCCATGCAATGACTAATGCTCCTTAGAGGTGGCAATCCATCAAGTACATTATATGAAATGATAGCTTCATATTTTTCCAACAATTACTTAATCTCCTCAAGTTTTCCTTCTACATGCTTCAACTCTCCCACCTTCTTAGGAACCAAGGCATAACACATGTTTTCACATCTCAATTCATCCATAAATCTCCTCCCATAAACCAAAAAAATTCTGCCAGTCATGCAAACCTCAACTTTAGGAACATCCTCCAAGGGTAACAAGGTCTGCTTCATCCATTAGCAACAATAGTGTATATATATTATTTTTTCCATCATAAATAGCCTTTCTATCATATTTCTAAGGTCTTCACAAAAAAATATGGTATACATCCATAGGCATGATATCACACAAAACTTCATCATGATAATTTCCTATCTTCAATTTCACCAAACATTGCTCACTTACCAATAGCTTATGCTCATCTTGAATCCAATTTATCTAATAGGGCTTCAAGTGTTTCAATCTTTCTAACTTCAATTTGGTCAACATTTTTTTAGAATCCAAGTTCTTTGAGCTTCCACTGTCAATGATTACTTTACAATATTTATCAACTACCTTGCATTTGGTCTGAAACAAATTATTTCTCTGCAATGATTCCTTCTCCAATTCACTTTGACACAATACTCTCATATTTACCAACACTTCTCCTTCTTCCTATTGATTAGGTGATCCATCATGATTCTCCTCAATAAAGGATACTCTCCTATTTTTTCAATATTTCTACTTGTCTCTCCTTGTTTGCATTCAAAGGCTGGATGTCCTTCTCCACCACATTTGAAACAAGTTCACCCGAATATTGTTTTCTCCTATCCTCTATAATCTATTCTATATCCTTCATTTTTCGTAACCACCATATCCTCCTCTTTGATAATAGTTTCCATCATCTCTTTGGTATAAATTCTCATTCTTACTGACCTCTTTATCCTTGTTCTGATCTAGAAAAGATCCTCTTCCTCCTCTAGTAAAATCCTCCCTTTTTAAAATTTTCCACCTCTTCTTATCTGTATTTTCTCCTATCTTTTGTTTATCTTCTCTTCTTCTTTCAGGGCACATTGATATTCTTCTTCCACACTCAAAAACTTAATCAAACTGATCCCATCTTGTATAGATGACCTCAAACCATTTACATATCTAGCTACTTGTTGAATCTCATCCTTTGAATGCCCAGATCTAATGTTAAACTTATAGAACTCCTCAGTATACTTTGTCACACTTGATTCCTTTTGTTTCAGATTCTACAACTTCTTGAACAAAGTGATCTGATAGTTAGTAGGCATGAAATTTATCTTCATCTTATTGACCATTCGATCCCATGATCTTATCTTCATCTTTCCTTTTATTTTCCTATCTGTCTACAAATTTTCCCACCAAAGCAATGCATTTCCTCTCAAATTTGTACAAGAAAATTTCACCTTCTTATATTCTAAGGTACCTTCAAAATTAAAGTACTTTTCCATCTCTATTAGCCAATCTAGCAGTTCATCTGAATCCAACTTACCATTATAATTCAGTGGATTGAAATGTGGTTTAGTGTTTACTTTGGTTTAGTGTTTACTTTGGTTAGGGCTCTTATGAACCTTTCTTCTCCCTAGTCAAGGCTAGGTTTCTCTTCTCTTAAAAATTCTTCATGTTATTCTACTTCTTCATCACTCACATCATCAACTAGTTGACCTCTCCTCTGGGTAGTTTATACTTCTTCCAATATAGAAACAATCCCTCTCAATATCTCCATTACAACTAGGTCTGCATTTATGCGCGCTTCATTTCCTCTACCATTTCTTCTTCCCACCATCTTTACAAAAGTCTTTTGTAGTTGCAGGTCAGATCCTCAGTCCACCACCCCACAAAAATTCATGCACAAGACTGTACAAAATATGACAATCTCACAAGGAATGAATCTCGCTCTAATACCAATCTAGTTCAGTCACTGTAGGATGGTCCTTAAAGAGAAAAATCTAGGCCATGCAATTAGAGTAATACAATAGAAGTAGCGCATAATCTGGAGGAAAATATATATACAAATATTCTTATTATCAGAAATTTTGATTACATATAGTTAGCCACATCCAGGGTTATAGATTCAACTCACAGTCATGATACAACATGCTCAAAATATAGTGCTCATACATGCGAGCAAAAATATTACAGATGATCTGATTAGGATCTAGACTAAATTTCAGATTGAATGCTTAATTAAAAAAACAACTTTTCAGAATTTTAATTCATGCATACATTAATGAAATTATGCATCAAAACTTAAGATGAGAAATGGAATTGAGAGAAAATAAGATAGAAGGTGCAAACAGAGTTTGATTACGGAGTTCGCCACAAATGTGACTACGTCTCCGGGTCAGCTCCAATAGAGTATAATTGATCCGATTAATCTCTAGAATCAATTACAATGAGGCACCAAGACCATCACTTTGGTAGCATAACACTACTCCGACGTACAAAATGGCTTCAAAATGATCTCCTTTCTTCGTATCACCTGACACCTGTTTCTCTCACCACTTAACTTGAAAAATTCTCTTAAAAATTACTTAAACTCACACCCCCCATTCTACCCTTTTTATACAAAAAAATAACTCAAATTGGTTCATAACCAATTTATTTTCAAAACCTCCCAATATCCCCTTTACACAGAAAATATTATTTGAAAATCCCCCCTTATTTACATAGGGATATCCTCCCGTTAAAACAACCCATCCAATTTTAGATAAAATCTTCATGGGTGGCCTCTTGTAATTTTATTCCATAATTCATTTTAGGATTTATTAGGAGATCTTAATAATTCACCTTTGAACGGGCTTGATTTTGTTAAGGATTTAATCCTTAATTATAGGGGGTGAATTGGTTGGAAATTTGTTTTTTTTCTTTAAAAATAATGTTTAAGTTCCCCTTAAAAAGGGGATCTCCCAACCACATGTATTTTTAAATATTAAAGGGGTTTTATCCCATTTAAATAGGGGTAAATTTGTTTTGTTTTAAATTAAGACCCCACCTACTTTTTCTCACGTAGGCCTTAAATTAAGGCTTTTAAATGGGAGGAGTGGTAGGCTTTTATATTTATTTATTTATTTATTTTTAAATAAAGCCATGTCCAACAAATTGCCGCCACATGTAACTTCGGGAAGCCACCATGTGTTACCTCATGATTCATCCATGTCAGCATGATGATGTCATGCTGACATCATCATTGTACCTTCAAGTCAACTGAGCTTTGACCTTCCATATCTTGCACATATGAGATTCGATTTGCGTAAAACAAACACTATCGAAAAACTCTTGCCAAGCTCTTCACGTTGACATAAATTTTGACCACTTTTGGTGACATCAAATTTTGACCTTTTTTCTTGCCTTGGACCCTGAGTTGACCAGTTGTTGACTGAACTTTGACCGGCAATAACTTGGGCTTCGTAGCTCTATTTGACTCCATTCAAGTTGCATTGGAATCAGGACATCGAGCTCTTTCTAATGGTGCTAAAATCTGGAGTATTGGAGACACTTCAATTTTCGGTGAAAATATCCCCCGGATCAGGCCTCCCCACTGAAGAACTTTTGGACCTCCAAAAGTGGCATTTATTCAAACATCAAGTGAGGACTTGGCCTCCCCACTTGTCCTGTATCATTTGTACATTTGTATACCTGGCTCACAATCACAACAAAGACTGCAACAACATTGTTGAACATAAACATCACTTTATCACTTCCATAAGCATCTACATCAACTATTGTAGCCACTAACCAACAAACATTGACTAGCATCAAGTTGAACAACAATGCAGAAATGAAAGAGAATAAATCAACAACATATCGATCTCCCACAACAGAAACATTTTTTCCCAAGGGACCATCAATGCTTTCAATCACCATTCCCTCATGCTGTACTGTTGGTGTATCCTGCAACATCTGACCTTGGTTAGCTACTCCAAGTTCATGTCTAGAACCACCTGTACTGATAGACATAAGAGTTAACTCTTTACTTGCATTAATCACCCTCTTTAATTGCCCCGTGTTTGTAAAAGAACGATCAGTCTTAATCCTGTGAGAATGTACAATATACTGAATGCCATCTTTAAACAAATGATAATGATTCTTTTCCCTGTAGAAAATAGCTTTCCTGTCATATAAATAAGGGCTACCAAGCACTATCCCACAGATATCCAGTGGAACCACATCAAACTGTACTTCATCCACAAACTTACTAGTGATTGTGAATCTTAAGGTGCATTGTCTTGTTACTTGCAGCTTATCATTTTCACAAATCCAGCCTAGTGGATAAGGTTTCTTATGCTGTGTAGTTTTTAATCCCAAGTTTCTTACAACACTTTCGAAATTAAGTTAACTTGAGAACCACTATCTATGAGTGCATCAATTTTACTGTTCTTAGCAACAACCCTTAAATGAAACAACTCATTCCTTTTCTTATCTTCAGAGAAATCATTAACTGTAGAAGTAGAAGCACAACTAGCAACAAAAACACCAGAAATAGGAGCTTTACCTTTTAGACCCATAGCTGTTATCTTAGTCTCATCATCTGAATCTGAACCAAGATCCATAACAACATTTGTGGCTTTCTCCTTACCTTTCTGTTTCTGATTACGTTTCTGAGCCCACTTAGGCCTCAGTTCAGGATGCAACTGCCAACAATGTTCTTCATCATGACCCTTCCTGTCACAATGAGAGCAAGCAAACTTATCATCCTTCTTAACTGTAGCTATCTTCTTTCCTTTCCCTGTCTCTGCAACCTTAGAAGATTTCTTTACATCATTATCAAACTTATCAATAAAAGATCCTTTACCCCTTGACTCTAAGTGGGTAGCTTGGACACAAACTTCATCCAAGTTGTTAGGATTCAAAACCAAAATAGAATGCCTAAGGTAGGAATGCAGACCTCCTATGTACTTCAACAAAGTGTCCTGGGTGTACAAAGGAACATTCAAAGCAATAGCCCTTTTTCTAAATTCATGGGTGTACTCCTGGACAGATTGACCCTTCCCTTGCCTAAACATTTGCCAGTCCATCATTAACTATTGCATATGGCCTAAGGGATAGAATTGCTTTTTAAGAGCATTAATAAATTCTGCCCAAGTTAAACTGACTCTACCATGTTGTGAAACTTCTGCCTTAGTCTTACTCTCCCACCAGGTTAAAGCTGTACCTCCTAACCGAAGAGTAGCTAATTGGATCCTATCAACATCATCTAATAGGTTCTGGACTCTACAGTAGACTTCTACTTGCTGAATCCAATCATCCAATTTTTCAGCATTAAGTTCACCACAATACTTTGGTAAATCAAATTTTACATCCAACTTAATTTTAGGCTTATGCCCATTCTTGAAAGGATTAAAAGAAGTAGAATAAGGAGAAGATGGAGAAGAGGGAGAAGAAGAAGAAAAGGGGTGATCTGGTTGCTTGCCACCATCTCCATGTTGTTTCTCTTTCTTGTCTTCATGAACATCTTCCTTCGATGAACCTCCTTCACGTTCCTTCCATTCTTGTCTTTCTTGGAAAAGGATGTCCACCTTAGCCTTCATCTCAAGGAATTCTCTTCGGAATTCCTGCTCACTGATTTCTTCAGGAACCTCCATTCTAGACACAGACATCTTCAGAAAACTTCTTCGCTTCCCAATCTCAGGATTAAAGTCTTCAAGCTTGCCTTCACCCTTCTGAATCCTGGATCTCGTTAGCATTCAAGAAAACAACTGCAATAATAGTCAATTGAGCTCTGATACCACTTGATCTGATTAGGATCTAGACTAAATTGCAGATTGAATGCTTAATTAAAAACACAACTTTTCAGAATTTTAATTCATGCATACATTAATGAAATTATGCATCAAAACTTAAGATGAGAAACAGAATTGAGAGAAAAGAAGATAGAAGGTGCAAACAGAGTTTGATTACGGAGTTCACCACAAATGTGACTACGTCTCCAGGTTGGCTCCAATAGAGTACAACCGATCCGATTAATCTCCAGAATC
Organism: Sequoiadendron giganteum; assembly: GCA_007115665.2. Classification (NCBI taxonomy): domain Eukaryota; kingdom Viridiplantae; phylum Streptophyta; class Pinopsida; order Cupressales; family Cupressaceae; genus Sequoiadendron; species Sequoiadendron giganteum. The sequence continues at coordinate 139,636,199 of CM021101.1, forward strand.
AATTACAATGAGGCACCAAGACCATCACTTCGGTAGCATAACACTACTCCGACGTACAAAATGGCTTCAAAATGATCTCCTTTCTTTGTATCACCTGACACCTATTTCTCTCACCACTTAACTTGAAAAATTCTCTTAAAAATTACTTAAACTCACACCCCCCATTCTACCCTTTTTATAAAAAAAAATAACTCAAATTGGTTCATAACCAATTGATTTTCAAAACCTCCCAATATCCCCTTTACATAGAAAATATTATTTGAAAATCCCCCCTTATTTACATAGGGATATCCTCCCGTTAAAACAACCCATCCAATTTTACATAAAATCTTCACGGATGGCCTCTTGTAATTTTATTCCATAATTCGTTTCAGGATTTATTAGGAGATCTTAATAATTCACCTTTGAACGGGCTTGATTTTGTTAAGGATTTAATCCTTAATTATAGGGGGTGAATTGGTTGGAAATTTGTTTTTTTTCTTTAAAAATAATGTTTAAGTTCCCCTTAAAAAGGGGATCTCCCAACCACATGTATTTTTAAATATTAAAGGGTTTTATCCCATTTAAATAGGGGTAAATTTGTTTTGTTTTAAATTAAGACCCCACCTACTTTTTCTCACATAGGCCTTAAATTAAGGCTTTTAAATGGGAGGAGTGGTAGGCTTTTATATTTATTTATTTATTTATTTTAAATAAAGCCATGTCCAACAAATTGCTGCCACATGTAACTTTGGGAAGCCACCATGTGTTAGCTCATGATTCATCCATGTCAGCATGATGATGTCATGCTGATGTCATCATTGTACCTTCAAGTCAACTAAGCTTTGACCTTCCATATCTTGCACATACGAGCTCCGATTTGCGTAAAACAAATAGCGTCAGAAAACTCTGGCCGAGCTCTTCGCGTTGACATAAATTTTGACCACTTTTGGTGACATCAAATTTTGACCTTTTTTCTTGCCTTGGACCCTGAGTTGACCAGTTGTTGACTGAACTTTGACTGGCAATAACTTGGGCTTCATAGCCTTGTTTGACTCCATTCAAGTTGCATTGGAATCAGGACATCGAGCTCTTTCTAATGGTGCTAAAATCTAGAGTATTGGAGACACTTCAATTTTTGGTGAAAATATCCCCTGGATCAACAGATCAAACTCTATATTATTTTTAATCTAATTGATCTTGATTGATTGCTATCCTAATGATCCATTATAAGATTTATATCATATCCGTAAATCTAGACACATCTACTTCGGCCAAAGATTATTACAATATCTGATGAAGGAAATGTAATGTGTGCATGAACAAGTCGGCTTTAAATCTGAATTTATTCCATGGTAGATGTGCATACACTCATCACTTAGGTCCACACTTGAAATTTACTCATAACCGTCAATTCTCAAGCAAAGGAAATAGGAGAACTCAATGCTAAAATTGATTAGAAAATAGATTCACAGATGTCTATCCAAGAACATGAACAAAAGGTTCAAGCAATGTGACAACAATGGATTGATGAATTCAAGGGAACTATGCAGAAACTCACAACTCTAGTGGGTTTGTATCCTTTACATAGAGACATGCAAAATGTCTAGCTGGGGGGAAATGATGAGCATAGAATAAGTCCACTATTTTTACCTTATAATTTCATTTTTATCTATGTCCTTGTCCCTAATCCTATCACCATTTTTTGAAGGAACCTTAATATTTGATAAAATAAGGAAAGAAGTTGGGATTAATAAATTACTAAAAATCATGATAAATCTAATTGTTTTGTGTCCAAATGGCAGGAAATAGCTCAAAAGAAAGTTGAAGGCTGTTACAAATAGGAGGACCTTAGGAAGTTAATGAAGTGAAATCAGCAAGATGTTGTTGAGACTTATTATTTTATTTAATTTTTTTTTCATTTAGTGCCAAAAGTGCCCTACGGCCTTTTATCAATCATCAAGACTCTTGTTTGTGAGTGGTCGAAAGGTCGAATGAAAAAATAAACCTATTTTTTGTTTATAGTATGATCAAACAATATATATGTATGCATGACGAAAACAAAATAATAATAGATATAATTAAGGAACCAGACCTACATAATAGAGAAGGATCGACATTTTATTTTGCATCTATCATTCTGTTAAATGAGAACTAGCATGGAGTATATTTGAGTTTGTGAGTTCCATCATCCAATAACCGGTGAAGGTAGGGCCCACTTCCTCGATTGTTGTTGATTATGGTGTTAGATGTATATGTGTGGTAATGTGTGTTTTATAGTTGTTTGATTGATTCCCATTTCTGAGTTGATTCATTTACTGCATCTATGTAATTCATTTGTTATTAATTCCTACAGTTTGGATCCTTACTGATTCATTCAATATTTGTTGGTATTTATGTTTCATCAAATTAGTTATTGCCAATGTTGAGAACAATTTTTTACTATAGGACAAAATCATACAAAGATGAACATGAAAAAGTGAGATATTCTATTTTATAATCAATATCTTTGATTCTATTTTTTACTCATTATTCTACTTCATAGAGTTTTATTCCTATTCTATTTTATGTCAATAATCTATTTTTGTTGCAAAACTATCTCTTTATAGGTTCCTGTCAGTCTACCAATTGGATTTCTTTTCAAATACAAGTTACATTAATTTGCATTCATCAACCCTTGGTTTTTAAATTGGATCTCTTTGAAATATTGCCACAACATGGTTCAAAAGCCTATGTTCTTGCATTAACACTTCAGGATAAATTGAGGGAACCATTTCCAAGAACTTAAATAAAACCTATTTCAAAAGTAAATTAAAACCATAGTTTAGTCCAATCATTTTTGTGTCGTTCCCAGGGAACGGTATTAAATACCTACATTTTCAGTAAACTAAGTTAAGAACATTGTGTTAAGGAGAAATTCCACACAACTGTTTGGTAATTATCCTTAGTTTTCTTTTCCATAGACTATTTAGCTATATGAATCGTAATAGAGATAATAAGGGAAGATTTATTAGGAAAGAGAAGGGAAGTAATTCACAACTTGAAAAATCCAAAAATATGTCAACAGCATCCATTAAGATGCCACAACTTGAAGAATTGCAAGATAACTCAAAAGTATTTATTAACGAGGGTAGCCCAACTCAGGAGGAAGTGAAATCTAAATTACCTTTGTTAGAATTACATGAACCTGATCTAGAGAAGTGTGCTATCGATACCACTATTGTTCAAACACCTATGAATACCCAACCAGTCTCTTCCGAAATATTACACAAAAATGTTGAACAAATTCTCAAAGGGTCTTATGGAGAAGAAGTTGGTACATTTGTTGAGGAAGGTCACGAGCCCTTAATAAATTATTTTACTCCTTGGGCATTTCAAGTTATGGATGTAGAAAACAACAAAAATAACAACAACAACAACAACAATAGCGAAAATCATAAGAGGATATTGGCCAACAAAAATGTAGTTACTTTTGAGTTTTCAATTATAGATCCCGAGAGAGATGCCCCCATGAAGAATATTCCTCATTCTGCTTTACCTATTTCTCGAGGTCTTTCAGTAGAAGATCCTAATATTTTTTCGTTTGAATTTGATGTGTTGTGTCACAATTATGATTATCAAAATGATGCACAAAAACTCAAACTATTTCCAGCTACATTGAGGGATGCTTCTTTGCGATAGTTTATGAACCTTCGAAATATCAAAATGTGGGCAGTCATGAAGGAACTATTCTTGAAAAAATATCAAGAATATATTGCAAAACAAAGGAGGTTTGGGATGATATTTTCTACATGACTCAAAAAGAGGAGGAGTCCATAGAAGACTAGATCATTTTATTTTTAGTATTCAATGGTCTCACGAGGAAAAACAAAATTATGATACTATTAAAATGTTATTTCTTAGGGGCATAAGAGATGATGTTATGGAAGCATTGAATTTAATAGGAAAAGGAAATATATCTAAATTGGAATTTACTAATATTTGTGATATTTGCATGAACTATTCAAGGTCACGACATTCAGGAAGGAGTTATCCAAGTAAACCTCATACTACAAATAATATGATAGGTATCACGAAGAGGGAAATATGATATTTACTTAAAGGACTTAAAACAAATTTGCTAAATCATATGGGGAAATAGATAGATACTCTTTACAACCGTAGGAAGCAAGAAGAAATTGAGAAGGCTTTAGCTATGTTTTTTCCAACATATCATAAAAAGCATGGTATTGAGGACTAGCCATACAATAGGACAAAAATTCCATCCCGAGAAGAGGTTAGTAAGACCTCCACACTGAAACCTTTTCCTACAGGAATGCCCGAAATGGAATATTCTAAGGAAATTGTCTATTGCATGGCCCCTAGGTGATATTTTCGACCATGGGCTATGCACCCTAGTGTGATGAATGATTAAATTGTTTTAGGACCTAGTCAATCCAACTCCTACCAATTTGGATGGAATGGGGGTGGAAACAACCCCCATACCTTTAGTGGATGCCACAATATCCATATACTTTACAGTTGTCGCAATAGGAACAGAGGCCACAACCACCACAACCCTCAATATATCAACAACAACCATTCCCATTTCCACCACCTTCTATGGTTAACCTTTACCATCAATCACAACAACTTCTTCTAGGGTTGCCATCTTTGACTACTCAACCTATAAATCCAACAAATCAACCACCACAACCACCAAGACCTACATCTATGCCAACCTAACCAAATCCCAACCCCAATAATAAGGCTACTAAGCCAGTGTATAACAATGAGCCAATAGGATACTCTAGTTATCCCATAAATGCATTAGAGATAGATGGAGTCAAGTTAAGGCCAGGTCAGATCTTTTGGGGCCCACTATTACAGAAATCAATGAAGAATCATAATGAGAGCCAACTAAGGAACCACCTTTTCTTGAAAGATTTCAATCTGAACCAATACAAAGGGAGGATTCTCAATTTGAGTTTGATATGGTTAATGAATTACACAATGCTAAGATAAAAATTCCTTTATTGCGGGATATCAAGGAAATTCCTATGTACACAAAAACAATTCGTGAACTTTGTACTCAGAAGCATAAAAAGAAGCAAGATCTAAAGATTTTTCAAGTCATTAGACAATTGGAAAATCTTATACTTGGGAATTTAACCATTCCAAAATATTTTGATCAAGGAAGTCTGGTCATTAAGGTAGCAATTGGTAAAGTAAGTATTCCTAATACTCTTGTGGGTTTAGGTGCTGCAATTGATGTAATGACAAATGAAACAAAGGAAAAATTGTCATTAGAAGGAATTAGGCCTCCTCTTACATTTCTTCAAATGGATGATAGATCTTTGGTTAAGATTGAAGGTGTAATTGAGGATGTAATTCTTTCTATTCATTCATGGGAATATCCAACTGAATTTGTGATTTTGTAGGCAAAGATTAAGCTGGGGGGATACCTCCTAATTTTGGGATGATCTTGGTTAGCAACTGTGGATGCCTATATTAATTTTCGATCATGGGACATGGTTATTTATAATGGTAAGCACAAGAAGTAGTTGACTCTATACCCACCAACACAACCTTTATTGGAAACAAAGGACCCAGTTTGGATTGATAGTGACTTGGATGAGGCATTACCAATTATAACAATTGATAAAGCCCTAGATATGGAAGAACCTACTGAAGATAATTTTCTTGTTAATTTTCTTCTTAAAAGGTATACATCTGATGAAATTTTTAAAAACATGGTCCTTCATTCAGGTATAAATACTCAATGTCCTTTTGGGATTTTTCCATTGGTTGGTAGTTCACAATCTCTCTAATATTTTATCAGATTGCATAAATTGCTACCCCATAATTTCTTGTATGATTCAATTTTATTTTCTGATGGGCCACCTATTTTTTAAGCCTTAGCCATTAACTCACCCGTACAATCTAGAGCTATGGAAAATTTTCCTAATCGTAAACTCAACATTAATCCACAATTAACCCCTGAACAAATCCAAGAGCTTATTACCATACTTAGAACAAACAAAGATGCATTCGATTAGGAGTACCAATATATACATGGAATTCATCTTGATACCTGTACCCACCGTATCTACATTGAGGAAGGAAGTCGTCTAATTAGGCAACCAAAACGTCGTCTTAATCCTACTTTGCCTGAAATAGTTAAGGAGGAATTACAAAAAATGTTAAATGTTGGGTTTATATATCCTATCTCGGATAGTCAATGGGTTTCTCCTTTTGTTGTGGTCCCTAAGAAAAATGGTAAATAGAGAATTTTTGTGGATTATAGAGAATTAAATAAATCTACTAAGAAAGATCATTTTCCATTACCATTTATTGATCAAGTGTTGGATACTCTTGCAGGTAAGAAATTCTTTTATTTTCTAGATGGATTCAGTGGTTACAATTAGATTCAAATTGTGGAAGAAGATCATGACAAAACTAATTTTACTTGTCCTTGGGGGAATTTTTATTATGGATTCTTTCCATTTGGTTTGTATAATGCTCCTGCTACTTTTCAATGGATAGTGTTAAGCATTTTTGCAGATCTTGTCAATGAATGTGTGGAGGTATATATGGATGATTTTACTAGCCATGGTGATACTTATGAGGAGGCCAAAGAAAATTTAGAAAAATTACTTAGGCATTGTATAAATACTAATTTATCATTAAGTCATGAAAATACCATATGCTTATGACCGAAGGAATTTTTCTAGGACTTGCCCACACCTTCTATTCAGAAAGATATTCGATGTTTTCTTGGTCATGCAAGATATTATCAGAGATTTATTCAAAATTTTACTAAAATTACTTCTCCTTTGTTTTCTTTGTTGGCTAAAGATGTTACCTTCTCCTGGACACCTGAGTGTCAATAAGGCTTTGAGGCCATCAAAACAAAGCTTATAACCACACCAATTTTACAAGGACCCAATTGGGAGTTGTACTTGGCCAAAAGAAGGATAATATCTTCTACTCTATTTACTACATCAACAAAAATTTCATAGGGGCTAAGGTAAATTACATAGTAACTAAAATAAAAAAATTAGCTATTGTCTATGTGATTAATAAATTTTGGCATTATATTACTAGGTATAAAGTTGATGTTCACACAGATCATTCTACAATTAAATTTAAATGAATAAACCTCTGATAACTAGTAGAGTCATTTGATGGTTGCTTTTTCTTCAAGAGTTTGATATAACTATACTTGACAAGCCTGGTTGAGAAAATATGGTTGCAGATTTTTTGTCCAAATTGCAACACTCTAACACTAAACCCTCTCTAGTCAATGATGCATTTCCCGATGAACATCTATTTTCCATAGCCACAAAGAGCCTATGGTTTTCTGATATTGCAAACTATCTAGTCACATGCAAGTTTCCACCACACTTCTCTTCTTGATAATGATGAAAGTTGGTTGGAGTTAGTGGACAATATGCATGGATCAATGGATTTCTCTTCTGCAATAGCATTGATAATATTATGTGACATTGTGTATGTAAATATGATGTTTTCAATATAATTCGCATATGTCATAAATAGCCATGTGGGGGAAATTTTTTTGCTCGAAGAACTACAGAGAAAATTCTTACTACAGGTTAATATTGGCCTACAATCCACAAAGATTGTAGGCACTATGTTCATCGTTGTGACAAATTTCAATGCATGGGTCAACCTACACGGTCAGATGAGATACCTTTGCACCCTCAATTTTCTATTGAGCCATTTGAGAAATCGAGCCTTGATTTTGTTAGCCCAATCAATCCACCCTCATGAAACAAGAAATATATCATTGTATGCACTAATTATGTCACCAAATGGGTTGAGGTAGTAGCTCTTAAACATGCCAGAGATGCAAAGGTAGCTGATTTCTTGTATTCTAAGATTTTTACAAGGTTTGGTGTGCCCCGAGAAATAACCACAGATCAAGGACCATAGTTTACATCTAAACTCATCTCTGTTTTGGTTCATGAATATGAGAGTCGACATCGAAATTCTTCACCTTATCATCCTCAGGCCAATGGAAAAGTTGACATTACTAATAGATAGATCAAAAATATTCTTACAAAGACAATTGCACTCCATAGGATTGATTGGGATACACAACTTCCTGAAGCTGTGTAGGCCTATCGTACAATGTGGAAAACCACCACTAGTTTGACCCCTTATGAACTTGTCTATGGTAAGAAGGAAATACTTCCCATTGAGTTTGAGGTAAAGAATCTTCGCACTACACTTAATTTAGGTATGAATCTTTTAGATGCACAGAAAGTACAGATTGATCAACTACAGTCCTTAAATGAACTGTGCCATGAAGCTCTCTTTCTCTCTGAGGTTGTTCAGAAAAAGTGTGCCTTGTGGCATGACCGTCACATTCGTCAATGATCATTTCAAACTAGTGATTGGGAACTTTTATATGACTCCTACTTTAAGGACTTCAAGGGGAATTTTCAAACATTATGGCTAGGACCCTACGAGATCCAAAAAATATATGATAATGGTGTTGTTCATCTCTTTACATTGGACTCTGAACGAAGAACTCTCCTTGTTAATGGCCACCACCTTAAAGTATATAAGAAGCCTCTTTCCAAAGAAGCTTTATTTCTTGCAATGGCAGAGGAAATTACTATTGTTCCTTTTGGTCCCCTCCTGGATTTACCACATATATCATATAAAAAAGAAAAAAAAATAGAAAAAAAGAAAAAAAGAAAAAAAAAAAAAATCCTGAAAACCATTCAGCGATCATTATTCGTTTAATAAACTTAGTAGTGAAAATTTAATTTTCTTCACTACTAGGCGGTAATCGATTGAAAATAGGGCAACCGACGGTCTATTATCGTAAGAGATTTTTTTTTTAAATAAAAAAAGAAAAAAATAAAATAAAAAATAAAAAATAAAAAACCTCCTCTCCTTTTCTCTACCAAGAATGTTCTGTCCATTTCTCTTTCCTTTTCTATGCCTCTCCTATCCACTTTTCCCATGGTTGTTTATGTCTTTCAACCAACAACCATTTTTCTGCTCGGTGATATCTTTTTTTTACTACAGAAACTCTTATTCCTAGCTCTAACTCCCATTGTTTCTTTGCCAAGAGGCGCTATTCACTTCCGCATGTGTGATAGGTGTTCACTAGTTATTTTTCATATGGTGCCTTTTTGTCCATTGATATTATGACTCCTTTGCCTAGTGGTCTTGTCGTCGTCATCTTCTCTCGGTCATTCTATCATCTCCATCTACCATACGCTTTTTCTATCTTTTCATTATTGCTCTTTTGTTGTCCCTTTCAGGCAATCTACTCTCGATGACTATCATCAGTCAGTATGGGTTCTTGTTTGTCACATCGACCCTCTTTTTGGTCAAATCTTCATTGATTTTTGATCTTATTCATTATTTTAGAGCATGCAATGTACCTTTTGGTGATCGTGGTAATCGGTAATGAATATTTCCCTATTTCTTTCTGTATTTTATTTATATTATGGTTTCCTTTTGTCAAATGTTTCTTTGACCTATGGATGGTTCAGCCAATCAATTGGGGGGACAAGTTGTCTATGTCATCATATTTTATGAGGGTTATCTTTTTAATTATTTCCACATTAAAAATCTCATTTACTATATTTGTTGCCATCTCGCAGCCAGATATTTACTACTAAATCTAACCCTTAAACAACATCTCTTTGGAAACTATATTCCTTCAAATTAACTAGTATTGAGTTATAGAGAGTTCCTGTCAACATCGCAAGAGGTCACCGTCCATAGCATGAGCCCATCACCATGCAAAATTTGAAAACACATGTTGAGGCATATGTAGAGTTTTAGAAGGCTCATTGGGATACTTATTTAAAATGGTTACAAGGGTTTGATGAGAGGGTGGAGCTAGAATTTTCCCATAACTCTCACAACCAAAAGGCTATTGTTTGTGGGATCGATATCATAGTTACAAAGGACACCATTGCACAATTTTTTGGAATTCTATTGAGTAGAGAATAGTATTTTCAAAAGAAGTCAAAGTAGTCCATAGAGTTACAACTAACAAGCAAGAAATTTTTGCTCAGAGGAGAATCTATGGAAATGGTTTTCAGGCAAGGTACCAAGCTACAATAATTACCAGGGTATTGGAGGGAAGTTGCTAGGTACATAATTCAATATATTACTTGTGAAGGAAGATTTCAGTATGTTTTTGCTCAACATTTCAAATTGATGTTGTATTTACGACAAGGGTTGTTGATTAATATTCCATGCTTTCCATATCAGGCTTTGCAACAAATGTCTAAACTAGTTAAAAGTGGTAAAACTCATTTATTGTCTCACAATGGGTTAATAATGTTTTTGGTAATCCAGGAATTAGAATTTTTGACTCCTCCTGGTGATTGGGATTCATTTTTCCATTCTTAGGATGGTGAAGATACTAGGAAATCTTTTGCACAGGGTTCCTCTGAAGACAACTCTTTGGATGAGGATTTTGGTTCTAATAAAACACCTAAGAAATATAGTAGAAAGAAAACTAAGGGAAGCCCTGGTGAGTCATCTGTACAAACCCCAAGACCTATAAAAAGAATAATGAGCAGTGCTATAAGGAAAGATTCCTCCAAACCCAACTGTTGATGCAGGATTTTGCATGTAACAACAATCTTATGCGAAACTTAGCCATTGGGGGACATGGTGTGCTAGCTAAGTGACCTCCGAGGTTTTATCGAAGCCAACTCTTTGTTTAGTGGGGGGTAAAGAGTTATAAAGACAAAAAAAACATAAAAGCTAAGCTACAGGCGATGCGCCAAAATTATAAATGAATTTACCAGAGCATAGTGCTAGATGCAAAGGCTCGAACCACAAAATATTGTTTATTAAGTAATTTTTCTCAAAATCACTTTAAAACATAACAAATACCCTCAAATTGCATAATGGAATTCAACATAACTTTAGCCAACACAGAGGAGTCAAAAAACATGATTTGTATTTATTTAGCTATGAAAGACCACAAAAGATGAAGAATAGGCATTCATACATTATAGGAAAATAAAAACACAAACTAATACTCTTATCAAATAAATGAAAAGTAGAAAGGGAAAAATCTTGGCATAGTCTGAAAAATTCGAGCTTAATAAAAGTATTACAAAGGATTTTCCCAGTGCTCTAGAGATTTTTGTTTACTTAACAACAACCTAAGAAAAGGGAAAAGGGTTGCATATAAAGGCTAGTCCACTGCTTGAAAGACCATAGAGAAAGAATGCTGCCAACAAACATTGATGCCTCAGATCACCTCAAGCCGCCACTTAAAACAATGATCACCCAAAAGCACACCAACGATGTCGTTGTAGGGAAAAGATAACCATGCAGTAGCAGAAACAAAAATGCAACACCGAAGAAGAAAATGTGGTAGTAGGCGAGTACAAATGGCATATCAGCAACCTCAGATAACTGACACACAAAGAAAATGCCACGCGTCATGTAGATGGAGCTTGGAAAAAAGACCAAGGGACACCCAATGAAAAGGTCTGAGAGGGAGCCACATGGATGATGCCAAGAGAATATCATCACAAGGTAGGCCTGGTTTAGTGAAAGGTAAGAGGAATCCACACATCGAGCAAGCGGAGACCAACAAAAGCGCAGGGATGTAGAGAAGAAAGAACCTCTAGTTGGAGGTGATGAGCCAGGTTTTTGGCACATAAAGATCATGCTTTTACAAACACTTTTTTGCTTCTCATTATGCTAAGACAAACATTTAGTATTGATTATGGGACAAGACACATAATTTTTATGCTTAAATATAATAAGTATATTATGATAAGTCTTTCCATGATTATTACCTTGAAATTTTTTATTAGTTTGATGAATGCCTTATGAATTTATACGATGAAAAACCTTTCTTCCAACCTCTATTGTTGGAATGCCTTAATGAATGTATAAATGAGGTGATGAATCATCTTAAGGGTTGAATGTGTTTAGCTAAATTTCTGCCACAAGAATAACTATTAGGATATTTTGCAGGTACCACATTTGAGGAAGAAATTCAATTTCCACTTGAAGACTGAAAGAATAATTCAATGAAGACTGGTTTAGCAACAAAGAATAAGGAGGTAACTTCAAGTCACCCTCCATGCAGGGAGAGTGTTCCAAAAATCTAGCTCAAGCATCTTGATGGTGCATGAATCTAGGATGGTGGAACTTTAAAGCTGATGAACTGATTTGACTTGATTCTTTCTCCTTCTTCCACCTCTTCACTTAGTTAGTTAAAATGTAATAAAGACTTCCCATTTTATAAGGGAAGATTTAGTTAGTCATTAGATTCAGTTTCAATAAATAGCCCATTCTCCTTTAGAGAAAGGGCTGAAAAAGTTGTTGTAATACATTTTTCAGTTTTCTAGAAATATAGTTGAAGATTGTGAGCTATGTACTTATCTATCTTAAATTAATAAAAGTCTTTATGAATTTTACAATCTAATCTTTTGTTTAACTTTGGCATTACCTAAGGGGCCCCACTTAGGAAGTTGTCCATTCTTTCATTCTGCAAGTTAGAATAGCTGCACTTCTTTTCATAGAAGTTAATGTGACTGCTCCTAGAACCACTAGATGCAGAGTAGTTTTGTCTTTCATTTTTAATTTCCAAGCAAGTTTATCTAGTAAAGTTGTTTCCATTAACTCAAATTCTAGTATAAACATCTTTAGGAAGTTATGCATGCCTGGGAAAGGTGATTAGTGCATATATTGTGCTGAACCATTTCAAGTTTACATTCCTGGGTTAATGATTAAATGCGGTTCTTTAGCGAGTTATGACTATTGGTTGTGATGTTCAATCTATGAGTAGAGGAATTTATGTTCCAAGTTATTAAGCTGATTAAAGGACACTACATTTTTGGCATCATTTCTAGGGATGGTGTCAAACTAAAGACCTCTTGCAGGAATGATAATAGAGAATTTAAATTTCATTCCAAGTATTTAGGTAGAATTCAACATTCCAACATCTTTCATAGTTTAGCTTACTTTTTGTTGTATGCTTAGAAGAAGAGAGAAATTTGGGAGATTCCTTCTTGGAAGAAAAGATATTGAAGAGATTGAACTAGACCTTTTCCAAGAAGAACCATATCTCGATGCTGGCCAAGACTTAGTTACCTCATCCTCTTCCTTAGGGTGAAGCTTAAACCTGTTTGATGAGCCTGATGACCTTAACCCACTTGTTCAACATCTGAATAATTTGCAAACTTCCAAAAACCAGTACCCATCAAATAATCCACTTCCCTTGTAGTTCAATAGCTAGGAGCTAATCCAGGAACACAACCAAGGATGGAAACTCTTACTTTTCCATTTCCAATTCCTGACCTGCATGACAATAATAACCTCAAGAACATCCCTGCCTCATTACTTCCAAATTTCTATGGACTTATTACTAAGGACCCCCATACCTTCTTGTTTGAATTTGGCATGCTTTTTAGGAGCTATGACAACACAACCTCAGCACACAAGCTAAAGTTGTTTCCCTCCACTCTAAAAGAGTCAGCCTTGATGTGGTTCATGGGATTGGGAAGCAGTGTAGCAAATACTTGGGATGTAATGAAGGATCTATTATTGAATAAATATAAAGAATATCGTAGAGGGAATGATATGAGAGGAGATGATATCTTCAAGATGTCAGAAAAGGAGGATGAAACTTTGGAAGATTATGTGTCGAGGTTTTTTTCAGTGTGTAGAAGAACACTCAGCACGAGCTGAATGAAGAATCACAAAAACTTCTCTTTCTAAGAGGATTTAATGATACTTGCATGGAGGCACTTGACCTCATGGCAGGAGGTGATGTCACCAAAAGTGATTGGGATGATATCAAGAAAATTTGTCTCAATTACTCCAGAGCAGCTGTGAAGAAAGGCAGAGGATTTAGACCCTCTATTGCAAAAGGAAATGGCTTTGGAGTGTCTAAGGGGGATATTTATAATCTCTTTTCCAATTTCAAGAAGGATATCATCAATTATGTAGCTACTCAACTGGACACTATGCAAGCTAGAAGGAAGAAAGAGGAAGGTGAGGAAATGCAAGATAAATATTTCCCTCATTGTAGACAAAGGAAGAAGGACTACAGATGCAAAGTAGTGGCCAATCTGGAGGTACAACATCTTCCAACTGAGTTCAAAACCATAGAAGGAGAGGAAGAAGTGTTCTTTGTTGCTCAGCGCAGGCCATGGGCCCCAAGACAAGGTATGCCTCAAGACCCTTTCCAAAATTTTAGTTCATATATTAATCAATGGTAGAACTAGTACCCTCCATATTATGGTCCTTGCTCCCAGCCTCAATGGAATATTCCTTGGACCAATGCTCAAAAAAACCATTGGCAACATCCTCAAGGGAACTCAAATTCACCACAACAAAATCAGTGGTAGTCTCCATAAGGGAATTTGTAGCAGTCTAACCAATGGAGAGGAGGCTAGCAATGGTCAAATCCACCCATTGGTTTCCTACAAAAACCCTAGCAACAGTCAATTATGCCACCTCATGCAGCTAGTCAAAGGAAAAATCCAAAGCCAACCTAATTGCCTACTCAAGTAGCACCCAATCCAAATAACCAACCTCAGCAGCAGCAGCAAGTTTATTTTATTGATCCTAATAATCAACCTTCCTATGCTCTCAACCTGAATAATATCAACTTACATTCAGGAATAGTGTTACCCACACCATCTTCTCCCATAATCTCAGAATTGCCATGTGAAGAGAATGAGCAAGAAGATACCAATGCATTATATCAACCCAATGAGCCAATGCAAACTCCATCATTGCCTAAATTATCCAATAAATCCTCACCTCCTTTTCTACAAATGCTGGAAGGTGAAGTTGTGAAAAAGAAAGAAGAAGCTACCTTTGACATCCTTGATCAACTAAAGCACGTATGTGTGAAAATTCCCTTGTTCCAAGCAATCAAAGAAGTACCTATCTATAGAAAAGATATCAAGGAGGCATGTTTGAAGAAATCAGGGAGGAAAAAGAAAGATCCTCAAACTGTCCATGTCTTGAGTCAACACTCTGACTTAATGTTAGAAAAACTTATCATTCCAAAATATTTAGATACAGGCAGTCCTGTTGTGGAGATCAATATTAATGGGGTGCAAATTGAGAATGCTTTAGTAGATCTTTGTGCAACTATCAATGTCATGACCAGGGACCTTGTGGTAAAACTTAGTATTTAAGACCTAAGGGCTACAACTACAATACTACAACTTGCTGATAGTTCAATTGTCAAACCTGATGGGGTAGTTGAAGACCTAGTAGTCACCTTGGACTCCTGGGAGTATCCTACTGATTTTATAATTTTGTCTCCAAAAGCATCATTAGGAGGATACCTTGTTATACTAGGAAGGCCTTGCTTGGCCATTGTTGATGCTTACATTGGATGTAGATCAAGTAATATGACGATCTCTGATGGGTACAAAACAAAGAAGCTTACCCTTTATTCTCTAGGCCAACCTCAACTTGATGCTAGACAGGCTGTTTGGCTAGATTTGGGAGAAGAAGAAGCGGTGAAATCTATTTCCAATCTAATGATGATTACAAGAGAGCCTTTCATTACACAACAAGAAGAGGAGGAGATACTATCCAATGTCCTACTGAATAATAATGGTATTGAATACCCTCTTTGTGAAAAAAATCCATGCTCCTTATAGACCATTCTTCCTCTGCCAACCTCAACTCATTATCCTGTAGCAACTGAAATCTTGCACACGTTATTGCCCCATGAGGTAGAAATTTCATTTCTACTTGAAGTGTCTATGGTTGACTTAACCACATAGGTGGAGGTAGCTGTATGAAAAACATTGAATATCAACAATAACCTTACCAGTGAGCAGCAAAATCTATTCTTAAAATGCTTACTATTCATAAGTCATATTTTTCTTGTGAATATGGTGCTATGAAGGGCTTAGACCCAAAACTATGTACACACCACATATTTATCAATAGTGAGTTCAAACCTGTTAGACATTCCCAAAGAAGAATTAATCCAGCCTTGAGAGAAATTGTCAAGGAAGAGTTGCAGAAGATGTTGAATGCTGGCTTTTTCTACACAATATCGAATAGCTAGTGGGTCTCCCCATTGGTTATCATTCCTAAAAAAGGAGTAAAATGGAGAGTGTGTGTGGATTAAAGAGAGCTTAACTTAGCAACAAAGAAAGATTAATTTTCTATTCCCTTCATTGATCAAGTTCTCGATAATTTATCTAAGAAAAAGTACTTCTCATTCTTGGATGGATTCAGTGGATACAATCAAATCAAGATTCTTTAGAGAACCAAGAAAAGACTACTTTTACATGCCCCTGGGGAGCATTTGCCTACTCATTTTTTCCTTTCGGTCTCTACAATGCATCTGCAACTTTCCAAAGAGCAATAATAATTATTTTCTCAGACATCTCATATGACTATATGGAAATATACATGGATGAATTTACTATATATGGTGCAACATTTGAGGAAGCTCTGGAAAACTTCAAGAAGGTATTGGGTCTCAAAAAAATTGGTTTGAATGAACCACGAGAGGTTGCCACACTCTCACTACATTGATGGCCAACTAACAAGGCCAATTAATGTAATTGAACCTTCTAATCTTAATGCTTTGCTAAACCTATGCGGGTGCACCTATATGAGTGACACTAATTTTGAATTATGTTTCCTACTTGACCTACTTATCCATAAATGACAATTTAAAAGTGGAAATATATGATCTTAATTTGTTATGAATTGTATGTGCAATATCAAGGTATGAATTAATATATTTAATTAAGAGATGTTAGATAAGATGAATAAAACTAATGTAATGAAAATAAAGGAGACCAGTGCCTTATTGGGAAAAATAGAGTCAAATGGAAGCCTTTGATGAGTGGTTTCTATATAGAAATTTCTCTAATCGTTTGGCATACAATTATGAGTCTATAACTGGTAGAAACATACAAAGATGTAATTGATAAACCCTACATGAGGAAAAATACCAAATATAATTATTTGATTCTTCTTACTGATCCAAATAATATTCCTAGATTACTCTAATTGATTGAAAGGAATTTAATTCTTCATTAAAGAACCCTATAAATTAAATCACACAGAAACATAAAATGTGCACTGATAGATTGAATGTATACTTGATAGTTCAATTTAAACAATCAAGAAATATCAGATTGGAGACAATCAAATCATCATAGGAATCCAACAAACAATTGATACCAGAATGAAGCCACTAAATCAACAGTCTTTCATTATCTTCCTCAAAATTCATAGATGCAACATAGTCTTCCTAAATGCCATCATTCTTAAAATATTGTGTTTACAACAATCTATGCTATTCTAATTCTCTTATCTACTGTAAACAACGAATATTTATACATTTAGTAGGTGGAAGGATGTGTTCCTTCAAAATGTTTTAAGCATAAAATTAAAACAAGATTAACATTAATTAAGTTTTGTTAAGCCACAAATGAACATCGGACATGTACTCTATGTAATCTCGACGCTCGTTAGTATCTGCATTCCCCAACACATCAAGGAATAAAAATCTCCATCATCACCATGTGTTTGTTCTTTTCACATGCCTCATTCAAAATTGCATTATTTTCAGTGGTTGTCTTTAACATGTCTTGGAATATTAATTCACATTCATTCTTCCATGTAGCTACTTCTTTTAATTCTCCTTCATCATTATAGAACTTAGTCAATTTTTCCTTTACGGCCTCTATCAACTCTTGTGCATCCTCCTATAATTCCTCAAAGAATCCCTTATGCTTATTCATGATACGATGATAATTTTTTATCGCTGCATTATTAGGAGTATCCTTCTGCTTTAATTCCTCAAGTTTTTCTTGGATTTTGTTATCCATTCTCTTATGCTCTTTTATTGCATCATCGTATTGTGAATGTTTTCCTCACAGTTTATGTATCCAATCGTTTAAAGCAATATGCCTCCTTTTGATTATTGCAGTAAGTGTGTCCATTTTTCCCTGAGAGTATGCGCTTGATTCTTCCCAATTATCTTTCACCTTGAGT
The DNA here is from genome assembly GCA_007115665.2 of Sequoiadendron giganteum. NCBI lineage: Eukaryota > Viridiplantae > Streptophyta > Pinopsida > Cupressales > Cupressaceae > Sequoiadendron > Sequoiadendron giganteum. The sequence goes on from CM021101.1 coordinate 139,654,178, forward strand.
GATCATCTTCGTTGGCCCTATTGCAGCACCTACCAAGTCATTTAAATGTTCATTTTCTCTCAGAATTCTCTCCTTATTGGTTTTGTACATTTCTCTCTCTCTGATCAATGCTTGTATGAGGGCTTTATTCAATTTTTCTATATTGATCCCAATTTTTGTATTTACAACCGGATTAGCCTCTCCAACCTTTAAATTCATGACATGTCCAAATGCTTTTTTAGTATCAATAACAACTGACTTCTTGTGAGGGGGATACAAAGCCCAAATCATCAATGTCTCTTCATTAGGATTGTATCTTGATCCTGTATACACTTTTGTCACCTTTTCTATACTGAGCTTGTGTGTAGCACTATTATCCTTCAGGAAACTATCAAAAACCAATGCGGAATTGAGATCCAACCCAGGGAAAATCATGACACCAGCCTTTTATAACATCTCTCTCCCCTTCTCAGGGGTTATGTTTGTCATCTCTTTGTCCACCTCATCCCTCAACATTTTTAACAATTCATCCTCATTTCATGGTGTGACATTGTCAACTAGTCCTCTTATTTCTTTTCCTTTTTGTTTGTATAGAAATGTTTTAAACTTTGAGGTCTTCAAAAATTCATCATCTGCTATAAAATATCTATATTATTCATATATCGTATCCACATCCATAGTCTCCTCGATCTTTATCTCTCTAGCAGAATAGGTGTAATCCTGAGTTTTTGTCCTTGATACCTTCTTGGATGGGCCTTGTGGCCTATCAGCCTCTAATACTTTTTTATTGGAAGATAAAAACTCAGCATCTATCAATTCTTGATCATGCTTCTCAATCACTATTTATGCTTCCTCCACTTCTAATTTTCCAATTATGTCATCAAATTGATAGGGCACATGCTGATACCCTCCAAAGTTTATCCTCTGTCTAGCAGAATGGATGTATCCTTCTGGATCAAAGTTTTTCCTTGGTGGTGCTTTTCTCATGTTGTAATGCAATAACTTATCCAAAATTAAATTGTAGCCCTCTTTTTCCAACACATTAAATTCACCAAAACACAATGTACTTGGCATAAAAGCTTGTTTCCCATAAGAAATTGAGTTCATGACACAGGAGAAATCAATTTTCCTAACAATCTCTAAGTATGCGATCCTATCTGGAATTGTTTTAGGAAAAATAAATGGTGTATCTTCTAAACCATAAACCCTAATTATAGTGGCATTTTCTAAACAATACTAATCCCCCCAGTTGTGGCTGATTGGTCCATTAAAATCCTTAGGCATGAGAATCCTCTTTATTTCAATAGATAATGAATAATCACAAGGATGATTATAAAATCTATACAAAGGCTTCACAAAGTATTCTTCAAAATATAATAAATTAGAATTAGCAAACCTGCTGTCCTAAACAACAGTCCACAACTAAATAGGAAATGGCTTGCCTTCCTTATCAAATTGAAAAATCCTTAGCTCCTGGGGCCATAATCCCATTTCCTATTCAAAATATAGCACTAAGTGGATCACCAGTGAATAATTCCTGAGGTGCAAGACAAAGGCTCCATTCTTTATTGCTATCAACCCTACATCCAACTCCTTAAATACATGTGAAGCATAATAAAAAGACCTATAATTATGATACTAAACATCCACAACAATCACCATGGGTACAACTATCATATGCTCTAGGACTTCCATACCCAATACCTATCCCACTGAAAAATAAGTGTACTTTAGGTAGGGTTCAAAAATATCTACATGAAATGGTGGTCCCTCACTGTCTTCTATTGGAGTGGGTTTTCCATGACACCTGATTCTATGCAGGGGTAACCTCCAACCTTTGTAAATAGTATACATTCTTCTGAATTCACTATCGATCTCCTCAATTATTATATTTTCATTACATACTCCTTCTAATCTGAAAACCTCACTTATCGCATTCTCAGATACATGTATCAATGAATTCCCTGATAAATCAAATATAGATTTATTTCTCGGATTATAATGTCCAACCAACAATTTCACCAATTTGACATCAATGAAAACATCAGAGCGCACCAGTTTTCCCAAATTGAGCCTCCACGGGTTACATACTAGTTTAGAACGATTTCTTCTATGGTAATGGAAATTGAAAATTTTGTATCCTTTAATTGGGGTCCAAACATCTCCTATGAACTTGCATTTGTCATCCAGTTTATCTATTTCCACTTTAATTTATGCGGAATGTCTTGCTTTAGGTCCTAAACCAGGTAGCTAGTCTATGAGATCTTGGTTCAATTTTCTCTCAGTGCCCTCTGGTCGCATTTCATTTTTTTTCTTGTTTATCTTTGGTTGACTACCCTCCCCATGTTTTTTTCCTTTCATCTTTTATGAACTAGTGCCTTCCATTTTCAAAATTCACAAATTTTCAAAGGATGAAAAACTTACTATATTTCGCCTGCAAATCCAAGTTAGATGAACACCTTAATTTTTCTGCTCGTTCCCCTACTCTCCTTCACTTCAATTCTGCAAAAGAATGATTTCAATTGAGCTCAACCTGATTTGCAAAATATTTTATGCTTTGTGGCACCATTAATGTCTCCTCTGAGACATGAATGCAACAAGTTTTTCAAAATTCTCACTGTCACATTAGGGATCATATCGGCAAGACATTTTAAATCTCTGGTCGATCTGTCTATTCAATGTTCACCCATTCACTAAGATGTCTTGTAGGTCCCCCGACATCACTAGTATCCCTGATAGTTTTCCTTTATAATTTTTTATGTCGCCATGACTTTCACCACAACAAACTATCGCCAAGACTTAAAAAATCGGGCCAACAATTCTTCACTTTACTCTGAAAGCTCTTCATCTCACCGAGATGTTCACTTTGTCAACCTAAGTCATCGAGAGAAAGTAATTTTCCTACCAATGGAATAATATTCATCATGATGTCTCTTAGATCTCACCGCTAAAACTTTTCTCATCGATACACTTTTTCTTTGGAAAGACTATGCTCATTGTCTCTTCGACAACCTTTATCTCCATACACTTGGTTCCATCGGTATAACATGAGGGGTCGATAAGACTCCTCAAAATCTCCCCAACATTATTGTCTTACCAAATGAATCTTCCTTTTGCTTTATTGGCAAGACCTGTAACACTTTGGGAAATACTTTGAAATCTCACTCTGATGACCATAGTCTAGATGATACACTTTATTATATTCCAATCAGTAAAAAGCAACTTAGCTCGATATGACCTCAAACCATCACGCCGATACCTTTTGTCTTGCCGATAAGAAATTAAAACCTACATTCTCTTGGTATATATCCTCATTGGTATGACACTTTTGATGTCTTGCCGATATATTGAAGAAATGTATGTTAACATCAGTGAGACCTGCATCAACTTATGTTGATATTTTCAAATGTTAAAGACTTAATGTCAAATGAATTTTATGCGGCTATATGATAAAATTTAACTTGGACCTTAGTGAAAAAATGCTATATGAGGAAATTTCATGTGTGTAATATGAAATTCTTGGGAAACTAACAAGCATGAAGGGTTTAATGAGTTTATCAAAATTTTATAGTTGCAACAGTGGCTTCGTCTGGGGATGAATGATTGTGAGATTATTACAAGGATCCAGATCTTTGGGTGAGTAGACCAAACATTATGGATGAAAGAAAGTGGAGATGAACATGATCCTAAACTACTGTACATGGAGAAAAGATCAAATAAAGGATTCCAAGATTGTACATGTACTAGCAATTTCCTATATCCTTCACTTTCTAAACTGCTATACATGGAAATTTTATGAGAATTTGTTTCAAAATTTGTCCATGCACTGGAAACCCTTGATCCTTTGTAATTTTTAAGAGAAAAATTTCTTCAAAAATTGCCCATGTACAGGAAATTCTTGTTCTTCACCACTCATATTTTGCAAATAATATGAATCCTCTCCTTGCTTGCCAACAACAACAATAGGTCCTAACCACAAGGCCTCAAATTTTCCATGTTTTCCTTTATCCTGAAACCTAGCATTCCACATCAATACTAGATCATCCTCTTCAAATTTCCTATTTTTATCCTTTCTCGCAAACAAATACTTCATTTATGTTTGCAGCTTCATGTTCTAGTTTTGGGCTAATCTTCTCATTTCATCAAGTTCTGCTAATTGTTCCATTCTCTCTTCCATTTTTTCAAGAACCTTCATGTCTTCCTGAAGAATAAATTTATAAACTGGTAACAGATTTTGTAAAGGAGTTCTGGCTTGTGTTCCATATACTAGCTCATATGGGGATTTTCCAATTGCTTTTTTGACAGTGATCCTATCAACCCATACAACTTATTTCAATTTTGAGTCCCATATCTTTTTGTTTCCACCTAGAATTCTCCTAATGATCTTCAGAATACTTTTGTTACTGGACTCTGCCCATCCATTAGCTTGTGGATGGTAAGGGGCAAAATAAGAGATAGCAATACCATGCATACTACAAATGTTTTTTTAACTCATCTGATCTAAAACACATCCCAATGTCTGTGATCAATCTTAGTGGTGTACCATACCTAGTAATAATGTTGTCCATCAAAATTTTCATCACAACTTTACTTGTCGACTGTTTGGTTGGGATTTATTCTACCTATTTGGTAAAGTAATCAGTGGCTACCAGTATCCATCTATGTCCGCCACTTAATCTCTCTTATATCTCCCCAGTAAATTCAATCCCCCATTGATGAAAAGTGGCTTCAACCTCCATAGGTCTAAGTGGTAAAGCTCCCTGATATTTCATTTTTCCTGAGAAATTTTGACATGCTTCACATTTTATTACATATGAAAACGAATCATTAAATTTTTTTGGCTAGTAATAACCTACCCTGAGGAGTTTTTTTTCAGTTGTCTTTGTGGAATAATGGCCTCCAAATACCCCTTCATGCATTTCTTTGAAAACATGATCAGCTTGTGACTCATCTAAACATATCAGCAGTATTCCATCTCTCTTTTTCCAAAATAGATCACCTTCTATGAATACATACTTAGAGGCCTGTAGTTTCAAGGTTGTTTTTTGGTTATCATTGAATCCTGTAGGGAAATTTGTGTTTATGAGGTAATAAATAATTTTTGTGTACCAAGGCATATGCTCAATGTTTGCAATTGCATTTCCTTCCTCTTCCACATTGCAAATTTGATTTTCCTCAATGATTTCTTCTGCCATTAACTTGGCCAATCCTTGGACCCTTATCAATTTAGTAATCTATATTTCCATATCAAATTCCTAAATTTTATTAATCCACTTGCATCTCTTCCCTATTACTTTTGATTGTGTCAAAATGTCTTGGACAACTGCGTGAGGGACATAAGCAATCACTCTAGCTCCAATAAGATACATTCCAAAGGCTTTTGTGGCTTTTACTAGTGCAAAGGCCTATTTTTCCATTATGTCATACTTCAATTATGATCCTTGCAAGGATTTACTAAAAAAAGACACAGGTTGCTCATGACCATCCTCATTTTTTTGTAACATAACAACTATAGTGTGCAAGGAGGTGAATGGAAATATTTGAAAAGGTTTTATGAAATCAAGAGATTTGAGGACAAGAGCATCCTTAATGGCTCTTTTAATGGATACAAAGGCTTCTAATGCTTCTGGGGTCCATTCAATTTTTTGTCCTTTCTTTAGCATTTTTTTATATGGGCTTGACAATGTCAGCAAAGTTGGACACAAACCTCCTAACAAAATTAATTTGCCCAAAAAATGATTGGATGGCTTTTACAGCTATAGGGATAGGGACCTTATCTATAGCCTCAACTCTCTTAGGATCTATCCTAACTCCCTCTTTTGACACAATGTGTCCTAATATTTTTCCCTCTGTAATAGCAAAATTACATTTCTTAGGGTTCAAACTAATGCCATATTCTAAAGCTTTAATGAATATTTTTTCAAGGTGCTCTACATGATATTTAGCTCTTTTTCAATAAGCAATAAGGTCACCTTGATACACCATAATTATAGCATTAATTAAGTCTGCAAATGCTAAGTCCATAGCTCTTTGGAAGGTCGCTCCTACATTTGTGAGACCAAAAGGTATTCTCACATAGACATATTCTCCCCATGGGGCTGTAAAATTTATTTTGTACTGCTCAGATTCCCTAAACTTAACCTGATTATAACTCGAAAAACCATCCATCATTGACAACAACCCACACTCGATTACTTTATGTAGTATAGCTTCCATGTTAGGCAAAGGGTAGTTATCCTTGAGGGATGCTACATTCAGATTTGTGAAATCCACGCATAGTCTTATATCTCCATTTTTCTTTATAATAGGAACAAGGTTTGACACCCATGTTGAATTCCTCACAGGTTTAATGATACCTCCATCTCTAAGCTTGGCCAATTCTTCCTACATTTTTGGTTCTAATGTGGGGTTAATAGGCCTTTGTTTCTATCTAAATGGTTTGGCATCTATTTTCAGTGGGATTTTATGCTGAAATAAATCCTCCCTATATGCCCTAAGGTCCTCATATGACCATGTGAACACATGTTTATATTTTCTCAACAATGAAATCAGCATTCCTCAAATAGTCGAGCTTATCTTCTTCCTAATATATACCTTCCTTGATGATAGTTCAGTGCCTAATTTAATTTCTTCAATATCTTCCCATTTGATTAGTGCATGCTTCATAAGGGATCGATCACTTCCATTGTATACTATTTCTAATGCAACTAACCCTTTGGGAAATTTATTAGTCTTGAGCTGTAAGACGTTCTTTCCAAGTACTATATGTTCTCCATTTACTTCTTCCACAAAGGCGTTGAAATCAATTTCTTGAGCCTTATACTGGTCTATACAGTGAAGGAATATTAAAAGATCAGTTTCATCATTAAAAACCTGCCAATTATATACATTCTCAGGCACAACTAGTCTTGTTTTAAACTCAACTTGGGATATTCCTGCTAGTGTGATGTCATCTTGTTTTAGTGCTACATTGGCTAGGAAGTCTACCATTATATTTTTTGATCTGTCCACCCAATCAATAAAGAAAGCATGAAATAGTTCAATTGTATTATATATTGCATTCCTATACTATTTCAGTCTTTTAGTTTTTTCTACATATTTTGATCTGATCTGAGACACAACCACCTCTAAGTCTCCAAAAACTATTAAGAGTTTAATCTTGTGTTTAACAGCTAAATTTAATCCGATCAAAAAAAGTTTCATATTCTACCACATTGTTTGTACATTCAAATGCTAACAAAATTGAATATTTGAAAGTTGAACAATCAGGTGATATGAGAATTATCCCAGCTCCATTACCCTCTTGGCTGCTGGCCCATCAAAGTACATTTTCCATATCCCTTGCTGATTTTCAAAAATACTTTTATCAATCAAATCTTTGTTTACCACTTCAGGTTGAGATAATTCTACCTTAAAACTCCCCAAATCAACATCACAAAAACAATTAAGTGGCTCTTGAGGGGCATATTTGACAATTTGATTCATTCTAGGTTCCCTATATAATTTGACCTTTTCTCCATTCACTAGTATGGTGGCATATGATAAATCAAACTGTACATTGCCTCCTACTATCATAGTCCACTGTCTTGATAGAAGCATTCAAAACTGAGCAGGTGTGTCAATTACGGTTATGTCAATTTTGTAGGTAGCTTGTGGGTAAGTTGCTAATCTTACTTCCACATTTTTCATTATCCCCACAACCAAAACAAGCTTGCTATCCATGGCGTAGCATTTATCTCCTTCCACATCTATCCACATGCCAAGTAGTTTCATCACCCCTACTAGCATGATATTCATGGAGGCACTTGATTCTATCATTTTATTTCTTACTAGTTTGCCACTTATGAGTAAAGTGGTAAAGAATGGGTCAATCTGTCATGTGTTCATTAGGCAGACCTCTAGGATTCTTACCTCCTTCCTTTTATTATTGATTTCAGAAATTTCTTTATTTTGAGGGCCTATATTTTGATTTACATTAGACATTAATTGTATAGCACCTTCCCTATATTCCTTGATCTTCATCATTTCAATTAATGTGATAGACATCTTCAATTGAGATAAGGCTTGTATGAAATAAAAGGATGTACCTTCAGTTCTGATTATCTTTTTAGGTTCTATCAATTTTCCTTTGTTCTCTTCCTTTCCCCTTTTGGATGTTTGATCTAGCCTTTGCTTCTCAGTGGGAATTTCTTCACTTTCCTTCTTAGGAGATCCCTTCTATTCTCTTTTGTATGGTTTTTTATCACCAATCCCTTTTGATGTCTCATTTGATACTTTAATTATTTTTTATAAATATCCCCCTTGGGACACCCTCATCTTTATTCACCATTATGTTTCTCAAACGATATTTGTTTCTAGCTTCCTCCACTATTGCAATTGTCAATCTTTTAATCTCTTCTTCACTTGGTCTTCTTATATTGCATTTATTAGTCTGACTTGATGCAATAGGGGGATTTTGCTCATTATCACTTTCTTCATGATAAAAGAAAACATGTTGCTCTGCCATGTGAATATTTTTTTTTGGTGATCAACATTATACTCATATCCTTCCTCCTTCAACGATGCATATTCCTGCTCCAAAGAGTTAAGAGTGTGGAAAGCTAGATAGGCATTCTAGTCTTCATAACTATCATTTTCCAGTGTTTCTTCCTCCAGTATTGATTGAGCTGTTACACAATGCTCTGGGGAATGTGGTGCATAACAAATAGAGCACCAAGGACTCTTATCTACCATATATGCTCCTTTCCTTTTTAATGGATCCGATATTTCTTTATTTCTTAGTCTATCATTTACCGGCTTCCCATCCTTCCAATTTGTATTATAAGGCATGTCATGCAGCCTTGGTCTTTTATTCCTATATGTGTTGTCTTGTCTATTTGGGGGAGCATATGGGGGAACCCTAGGGTTTTCCCTTTTAGAAAACATCCCTACATCTTTCCTATTATTCTCAATGGTTAATGCTATCTTTTGGGCCTCAGCCAAATTGCTAGGACCTTTGTTTCTCAATTCATACCCTATCTTGGGATCAAAGGCTTTCAAGTAGATACTCAACATAGCAGGATCAACCAACTTGGATCCCTAAGGTATTTTATTATGTAACTTAACAAACCTTTGGTTAAAATCAGAATCTTACTCGTTTTGATGCTTTTGGATAGTCACTAACTCATGCAAAGAAAAATCTGGTGCACACTAGTTCCCATACTGTTGAAGAAATTGTTCATGAAATACATGAATGGAATAAATGGATGTTGTTGGTAGACTGCTAAACTAGTCCCTAACATCCTCAATTAGTGACATCATAAATAATCTCATATGTACATCCTCATACTACATATCTAAGTCTTGAATGAATGCTTTAAATTTTCTTAGATGCTTCTCGGCTATAACAACATTACCTCCTATGAATTTAGGGACTAGGTTCCTCTAGTTATTGTCCAGAGGGTAAGGGTATATCTAAAATCCAAAAAGATCAAATTTTCTAATCATGGTCGTGTAGTGTGGAGGGGGATTTTGGAAATGTTGATGCTGGTATAGTGGGTTAGTATTATCCACATATTGTGGGCCTTGTGGGGGTGCATATTTCTGATGAGAAGGTGGCTGAATATTTTGGTGTTGTGGTGGAGCATTCATGTTTCTATATTGATTCCTAGGTAGATTTTGGTGGGCTTGAGGGGAGTTTGATGGCTTCATATTGTTGTTCTTACGAGGGGCATATATTTGGGTGAATTAACCATCAAAATTTTAACTTGAGCCTTCTATAAATTTAATTTTTCAAATTCCTTCATGGCCTGAAGCCTTTGCTCATATTCTATCCTCAACCTTTCTGTTTCTTGTCTCATACATTCCCATTGTGCTTCTGTCTCATCTTGGGTCATGAGTTCATGGTTTTTTCAGATGCTACCTCATATTCAAGTCCTTCCTCAAAGAGTGCAGCTCTCTGATCACATTCAAATTCTCTCCTCTTCTTAGCTTCAAATTCAACCATGAATTCTTCATCTTTATGATGGATTATTTGATGAAATGGATTTCTCTTCTCTTCAGGAGTGTGAAGCTCTTTAGATGGGCTATTCTCATCTGTTAAGGCCTCTTATGAGTTGTGTGTTTCCATTGGTGGTTTTGATATTATATTTTTTGTGGCTGGATCTAGGTCATTGAATACCTTCTTTCCTTGATCATTTTTATAAGTTCATTTACCCTTGTGATTAGGGCCATCCCCTTCCTTGTACAAATATCTTCTTCCTTGAATATTGTGAGAAACTATGATGGTCTAAACTCTAGGTCAATTCCTTTCTAATTTGTATCTTATTGTATCAGTCTCAATTCTTGTGTTCATTCAGATTTGCCACCCACTTTTTCTAAAAGTGAGAAAAGGTGTTATTATTTCACCCAGTAGATTCGATTTTCAAATTTTAATTTTGGTTCTATTTTAATGACTCTATATGGAAAGGTTGTCTATCACCAGACTTCTCTCAAGTTTCCCCAGAAGAGTTACCAATTTGTTGGGTCTCAAAAACATTGGTTTGAATGAACCACAAGAGGTTTCCACACTCTCACTATGTTGATGGCCAACTAACAAGGCCAATTAATGTAATTGAACCTTTACTCTTAAGGCTCTGCTAAACCTAGGCGGGTGCACCTATATGAGTGACAAAATTTTTGAATTATGTTTCATACTTGAACTAGTTATCCACAAATGGAAATTTGATAGTGGAAAGATATGATCTTAATTTGGTATGAATTCTATATGCAATATCAAGGTATGAATTAATATGTTTAATTAAGAGATGTCAGATAAGATGAACAAAACTAATGTGATGAAAATAAGGGAGACTAGTGCCTTATTGGGTAAAACGGAATCAAATGGAAGCCTTTGATGAGTGGTTTTTATCTAGCGAGCTCTCTAATCGTTTGGCATACAATTATGAGTTTATAAATGGTATAAACATGCAAAGATGTAATTGATAAACCATACTTGAGGAAAAATATCAAATCTAATTATCTGATTCTTCTTACTGATCCAAATAATATTCCCAAATTACTGTAATTGATTGAAAGGAATTTAATTCTTCATTAAAGAACCCTATAAATCAAATCACACAGAAACATAAAATGTGCACTGATAGATTGAACGTATACTTGATAATTCAATTTAAACAATCAAGAAACATCATATTGGAGACACTTAAATAATCGCGAGAATCCAACAAACAATTAATACTAGAATGAAGCAACTAAATCAACAGTCTTTCATTATGTTCCTCAAAATTCATACATGCAACATAGTCTTCCTGGATGCCATTATTCTGAAAATATTATGTTTACAACAATCTATCCTATTCTAATTCTCTTATCTAATATAAAAAATGGATATTTATACATTTAGTAGGTGGAAGAATGTGTCCCTTCAAAAAAGTTTAAGCATAAAATGCAAACAATATTAACATTAACTAAGTTTTGCTAAGCCACAAATGAACATCAGACATGTGTTCTATGTAATCTCAATGCTCGTTAGTATTTGTATCCCCCAACATATTGTGGATCACAATCTCCATCATCACCATGCGTTCATTCTTTTCATATGCCTCATTCATAGTTGCATTCTTTTCAGTGGTTGTCTTTAACATGTCTTGGAATATTAATTCACATTCGTTCTTCCATGTAGCTACTTATTTTAATTCTCCTTCATCATTACAGAAATTAGTCAATTTTTCCTCGTGGCCTCTATCAACTCTTGTGCATCCGCCTGTAATTCCTCAAAGAATCCCTTATGCTTATTCATGATACGATGAGAATTTTTGATCCTTGCATTATTAGGAGTATCCTTCTGCTTTAATTCCTCAAGATTTCTTTGATTCTGTTATCCATTCTCTTATGCTCTTTTATTGCATCAACGTATTGTGAATGCTTTCCCCACATTTTATGTATCCAAGCATTTAAAACAACTTGCCTCCTTTTTGATTATTGTAGTAAGTGTGTCCATTTTTCCAGAGAGTATGTCCTTGATTCTTCCCAATTATCTTTCACCTCTGAACTTTCACCTTGAGTGATCATCTTTGTTGGCCCTATTGCAGCACCTACCAAGTCCTTTAAATGTTCATTTTATCTCAAAATTCTCTTGTTATTGGTTTTGTACGTTTCTCTCTCTATGATCAATGCTTGTATCTAGGCTTTATTCAATATTTCTATATTGATCCCAATTTCTGCAGTTGCAACCAAATCAGCCTCTCCAACCTTTAAATTCATGACATGTCCAAATTCCTTTTCAGTATCAATAACAATTGACTTCTTGTGAGGGGGATACAAAGCCCAAATCATCAATGTCTCTTCATCAAGATTGTGTCTTGATCCTGTATACACTTCTGTCACCTTTTCTATACTGAGCTTGTGTGTAGTATTGTTATCCTTCAGGAAACTATCAAAAACCAATGCGGAATTGAAATCCAACATTGTGAACATCCTAACACTGGTCAGCCTTTTCTAACAATTCTCTCCCTTTCTTAGGGGTCATGTTTGTCATCTCTTTTTCCACCTCATCCCTCAATATTCTTAACAACTAGTCCTCATTTGCTGTTGTGACATTGTCAACCAATCCTCATATTTCTTTTCCTTTTTGTTTGTATAGAAATTTTTTGAACTCTGAGGTCTTCACAAAATCATCATCTTCTATAAAAGATCTATATTCTTCATGTCTTGTATCCACATCCATAGTCTCCTCAACATTTATCTTTCTAGTAGAATAGGTGTAATCCTAAGTTCTTGTCCATGATACCTTCCTCGATGGGCCTTTTGGCCTATCAGCCTCTAATACTTTTTTACTAGAAGACAACAACTCAACATCTATCAATTCTTGATCATTCTTATCAATCACCATTTTTGCTTCCTCCGGTTCTAAGTTTCTTATTATGTCATCAGATTGATGTGCACATGTTGATACCCTCCAAATTTTATCCTCTATTTGGCAGAATGGATTTATCCTTCTGGATCAAAGTTTTTCCTTGGTGGCACTTTTCTCATGTTGTAATGCAATAACTTATCCAAAAGTAAATTGTAGCCCTCTTTTCTCAACATAGTAAAATCACCAAAACATAATGTACTTGGCATAAAATCTTGTTTCCCATAAGAAATTAAGTTCATGACACTAGAGAAATCCATTTTCCTAACAATCTCTAAGTATGTGATCCTATTTGAAATTGTTCTAGGCAAAATAAATGGTGTATCTTCAAAAATATAAACCCTAATCATAGTGGAATTTTCTAAACAATACCAATCCCCCCAATTGTGGCCGATTGCTCCATTATAATCCTTAGGCCTAAGAAACATCTTTATTTCATCAGATAATGAATAATCACAAGGATGCTTATAAAATCTATACAAAGGATTCACAAAGTATTCATCAAAATACAAGAAATTCAAATTAGAAAACCTGTTGTCCCAAACAACAGTCCACAAATGAATAGGAAATGGCTTGCCTTCCTTATCAAATTGCAAAATCCTCAGTTCCTGGGGAAATAATCCCATTTCCTATCTAAACTATAGCACCAAGTGCATCAAAAATGAATAATTCCTGAGGTGTAGGACAAAGGATCCATTCTTTATTTCTATCAACCCTGCATCTAGCTCCTTAAATACATGTGAAGCATAATCAAAAGACCTGGAATTATGATACTAGGCATCTACAACAATCACCATGGGTACAAATGTCATATGCTCTGGGACTTCCATCCCCAATATTTGTCCCACTGAAAAATAAGTGTACTTTAGGTAGGGTTCGAAAAGATCTACATGAAATGTTGGTCCCTCACTGTCTTCCATCGAAGTCGGTTTGCCATGAAACCTAATTCTATGTAGGGGTAACCTCAAACCTTTGTAAATTGTATCCATTCTTCTAAATTCACTATCGAGCTCCTCACTTACTATCTTTTCACTGCATACTCCTTCTAATCTGAAAACCTCACTTATTGCATTCTCAGATACATGTATCAATGGATTCCCCAATAAATCACATATAGCTTTATTTCTCAGATTCTAATGTCCAACCAACAATTTCACCAATTCAACATCAACGAAAACATTACGGCACACCAATTTTCCCAAATTGAGCCTCCACGGGTTACATAGTGGTTTGAAACGATTTCTTCTATGGTAATGGAAATTGAACAATTCATATCCTCTGATTGGGATCCAAACATCTCCTATGAACTTGCATTTGTCATCTAATTTATCTACTTCCACCTTAAGTTGTGTGAAATGTCTTACTTTAGTTCTTGAATGATGTAGCTAGGCTATGAGATCTTGGTTCAGTTTTCGCTCAGTGCCCTCTGGTCGTGTTTCAGTTTTTTTCTTTTTTATCTTTGGTTGACTACCCTCCCCATGTTTTCTTCCTTTCATCTTTTTTGAACTAGTGCCTTCCATTTTCAAAATTCAAAAATTTTTAGAGAATGAAAAACTTACTGTATTTCTCCTACAAATCCAAGTTAGACGAATGCCTTAATTATTCTACTCATTCCCCTGCTCTCCATCACTACCAATTCTATGAAACAATGATTTCAATTGAGCTCACTCTAATTTGAAAAATATTATATGCTTCCTGGCACCATTAATGTCTCCACTGAGACATGAATGCAATAGGTTTTTCAAAATTCTCGTTGTCACATCAGGGATCATATTGACAAGACATTTCAAATCTCTGGTTGATTCATCTGTTCAAAGTTCACCCATCTGCTAAGACGTCTTGTAGTTCCCCCAACATCACCAGTCTCCCCGATAGTTTTCCTTTTTAGCTTTTTATGTCACCATGAATTTCACCACAAAAAACTATCACCCAGACTTAATGAATTGGGCCAACAATTCTTCAATTTACTCTAAAAGCTCTTTGTCTCATCGAGATGTTCACTTTGTCAACCTAATTTTCCACGACCAAGTAATTTTCCTGCCGATGAAATAATATTCATCGTGTTGTCTCTTAGATCTCCCCTCTAAAAATTTTCTCATCGGTACACTTTTTCTTTGGTGAGACTACGCTCATTGTCTCTTTGACAACCTTTATCTCCATACGCTTGCATCTGTTGGTATAACACGAGGAGTCGATAAGACTCCTCAAACTCTCCCCAGCATCATTGTCTTACCGAATGAATCTTCCTTTTGCTTTATCAGCAAGACCTATAATGCTTTGGGCAGTACTTTGAAATCTCACTCCAATAACCATAGTCTGGCTGATACACTTTATTATATTCCAATTGGTTAGAAGAAACTTATTTCGATATGACCTCACACCGTCACGCCAATAAACTTTGTCTTTCCGATAAGAAATTTAAACCTACATTCTCTTGGTATATATCCTTATCGGTATGACACTTCTGATGTCTTGTTGATATATTGAAGAAATGTATGTTAACATTGGAAAGACCTGCATCAACTTATGCCAATATTTTCAATTGTTAAAGACTTAATGTTAGATGAATTTATTGGGGCTATATGAAAAAATTTAACTTGGACCTTGGTGGAAAACTGCTATATCTGGAGATTTCATGTCTATAATATGAACTTCTTGGGAAACTAACAAGCATGAAGGGTTTAATGAGGTTATCAAAATTTTACAGTTCCAATAGAAGGTACTACAGAGGTGTGAAGATCACATAACCTGTCACTAAATAGTCAGAAGTGCTTCATGATGTTGCAAGAAGGAATAGTTCTTGGTCACTATATTTCTCTTGTAGGAATATAAGTTGATCCTTTTGAGATTGAAGTCATCTCTAATCTACCGTTTCCTACCAAGAAAAAATAATTGAGAATATTTCCAGGACATGTTGGATATTATATAAGATTCATCAAAGATTTCAATCAAACAACATGACCTATATACAATTTGCTAAAGAAAGATGCAGATTTTTCCTAGACAGCTGAATCTGAAAAAGCATTTCTTGATCTGAAAATTTCCTTACACAAGAACCTATTTTGAAAGGACCTAATTCATCAATTCCATTCCATATTCATATAGATGCATCAAATTATGATATTGGTGTTGTCCTAGGACATAAAAGTGGTTCAATAGGACATGCACTCTATTATATAAACAAAAATTTGTAGGGAGCTGAACTCAACTACACTGTTACAAAAAAATAAATGTTAGCAATCATCTATGCCCTCAATAAATTTAGGCATTATATCACAGGCTATCAGATATTTTTCCATACTGATCATGTAGCAATCAGGTATCTCATGAACAAAGGTTCAATAATAGGGTGACTAGCAAGGTGGTTTTTGGTGATGTAGGAATTTAATATTACAATTGTCGACAAGTTAGGTAATTCCAATGTGGTTGCTGATTTCCTATCTAGAATTCAAAGGCAAGATAAATATACACTTATTGAAGATTTTGTTCTTGATGAGCATCAATTTTCAATAAAATTTATTCATCCATGGTTTGCAGATATAGAAAATTATCTGGCTATAGGAAGAACTCCTCCTTAATTCTCACCCAAAAAAAAGAGATTATTGGTAGAGAAAAGCTTTAATTTCTGTTGGATTGCAGATTGCATTTTCTACACAGGATGAGATCAAGTAATGAGGATGTGTGTACGAGAGGAGGACACCCATGACATACTACATGCAAACCATGACGAACCTTGTAGAGGGAATTTCACTGCTAAAAGGATAATAGTGAAAATCTTAAATACTGGCTATTACTGGCCAACATTACATAGAGATGCAACCAAATATACTAGGAGATGTGACACATGCCAAAGGATGGGAAGACCAACCAAATCAAATTAGATGCCTCTATCTCCACAAGTTATTGTTATGCCATTTGACAAATGGTGATTGGAATTTTTAGGGCCAATTGATATTCCTTCAAATGGTAAGTCTTACATCCTTGTATGCACAAATTATGTAACAAAATGGGTAGAAGCTAGACCTATGAGGAATGCTATGGATAATAAAGTTGCATAATTCCTCTATTAAGAAATTTTCACTAGATTTGGTGTTCCTAGAGAAATTATGACGGACCAAGGAGCATATTTTACCTCTAAACTTATTACAACCTTAGTGAATGAATACAACATAAGGTATAGGAAATCCACTACATATCATCCACAAGATAATGGCCAAGTAGAGATCACCAATAGGGACATAGAGGAAATTTTGACAAAAACTATAGATTTGCATAGAAAGGACTGGGGTGCAAGGTTACCAGAGGTTATATGGGCCTACAGAACTACATGGAAAATAACTACAGGATATACACTTTTTGAAATGGTGTATGGTAAAACATCTATGATGCCAATAGAGTTTGAACATAGAAATCTTAGAACAACTTTTGAAATGAACATGGACTTAACAACTACATAGAAGGAATGAGTCATGCAGCTCAATGCCATGGATGAACTCCAAAAAAAATGCCTTGCAACATACTAAGATGATAAAGAACCAGCGATTAAGGTGGCATGATAAGTATATCAAAGAGAATAAATTCAAAGCGAGAGATTGGGCTCTTCTTTATGACAAGGTATAAAGATAGTCAAGGAAAATTGCAAACTAGAGAGTTAGGTTCATATGAAATAGAAGAGGTATTCACCAATGGTGTTGTATGGTTGAGGACCATTGATGAGGTCAGGTCTAAGTTATTAGTCAATGGGCATCACCTGAAGTTTTACTTCAAGCCCATTGAAAAGGAAGAATTCATGAAACAATTCAAAATTAAGCAGGAAGCCATTAATCCTGCAGTCGAAGGAATTGATTCTCGACTCGATTCCCTAGGCCATACATAAAAAGTGCATAAAAATATCATAATAAAGGGGTTATCCATAATGACCCCCATTCCATTCAATCATTCTATTCCATCTACAATTCGTACACTCTCTCTTTTTCTGCCACCTCATCCACATGTCATACACCATACCATCCATGTTTCACAAGATCACATTTTGAAATGAAGAAGTGAAGTCACATCAGGTAATCATGGTGGATCATTCTAGGTAATCTGTACTTCACTTAAAGATTGATTAGTTGTTTCATTTATTACATATAATTCAGTATTAATTAGTGAAAACTAATTTCCTATAAGGATGCAATTTCCTTCATCCTTTCCACATGATTGAGCACATTTTTCTACTTCGTAAGTTTGAGCCACGTCATTGTTTCTTCCACCACAATGCCTTCTCACATCAACTGTCCCTATCTTTTCGGCCTAAGCTCTAGATTTTTGAAAAAACTGCAATTAATGAACATAATACCATTACTTCCTACAATAATGACCAAAAGTGCCTTTCGCTCCTCCATGATTAATCTTTTATTTCTATCTCCAACATAAGTTAGGATGTTTGAAATCATTTTCCTATTTCTTACATCTTTTGAAGAGAGGTTCAAAATTTTTAGTTGAGGGGATGCAAAGTTCAGTGAAGTTGGTTTGAAAGAAGTCACATTGGTTGTGCAAGTTAAAAATCCGAGTGAATCATTGCCTAAAGCATTGAGTTGTAGACAACTAAGTGAGATGGGATTTCAGCTAATTCAACATGAGACAACAAATCATAACGTCCTATTGTAGGATGTACAACATGTGCCATCGTTTAGAAAATATGGGTGGCTTAATTATTCCTTGAAGCTTGAAAAATTTGATGTCAGCATTGCAGAAGAGTTCATGAGGACATTCCATGAAGGAAAGGGAAAATTAAGGGGGATAACAATAAATGCATCAGTAGACAAAATTGCATAAATAATAGGGTTGCCTCAGGGCGGTGAGCTATTTCCTAGAGGAAGGAATGCACGAAGTGCTAGGGAAGAGTTTACCCGACCAAATTTTCCTCCTTTATGAGTGGATACACAAGGAGCACAAAGATGAGTTTTCCGCAAGACTGGGTATGACGAGCAGGTTATATAATCAATTATATAACATGTGAAGGTCGGTTTTCAGTTTTACACCCTCATAATTTTAAACTCTTATCTCATTTACGCCATGGCCTGTTAATGAATATTCCTGATTTCCTATACAATTTTCTATCTAATAGTGTTGTTAAGTTCAAAAAGGGTATGGTTAACTTTGTTTCCCACCATTGCCTTATTAAGTTTCCTGTTGAAATTTTTTGCTAAAGATGTATCGGGAATGACCTAGGAAGAATTTGTTGTCAATTTTAACCCTAGGATTCAAAATGTTGGAACTAGAGAGCAGTCTCTCACCTTCAAACAATGAGCCTCCAAATCCATAGGTCAATCCTCTATTGTCACATCTCATATTCAAGAATCATCTGATTTAGAAGATGAAGTTCCTTTTTTTGATAAAGTTTCCAAATAACTAGAACAAGACCCTGTCATAGAGCTCGAGCCTTCCTCCAAAGATAACAAAGGGAATTCACCCATTTTGGAAACTCCTAAATCCATCAAAAGGAGGAAAATAGGAGAATCCCCTATTCCTGCAGCCAAAAAATCAAAGAAGCATAAAAAAATTCCCACACCCTTGAGATGAAGCTCTAGACTCTAGGATTAGGCAACTCACCAATCACTCGATGCTTCTCCATCCACACAACCAACCTCAGACCCTTTTAGTCTTGTACTTAAGGAGGAAGAACCTATTGTTGAAAAGACTGAGGGTACCCCTGAAGGAGCTAGCCTAGATGAACTAGTAGCTATTGCGGAATAGATAAAAGAAGGGATGGAAAATGGGCTCTAGGAAGAAGTGGAATGTGCTGAGAAGGAGAAGGTAGCAACTATGATTCCATCAAAAGAAGAAGGTGAAAAAACTGATATAACTGATGAAATGCCTACTATTTAAGAAGAACAAGAAAACTCTGGGCAGCCGAATGATACAAAAATTAATTGAAAAGGCAAACCAAGAAAACATGGATGTAACTGAAGAAATAGAAAAGTCACTTGCAGCAAATTATAATCATAGGTCTTTGATCCATGTCACAATTTTTTCTGTAGGAATGGCATGCTTTGCAGAACTCCAACATCAATGGACTACTTTTGAGCTTGAAATTGAGAGACTTCAGAGGATAATCCAGAACAGGAATTTGGAAATTGCTAATTTAACCGACACTCTCAACTAGGTGGTCAAGCTTGTTCCATAGCTGATACAATGCCGAGTGCCCTCACCTATCTATGCAATGTACCTAAAGGAGTTGTAGTTGAACATCCAATTGATCAAAATCTAGATAGGTAAAACCCCTTCCTTAGATACCCTAGAATAATTTTATGATGCATATAAAGATTCACCTCAACACATCAAGAACCTCCTGTGTGAATTTTATTTGCATAGTTTGGTTGTACCCCAAGATAAGGAATGGAACCCCTTATGCTATATTGGTGATATTCACATTAGTGCTCTGATCTCCTAGATCACAAATGAGATAAGTAGGGGGGAGAAATTTGATAGCCATAAGCATGATGAGATCAATATTCCATTATTAGTAAGGAATGAATCTAGGAATGGGATGGGTATTTACTTTGATTGGAAGAAGTTTTGGAGAGATGAAAGAGTGAGGCCATTAATTGAGTACTTACGACAAGAGTTATTCTCTTAGTATTCTTAGATTATAAACAAGGATATTAATGATGCAATGCAACACATTCAAACAAGATGGGAACATCTACCATTTTAGCTAAAAAGGGCAGAACTGCACAGCCCCAAAACCTTGTATGCAGCCACTAGGAGGACAAAACGGGAGAATTGGTTGCCCTTAGTTATGCAACCACCTATTCTCCTATGGCCATTACTGGCCATATAGGGAGATAACAACACCTATAATAGGAGCTCCGAGGATAACATATGGCAGAGGCTAGAGGCAATGCGAGCTCACTTCTAGAGTTTTCGGCATGGACAATGTGGACAATAAAAAAATGTTGATCTGAGATAATTTGCTTGAAGAAGGAATAATAGACTTGTTGAAGGGCCCAACAAGTAGTTGGTTGAGGGGAATGATGAGCCAAGTTTTTGGCACATATAGATCATTCTCTTACCAACACTTTTCTACTTTTCATTATGCTAAGATAGACATTTAGTATGTATTATGGGTAAAGACACATAATTTTTATGTTTAAATATAATAATTATATTATGATAAGTCTTTCCATGATTATTACCTTAATTTTTTTATTAGTTTGATGAATGCCTTATGACAAACCTGTCCTACAGCCTCTATTGTTTAACTTCTTGCAACCATGCCTGAAATAATGTTTTCCTTATATTAATGCTTAATGAATGTATAAATGAGGTGATGAATCATCTTAAAGGTTGAATGTGTTGAGCTAACTTTCACCCACAGGAATAGCTATTAAGATATTTTGTAGGTACCACGTTTGAGGAAGAAATTCAGTTTCCACTTGAAGACTGAAAGACTAATTCAATTAAGACTAGTTGAGCATTAAAGAATAAGGAGGCAACTTCAAGTCACCCACTATACAGGGAGAGTGTTTCATAAATATAGCTCAGGCGTCTTGATAGTGCATGAATCTAGATGGTGGAACTTCAAAGCTGATGAACTGATTTGACTTAGTTCTTTCATCTTCTTCGACCTTTTTACTTAGTTAGTTACAATGTAATAAAGACTTCCCATTTTATGAGGGAAGAGTTAGTTAGTCGTTAGATTCAGTTTCAATAATAGCCCATTCTCCTTTAGAGAAAGGGCTGAAAAATTTGTTGTTGTAATACATTTTTCAATTTTCTAGAAATATAGTTTAAGATTGTGAGCTATGTACTTGTCTATATTGAATTAATAAAAGTGTTTATGAAGTTTACAATATAATATTTTGTTTACCTTTAGCACTACCTAAGGGGGCCCACTTAGGAAGATGTCCATTCTTTCATTCTTCAAGTTAGAATAGTTGCACTTCCTTTCATAGAAGTTAATGTGACTGCTCCTGCAACTAGCAGAAACACAAAGGTGTCAACTGTTCCTGCAATCACTAGATGCGGAGTATTTTTTTCTTTCAGTTTTCATTTCCAAGCAAGTTTATCAAGTAAAGTTGTTTGCAGTAACTCAAATTCTAGTATAAACATCTTTAGGAAGTTATGAATGTCTAGGAAAGGTGATTAGTGAATATATTGTGCTAACCCATTTCAATTTTACATCCCTGGGTTGATGATTAAATGAGGTTCTTTAGCAGGTTATGACTATCATTTGTGATGTTCAATCCCTAAGTAGAGGAATTCTTGTTCCTAGCTATTAAGCTGATTAAACGACACTATAGGAGGCCACATTTCAAGTGCCAAAATTTTTAAGAGCGGTAATAGGAAAGGTAAATCCTTGAAGGAAAATAACTGTGAAGGTTGCAATTCATGAAATAAAGTTCCATAATCTGGCGACTCATAGGAACATTTCGCCTGTGGAATGAAGAACCCTAGAAACCCTAGTTCAACATCCCATTATTGCTCATAACTTAGAGAGGGTGCCTTGCATACCGATTTAAACACCATTCGATGGTGCAGAGAGAGCTAATATATTTTCGTGCACCAATTTTAGGTCAATGATCACTTTGAAGGGAAATCCGCTAGATATTTTCATCTCCAATTCCAACTAGAAGAAGAGCTATGCCAATTGATGCACAATACCTTCAATTTTGTTGATGGTCAGAGACTGATCAAAAGATTGGAAAACATAAAGGTTCTGCTTCTTCTCTTTGATCATTGCAACAATATGTTCAACACCTACTACCACCTGATCCATGATGAAGAGCGAAGGAAGGTCTCTCTGCATTAAGCAGAAAAATTTATCCCACATTTCATTGGTAATCTGGTTCAACCTGGCTCTGCACTCCACCACATGTTGGACAACCTAATGCATAGAAATGAGGATGTTTATGCCCATGGCTGTTGTTGTTCAATCCACTATGCCTATGGTGCTCAAAGTCTTGTTGGAAGCTATATATAATTTTCCCAACAAAATCCTGGCCTCCCGAACCTTATTAGAAGTTACCTCTTGGACCTTCTAAATTGTTTCACTTCCTATTCCGCATAGGCTAGCTGCTTGCGCCATAAATTTTAGGGTGGGCTGGAGAGTAAGGCATAACACCTTGAGTTTCTCCCAATATGATGCATATAACTCCTTGGAAATTTACAATCAGCTCATCTATGGTGCAAAATTTTGGGCCCTCAAAATATGCAACTCCACTACTTTGCTACTCAAGTCTGCCCTTAGCTCCGATAGGCTTCCGCTCAGTGTAGGCACCTATTCTTTTAGGTTGGAAATCTCCTTTTATTTCTCTTCTAAAGCCCATTCGACCACCTTCTTCATTTGGAATTTTGACTCCAAGGTGACATTAATTTAATTTACCTCATCACTTGTGTCTTTTCGGAGCCATTTCATACCTTCATTCAGCTCGAGTATGTCAGAACAGATATTTTCTTCATTCGGTCTGCTCGTCTTGGCCTCACTTTGGAAGGTCAAGATAACTTTCGTGCTCATAAGTTGGAGCTCCTTGATCATGCCTTCAAAGACATTTCTCTCCTTTTTCAAGCAACTTATCTCATTTTCCGAGGCATTGAACTTGTTTACACATATATAAACCTTTTCCTTTAGCTCCAATATCTGTTCCTCCTTCTTCCTTGCCTGGTGGTTGAGCTTGCGGTAATAGGTGGTTACTATTTTCTAGAGTTTCCTCCATCAACTCCACCCTATCCCACGGATGAGCTTTATGTAAGTCCAACCCAATGGCATTGATAGAGTAATCACTCGACAACATTTCACTTGCTGGTTTAATCACATTGGGAGTGATCTTCATGAACACCAATGAATTTTAGCTCTCATTGACTAGAGTTTGTAAGAGAGGCTCGACCAACCTACTCATATCCTTTTGCCTCCTCTTTTGAATTTGGCTAGGTCGGGCACTCTTATTAGCCTCCACCTATGAGAAATATTCTTGGGAAGGTATTCCCAACCCACTAGCAAAAGGAATCTCTTGAGGGACTTCCAATGGGAAAGAGAGTGTGTTGGGCATATCAGTGGATTTTCCAGACTTTGTAATAATGGTCGGGGAAAAAGGAAAGATATTCTAGCCACTTGGAGATGATGAAAAGGGATGAAAACTGCTGGCCCATAAGTCCAAGACTGATGCCAAACTATGTACCAGGTAAAGAATGAAAAGAAGAGGCCGACTGTGGGAAACTAGGAGGAGAAGAACTCGACTGCTCAAGATATCCAATGACAGGGAAAGCTGGTGCAGACGAAAAAACTAAGGCAAATAAAGAAGAGACCAAAGACATAGTGGAGAGAGATGAGGGAGGACATAATACCTGAGGCTCGTGAGGAGCTGCAGATGATATGACCGCTTCCTCCTATTGCTTCTCTTCCTCCATGTCGAATTGTCTTGTTCATGGTTGCTTTACCTCCGAAGAGTCCTCAAGGTCAACAATGACCTGCCGACTATGACCAGTAGTCCTTGGCCTCTTCCGAGTTGTTTTGGAGGAGTTGCATTGCTTTGATGTTTCTATGGCTGGAAAATCCTCCCGTTGTGAGACCGTTCCCCGACATCTTCCTTATGCATTGGATCCCTCCTCACAATAGGGACGTTCTAAGTCACCTCCTCTCCAATCTTCATGGTCTTTCCACTTGCTCTTTTTTGTTTCTCCGATGCTGAAGAGTTTGGGGACCTCTCCATGTCCGGATCCACATCTTCTCAGAGGTCATCAAATTTTTCATCTAGAGCCATCTCCTCATAAAACTTTGTGGTTTCCTTAACCTCCTATCGGTATAACCATAAATCTCAAATTGTTTTAGGGCACCATTTGAGATTTTTCAATTGGGTGCATAGGGACTGGTTGATCTTCTAATTTGCGTTGGCACTCCCTATTATGTACTAAAAGTTAAGTCATGATAGTCGCTTGGCCTCAGTAGGTAGATATTCGATCCCTACATATAAACTCAAATTTCCCTCTTCAACATTTCTCCGAGGGTCCCAAAATGACCGAGGTTGATGCATGATTCTTATGCCAACCTTAGACAAGTTATTTTCAGGGCTGTATTTATAGGGGTCATCAATAACCACCAACCCAAGATCTCCCCATTTTTAGTATAGAATCTCTGAAGCATTAATCTTCGGAGTCCTTTTCCTAACCAGTGATATAGAACCAAACATGATTGGCAACAACACATGGATAGTCAAATTCTTCCTCCCCAATAATCATTATCAATATTACATAGTTGTCTCAGTGCCTCCAAGGCCAACACTCTATTAGAGAGAAAGCGTGGGAGCCAAAATGGTTCCCAAGTGAAACCTCGCATGTGGAGCATAGTGAAGTTTGTGCCAAAGAACCAGTCGTAAGGCGACACCGAGTTTCCCAACTAGGTTTTTTGTCTTGGTGATAGGCGTGTGGACATACTACCCCCAGGACTATCCAGAGTTCGTAGATTCGGAGCTAAAAATGAATCCATGAATGTGTAGTATTCGAAGGTTTTTGAGAGGATGGGGGTCCATGTCAAAACAACTTTCCTTGCACCAAATTCATTGAAAATGGCCACAGACATAAATTTCTTGAAATAGTTAGATTCTGATGTTATATTAAGTAGGCCAGGAAAGAGGAATACGTGAATTTAGAACTGGCCTAGAATTCCTGCAGCTGTTGTTTCATTTCATCAATAATAACCCTCGTAAAGTCAAAAAGCGGAGGTGCATTGTTCCTTTTCAACATAAAGTTGAAACACATCTGAAACTCGAAGACCTGCTTGTCTATATCTAGTCCACAAACCAGCACCAACATGGATTAAACAGTAGAAGACCCACCCCTTAGAGTTCCTAGAGAAAATGGAAATTTGGGTGGTGCTGAAGTAGATGAAGGTTGATTAATCTCCATGGCGTAAAACTGCAGAGCCATTATAAGTGTTCCTCGCTTATCATGCATCTTTTTAATGTCAAAAAAATTCAACACTCTAGGTCAAGGGAAGTGGGATGCATAACATATCCTAGAGGGCTTCGAGGCTAATAATTACTATGATATCCTGACCACTTATTATTCCAGTTTGAGGTTCGAAACTTTCCATGCACGCTGCTACAATTTTTGGGCAATGGTGAACTAGGGGCACCATGTACTGGGAAAGCCCACAATCCCATAGACGTTTGCAGAAGGGGTTTGATAATTTCTTCATTCTCTCACATGCAGCTTCCATAAGGCTCTTGGGATTCTAAGATAACTTAGGATCCACAACGTTATCCCAATCCTCTACAACTAAAGGTTGGTTCCTAGGAGGAACCATGCTCAATATCCCCTAGTCTGCCTGACTGGTGAAAGGCCAGCATGGCCTTGTTGGGATTCCTTGAGTAGCATAAGACTCCCGGCCGTAGATATCCACACAGGGTGCTTTTAATCTTTTCTCGTTTATACTCATAGGAGTCAGGGCTGGTGACAAACTCTCTCCAATCTCAGCCATTTTCTATTAATTCGCAAGAACTTTGAAAACATTCACAAATGACTTAGCTTTTGGCAAACTCTTTCTCATTACAAATGGCTTAGCCATTTCTAACCTTTGATAAATCTTGCAATAAATGGACTTTGCATGTTTAACCTAATTTTTTATTTTTGTGAAAGGTGGTCGAGTGAGTGCACGTGCTAGCCATTCATGTTTAGTTGTCATATATATCACCATCCTTTCATGTGTGTGAAAAGATTGCCAAATTGCCAAATTACTCTCCATATTAAAGAGACATGACCTCACGTGAGGCTGCACCTAGTTTTCTTGGATAGTGGACAAAGAAAAACTTACCATATCTTTCACCAACTCCTTCACATTTACTAATTTTTCTTGATTTTACCTGGGCACATCACCCAACGACCTGCTCAAAATATTTTCCTTGATTTAAATGGGATGACCACTCCTCAATTCAACACCTGGCTAACCTTTATTACTTTGAAAACTCACACAAGGCAAGTTGTGATTGTCCCTGGTTATTTCCATCATCTAACATGCCTCAACACTAATTACTAGGGCTTGGTAGCACCATGATCCAATCTGACAAAAAAATAGCCTGCCTCATTTAGTGAACCCCGACCAGTCTATAAATGGAGATATTAGCAACATTTATAATCACAATTATCCCTAGCATTCTCTATTTAGCAAGTTTTAGCTACTTATCTCTCTCAATTTCTAGCTAGAGTAGCAAGCAACATGGAAACACCGATTAGACTAGTCTGGAAGAAAACTCAAGCCACTTTCTTAGGAAAAATTAGGTGCATGCGCTTAAAGCACATGATAGGTATTAAAAACCTATTGTATGTGAAAGCGATTCAATGGGTCCTTGGAAATGATTGTGTGGAGTATGAAGAAAAATACCAAGTCAACACAAGCATCTTCTTGCACATCGTTGTCTCGCTGCTGGATATCAGTTTCTTGAAATGCAAGGTCTTGAAGTTGACGAAATGAGTGTTCCCATGATGTTACCTTGGAGGGTTGGAGAAAATAGTATGGGATACCGAATTTGATCATTGGGGCCCTTCAGTTCACAACCTACATTTACTACTGCTTCATGGAGCACTCATGTCGACCAAGCCCTTCTTATTCAGCTTTGAGCTCGAGAATCACAAAGAACATCACTCTAGGGTTCATTTCGGCTGCTACTTTCTCATGTGGATTCATCACGTTGAACCATTCTTGAATATGCAGTGGTATGAGGACTTTTAGAGGATGGTATTTCCTCATCCTGTGCCACTGGATGTTGCTACTGCTAAACCCTCTTCTGCCTCATGTCTGAAACTAAGAAAATGACTCCAAGTTGTTTTTCTCTTTCTTTTTGCTAGCTGTCCACCCTCTTGCGGATATATGTATATATTGATACTATGAGGCTGGCCCCTACCATATGTAATGTAAATGTTACCTGAAAAAAATAATACTTATGTTTTTCCAAATCTTGGCTCATTTACAATATTTTTAATTTCATGCATTACTATTGTTTGGACAAGCACTGAGAAGACCCAAAAATAAAGCAAGAAAGATAATTACATATTTACAATTTATAGAGCCATCACATAGGCAAAATTAATTAAATTTTTTAAGATGTATTCCATTAATTGGAATACTTAAGGTGTTACCTTCCTTGTCTTCCAACACGAAAGAGTTGAACTGTTTACACTCAAAATTTTTGAAAGGCCCTTCCAGAGATTGTCGAATTTTCCATGTTGGTCGGGCTTTGCTTCGTGCTCATTGAACTTGAGTACCAAGTCCCCACATTGTAGCTCTTGATCTGATGGATTTTTGTCGAAATAATTCTTTACCATCTACTGGTGATTGTTCATCACCTCAAGGGCATTCTCTCTCTTTTCCTAAACCTCGAGCAACTCAGAAAATTATACCTCCATTGCTCCATTCTACTCAATTTCTAGAGATTTGAGCAACTAGAGGGTAGGAATTTCCATGGCGATAGGCAACAATGCCTCCTTCCCATACACCATCTCATACAAAGATGTATTTAGTATCTTCCTAGGCATGATTCAGTCTACCCATAGTGTTATTTGAAGGTTCTTAAGCCACTCCCTCTGGTGTTTCAAGCCTATCCTCTTAATTAACTTAATGAGGTTTTTATTCGTAGACTCCACAAGACCATTTCCCTGGGATAATAGTTGGAAGAGGTTTTCAAGAAAACTCCATACTTTAGTGCAAACTGACTCATCTTCAAACCAAGGAAAGCTTTGGAATTGTCGAAGAGAATTGTTTTTGCCGAGCCAGCTTTGGCTACCAACTCCTCCAGGAAATTAACAATCTCTACTTTTGTTGCATTCTTTAATGGCACTACTTCTACGCATCTGGTGAAATAGTTGGTTGCTATTAATATCCACCTATGTCCAGCTGAGGAGAAAAGTTTAATCATTCCAATGAATTCAAGACCCCATTGAGCAAAGGGTTCCTCTACTACTATGGGTCTCAAAGGCATAGTAGCATTTTTTCTCTTTCTGGCATAAAACTGGCATTCATTGCAAGACTTTATTAATGAAAATGCATCATTGAAAGGTGCTGGCCAAAAATAACCAGCACATATAATTCTAATTGTAGTAGTCCTTGCATAAAAGTACCCTCAAACTAGGCCATTGTGGTATTGATCCAATATTCTCTTGGCCTGTTCTTCATTTACACACCTTAGTAGGATGCCATTAAAATTTCTTTTGAAAAGAACTGCCTCGAAGAGAACGTAATTTCTATTTTGTAACTGATAGAACCATCTTTTAAAGGAAGGAAGGTTGGATGGATACCTATTGTTTTACATGAAGTTCATTCTATCTTCCAGCCAATCTTCTCTGAAGCTTTCCTCATTCAATAACACAGCTTCTGAAAACACAGGCTCTCCCATAGCACCATTATTCTTGACAAGGTACTCACACGATCCTTTGCCCTTTATAGTCCTGACCAGCTTGATCTCAACGTCATAATCTAGGATCTTGGTGATCCAGTTAGCTCTCTTCTCAGTGATTTCTCCCTCCATTATATATTCCCACAAACTACGATGTGGTACTCACATAATCACTTTATTGCAAGATATCAGGTGCCAAAATTTCTTGAGTCCCTTCACAATAGCAAAGGCCTATTTTTCAACAAAATTATACTTCAAATCATATTCCCTTAATGTGTGTGAATAAAAATTGATAGGGAAATCCCTTTTATTTTCATCATCTTTCTGCATGAGCACCATGGCAATGATGCTGCCACCATCGAAAATATACATGATAAAATATTTAGATAGATTTGGGTTAATTAGCATAGGGGCTGAAGAAATGACCTCCTTTATAAACTCAAAAACTTTATGGCCTCTGATGTCCACTTGAAAACCTGATCCTTCTTCAACATTAAGGTAATAGGAATGAGGATCCCTGCAAAGTTTGCAATGAATCGATTGATGAAATTGACCTTAACTAGAAAAGATTGTACTCCTTTTTTGTTCACGGGTAGGGGAAGCTCCCTAATTTTATCAAATCTTTCCATATCTATAGCAATGCCTTCCTTCAAGAAAACATATCCCAATAGATTTCCCTGGGGCACTCTAAAAACAAATTTCTTTAGGTTTAGAGAAATCCTAAATTTCTGACACTTCTTGAAGACAAGCTCTAAATGATCAAAGTGGTCATCGGCTAATCTGGAAAACACTATCAAATCATCCAGATAATAAGTATAATCTTATGAATTAAATCCTTAAAGGAAATTTCCATAGCCCTCTGAAAAGTGGCTCCAACATTTGAGAGGCCAAAAGGCATCTTAGCGTATGCACATGTTGTTAGAGTAATTGGATATTTACTTTATTAATTAAACAATATTTGTTTAATTACTTAAAATTCCCTTTTACCTCTTTTTCACTTAAGCTAACATTAGGTGCACAATAACTAATTACTTTATTAATTATTATTGTGCAAGCCTAGGGTTTTCCTTTTTAGGGTTTTCATCTATATATGGTTGAAAATTATCTTTTGTATCATTAATTCATTTTACATTTTCAGGTGAATATATTGCTCCACATTCTTGAGCATTTCCTTTATTGCTTCTCTTTGCTTCTCCTTGTAATAGGTTATTTGCTTGCAGAGATCTTTCGGCTCCTATGAAGTTGTATCTTCTCAACTCCAACATGGTATCAGAGCTTCGGACCTGCAGCTGCTTGTTCTTGTTTTGAAGATTTTTGGAGCTACAAGGGTTTGTTGCAAGCCATTTTTTATTGGAGCCATCATCATTTTTGCTTCAAAAATTCAGTTTTCACTCATTTGCAAGAAAAACAATTTCTGGGTTTTGTAGCCAGCGTCAAAATATGAACTGGGTATTTTTTTAGATTTTGCATATCTTGCACAGATTTGGAGAAAATCACTGTTGAAAAAATGGCGTGTGTCATTTTTCTCCTCGCTAAAAGTAAAAAAAAACATTTTCTCATATTTTGCTTGTTGGATCAAGAAACGATTTCTGGGTTTTTATTTTTGTTTACAAATAGTGAGTAGATTTTCCAGAAATCAAGTTAGAAATAAACGTTTTTTGCTAGAAAATTCGTTTTCTGCAAGCTAAATTCAGTTTTTGAAAAATTCATAACTTTTGGCCATAGTGTCCGTTTTGCGCAAATGAATAGGTGTTGGAAAGGTGTTACAGTGCTCTTTTCAGATCTATAGTCTATTTTATCAGAATATTTAGCGGGTATTTTTTATTCAGCTTTTTGTGTTTTTACACTTTCCTCAATTACTTGGTCATTCTGGCTCGTTCATGGGTTTTTGTTTGCGTGGAATGGGTTATATTCATTTGATTTAAATGCTATAAGGTTATATTTCTCAGCTTTTTTTTTCATTTGAAGAGTTATCATGAGTTTTTCTACTCACCCTTCAGTTGTAATTCTGGAACAGGGTAATTATGAGTCATGGGCAAAGGGTTTACTTACACATTGTAGGTGGCTTAATATTTTGACTTATTTGTATGATCTGATACCTAAACCAACCACTTAAGAGGGAAAATTTGCATGGGACATCATTAGAAATCACATAGTAGGACTTATATTCTCTAGTGTTGATCATGACACTGTGTTGGCTATATCGGACATTGATTGTCCTCATCCACTTTGGACACATCTTTAGGAGATCTATGGAGACCCAATTCTCTGTCCATTTCTAGAGGATCCTACTTCAGATTGTCTCTTACCCATTGCTTGGAGAGAGAATACACCCTTTGATCATGATACTTTAGAGGAGCTTGAGTATTTAGACACCCTTACATGTTCCGATGGATTAGACGTTTGTCTCACATTTCCTACTCTTCAGATAGAGACTTCATCAGCATCTCATGTTGTTCTTGATTCAATGCAACAAGGAATCATACATCTTCCAAACATAGCTACTTTGGACTCTTCTGTTGCAAACATATCTTTCTTGTTTGTGGAGTCCTATATTACAGATTTGGAGGATTATTTTGAGGACATTCATCTCCTCTACCTTGACAGCTAGGTTATAACTGTTCGTCCACCATTATCCATGCATTTAGAGGTTGCATTTTAGTATTCTCCACATCAGTTTGGATTTGGCATTATTTGTTTCCGTTTAGACAGTGAGACTCTTTAGCATCATATCATGGCACACATCTTGAGACAGATTGGTTCATCATTCTTTAGAGGGTTTCTTTGACATCGTCCTTTGGATCTGTTTCTTTCCAAGGGGAGGAATATCATTTGCTGCTTCAGGATCTCCTTTTGGATTCTACATCAGGCATCTACCATTGTGACAAGAGTTTCTTCATTGTGGGGGGGTCTTCTTCTCTCTTTCTATCTCTCCTATGGAGACCATTGCACATGTACTTATATGATAGAAGTTGTCTATGGGGGGTATAATGTTATCCACCTCCTATCCTTCTTTCATTAGTGCATTGCATTCCTTCATTGCATTCTATTTTGGGGAGGAGTTTTGTTTCCACTGGGTTTTCTCCTTTACCCCATTTCATTTAGTTTGCATTGATTTTGTACATGGGTACCTGATCTGGCCTTGTTGTCGGGACCTATTGCTTTTTCTTTCATTAGCTTCTTCTAGGTTTTAGCTTCTCCCTAAGTCTATCTTAAGGGGGGGTGTTAGAGTAATTAGATATTTACTTTATTAATTAAACAATATTTGTTTAATTACTTAAAGTTCCATTTTACCTCTTTTTCAATTAAGCTAACATTAGGTGCATAATAATTAATTACTTTATTAATTATTATTGTGCAAGCCTAGGGTTTTCATCTATATATGGTTGAAAACTATCTTTTGTATCATTAATTCATTTTACATTTTTAGGTGAATACATTGCTCCACATTCTTGAGAATTTCCTTTATTGCTTCTCTTTGCTTCTCCTTGTAAAAGGTTATTTGCTTGCATAGATCTTTGGGCTCCTATGAAGTTGTATCTTCTCAACTCCAACATATGCTCCCCAATTTGTGGTGAACGCCTTTTTGAATTGGTCTTCTTCCTTTACCCAAATCTGATTGTAGCCTGAAAAAATATCAAGCATAGAAAACATTTTGGAATCAAATACAAGTTGTAGGATTACCTCCATTGAGGGAAAGGTGTAATGGTCCTTCAGGGATGCCCTATTCAAGTCTCAAAATTCTATGCACAATCGTATGCCACCATTCTTCTTTTAGACTTGCACTAGGTTAGATACCCAAGTGTTATATTTGATCGGAAACACTCTCTATGATGCAATCAACTTGTTCAGCTCTTGTGACATAAGCATCTCAAGTTTCGGGTTCATGGGCCTTTTCTTTTGTCAAAACAACCTCACTCCTTCCACTAGCTCAATTGTATGTTGGATGATCCCAAGATCATATCCCTTAAGATCATCATATGACCAAGCCACCATGCTTAGATATTCCTCACATAGGTGCTTGAGCCTATCTTTATTCTTTTGGGACACTTCCTTGCCAACCTTGAGCTTTATGTCCTCTCTAACATCCAAGCCGGTATAATCACCTTTGCCAGCAACCAGTTTCCTTTTGTCCTTCCATGCAACATTACAATCAAAGAGACTCTCTAGAGTCACTACACCTCTAGGAATCTTGTTGGATTTCAGTTGGATTATCTAATCCTCATAGGCTTCGATGATCTTTGGTTGCAATTGATCATTAAAATCCCCAGATGATAGGAGAAATGACGTGATTTGAGCATCACTATCGAACACCTACCAGTCCTGAACATTCTTCAGAATATTAGGTCTTACAATTACTTTCACAACACTCCTATATTTTAATAAGTGGGAGGTTGGTTCAAATTGAGCTCTGACAACTGCCATCTTGACAGCCTCAAAGTTATTCTCTCTAGGTATATCCTAAATATTAAATGCTTCGAAACTTTCCATAAGATCTAAGATTCGATGTCAGTATCACCACATCCAGACATTCTTCGTAGGTGAGGTCCCTCAGATTTGGTTAACTACCAATTCCGAATCTTTGAACACTCTTTTTTTCTTGGTGCCCATTTTCTCTGCAAGGCTTAATCCATGGACTAGACCTTCATATTCTGCTTAGTTATTCAAACAGGAAAACTGGAAATGATATGACCTCAAGGTATTTTCCTTGGATGGGCATGTCAAAAAAATTCCCGCTCCAACTCCTACTCTACATCTTTCTCCATCGAAGAATAAAGTCCATAGCTTCGAGGATTTTCTACCTCTGGGCTCTTTCGTAACTTTGGGCATAATCTTCCCTTCATCATGTATAGCATAAGCTCTGAGGCTAGTTGTGTGGTAATTCCCAAAATGGTTTGTATCAATAAACTCATTCAAAAAAGATTCTTCATTTTCCATTCAGGAGTTAGTTGCCTCTTCTTCCAATAGAAACTCAACATTGAATCTTTCTTCTGGGGTAATGGAAGTATGCACTGTTTCAAAGTTAAGTAGGGCCTCATTGGAAACATGCTTAGAATATAGAGTCTTCAAAAATAGCTTCATATTGGATCCATTCTTGCTTCTCAAAATCAAATGTGACTATTCTAATGCCAGATATCCCCCAAAATTTTTCATAAACTCTCAAGATAAACATATCTCGAACAAGGGAGGTACATCAATAAGTATGGTATCCTGATTCATAGTGATACTAGGGCATGCAAATAATGTCATAGATAATAACCTGATTACGTCGACAGTATCAACCTTATTCCCATCTAATTTCATGACTCCCTTGTGTTGAGGCTTATATTTTAACCCTAAACCATAAATTGCTTGCTTAGGCATGACTGTGGTGCTAACACCAGAGTCGATCATACAATTATGTAAAATCTTGTCACCAATAATCAGCATTAGAAAGAAGGGCTTAGGTTTAGTCTTACTCTCATTTTTTACATCAAGGTTTTCCTCCAGTTGATTTATGAGCAACTTATCTAGGTCCGGCCTAGATGTCTTTTCTTCACTGAGTTGCCCCAATGTCTTCTCTTCCTCTGAAAATGCTTTTTGTAGTAGCACCTTCTACTCAAAAAATGCCAATATATCTCACAAAGAAACATTGGCAGAAGACTTCTTTAGTTGATCCACCACATTGAACTGTGTCTGTGATTTTTAGGTAATGATATTTTATTCCTTTGGTCTCATAATTGGCACAGACCTCGTGACTGGTATATCTGGTTGTTTGGAAATAGCAGGGGTGATTGTAGGAGCCTTCCCCTTCAGAGTAAGTGGATTCAGAGAACTAGGAATAGCTACCTTAGAATTTTGTGGGGCTGGCAAGGGGCCTCCTAATGGGTCAGGTGAGGACTAAGATAGAGCATTAGTTGATGAAGATGTAAACTCTCTAGTGAAACTACACTTTGAGCATGTGTTGTAATCAGATTGTACTCAAGGCACTTTATCCATGGGAATGTTGTTTAGAAAAGCAGACTCCTCTCCCTCCATCCAGAAAAGGAGTGCCTGGTCCAAAACAATTTCTAGCTCCTTCTCTATAGACATTCATTTCATTTGAGTGGCGATGACCATATTATCCATCTACTGAGAAGTATAGGACTGATTGGTGGGGTCAGGTACGTGACCTTGGCTATGCTACTCTGCAATCTTCTATTGCAAATTTCCCCATGTAAAATTTTGGGGCATGTGTGCATCGTTGCAAGGAAAACACCATCAATTAGCATCCTCAGCTAATTTATTATGTCCCCCAACTAACTCTTTGTTTGAACTAGGGTGAACAGTCTGCATTGGCAGGGTCATTGGAATGACTTGATTATTTGGCTGAGCTTGGGCATTATCGCACAATCTATGATGCCACTGATTTGACTAAGAGGGAGCTTTTCCACTTTGATAGTTTTGATAATCTAGCTTCTGATAGTTATATTGTTGTCTCTTCATGGTAGCTAACTCAATTTTCATTTCTCGCATTTGTTCTCTCATCTCATTCATCTCGGTCATCAAGGGGTTAGGCATTGGAGCTACAGTCGGAGCTATTCCCGGGTACACGTACATGGACTTTGATGGAGTTGTAGGCATGCTGGTCGAAGTTGCCTCAGCCTCGACGACATTGAGTTTAGGAAACAACGACAAGATCGATCTTGGTGTGAGCTTTCCACTAGCAATCTAATTATTATTCATGGTAATAGCCAAACCATATGCATCAGGTAGAGTATTTATGCCCAAAGCTTGTAGCATCATGGAGATATCAGCATTGATCGACTTTAAGTAGAACATGAACTCCAGATCAAGAGGTGGTCGACTACCAATAGGAACCCTCTGCTAATTTGAATGAAACTGAGCATTGAAATTAGCTAGAGCGTCATGAGGAGCTTGCTTTATGTTGGCTAGCTGATGATATAGCGATTATTTATCACCACCATTTGATAAACACTCATAGAATGGGGTTTTGAGATGGTCCCAAGTAGCAATAGAGTTGGTTGGAAGATTTCTATACCAGTTTAGAGCCTTTCCTTGAAAAGAGGTAGCGAGTAGTCTCAGGGATACATTCTCTTTGGTAACACCATGCACCAAACAAACATCTGCTAAATCTTGCAAATACTCCATAGGGGTCTTCGAATCATCTCCCGAAAACTTGGGTATAGCCTTTAAAGCAAAAGATGGAATAGGATCCCATGCCGCAGGAGGTACTGATGCTACCAAAGGGCTATCAACATCCCAGGCTACATTATTTCTCACTATCATAGGCATAGGGGGTGGAGGAGAAGAAGGGGGTGAAGGACTACTTTGCCAACCTCTCAGGTGAACAAAAACTAACGGAGGTACAAGAAATCTTGGGAATCTTGCAGTTTGCGACCTAGTTATAGGTCTATGGTTCATATACACCTATATATCAAGTGAATGTGCTAGTTTGGGTCCCACCCAGTGTGCCAGAAAAGAACTGTTGACACAAGATTTTGCATGTAGCAGTAGTCTAATGGGAAACTTAGCTATTAGGGGTCATAGTGCGCTAGCTAAGTGACCTCCAGGGTTTTATCGAAGCTGACTCTTCGTTTAGTAGGGGGTTAAAGAGTTAGAAAGATAACAAAACATAAAATCTAAGTTACAGGTGATGCGCCGAAATTATAAATGAATTTACTAGAGCACAGTTGCAGATGCAAAGGCCTGAACCACCAAATATTGTTTATTAAGTAAATTTTCTCAAAAGCACTTTAAAACATAACAAATACCATCAAATTGCATAATGTAATTCAACATAACTTTTTCCAACATAGAGGAGTCAAATAACATGATCTATATTTATTCAGCTATGAAAGACCACAAAATATGAATAACAAGCATTCATACATTATAAGAAAATAACAACACAAACTAACAATATTATCAAATACATGTAAAGAATAAAGGCCCAAATCTTGGCACAGTTTGGAAACTTCAAGCTTAATGAAAGTATTACAGAGGATTTTCCTAGTGCTTGAGAGATTTTTGTTAACTTAACAACAACCTAAAAAAGGGGAAAATGGCTGGTCCACCACCTAAAAGACCACAAAGAAAGAAAGACACCAACAAAAATCGACAACTCAAATCACCTCGAGCCGCCACTGAGAACAAAGATCATCCAGGAGCATGCCAACAATGTCATTGCAGGGAACAGAAAACCATGTAGCAGTAGAAACGAACACGCGACACCAAAGAAGAAAACATGGCAGCAAGCAAGTACAAATGGTGCAATAACAACCCCCAGATAACTGACACACAAAGAACTACCATGCATCGAGCAGATGGGGCCTAGAAAAAGGACCAAGGGATGCCCAAAAAAAAGCTATGAGAGGGATCCATGTGGACGACACCGAGAGAAGATCATTGCAAGGTAGGCCTAGTTCGATGAAAGGTGAGAGGAAGCCATGCGTCGAGCAAATGAAGACCAAAAAAATCACATGGATATGAAGAAACAAGAACCTCAGGTTGGAGGCCACGTGGCAAGCACCGAAAAATTTAAGAGAAGTAATAGGCAAGGCAAAGCCGCAAAGGAAAATAATAGCAAAGGTTGCGGTTCATGAAATAAATGTTCACACTAACAAGATGAAAACCTTTCTTTTTGGTGAGGAAATCTTTGAGAAAAAGAAACCCTTGGAGCCAACACCCACTAGTCAATTTGGTGATAGGAGGGGAAACAAAAAATTAGATGCTTCAAATAAGTTAGACAACCTGGCTCAGGTAGTTGCTAATGTGTTGGGGTCTGAGGAAATAGAGGTTTTATCAAAAGTCTTAGGAAAGTGGGGAAAATTTCATAAAGAATTGAGTAGGGAAAAATATCAGAGCGCAAAAGAACAAGAATCTAAAAAACAAGCTAACAAATCTCCAGAAGATTCACTGAGTATCGACTTGGAAAATGAGCTAGCTAAAAGTCAACAAAAACAAGTAGAAGATACTAGAGTTGTGACACCATCATAAATAAAACAAGAATAGGAGGTTGTGAAAGAGGTAACCCCAAAAATTGAAGAACAAGTTCTAAAGGAACCAATAGATAGTATTGGTAATAACCCTCAAACACAAGATTTTGTAGAAAGAAAAGACATTATCCATGAAGGGAAATATATACCATCTGCTCTTGATCCCCAAGAATAAGAAAATATGGATGAAATGATCGATAATGTGAATGGAAATGTTCAGTCTGATAGTGCTAAAGCTACAGAATAATTTGAGGAAGAAGAATACCCTCCTTTAAGTATGATAGAAAAGGAATTAAAGGACCTGAAAGAGGAATTGATCAAAGTACAGGTAGAAAACCAGAGTTTGCAAGGTTTACTCCAAGAAGCTCATTCTACCATCAATTCTCAAGGAAAGGAAATAGGAGAACTCAAGGCTGAACTTGATAAAAAATTAGCTTCACAGATGTCTATCCAGGATCATGAATAAAAGTTTCAAGCAATGCGGGAACAGTGGATTGATGAATTTAAGGGAAAACTGCAGAAACTCATAGCTCTACCGGGTTTGTAACCTTTGCATGGAGACACACAAAATGTCTAGCTGGGGGGAAATGATGAGTATAAAATAATTACACTATTTTTACCTTATAATTTCATTTTTATTTGTGTCCTTGTCCCTAATCTTGTCACCATTTTCTGAAGGAACCTTTATATTTAATAAAATAATGAAAGAAGTTGGGATTAATAAATTACTAAAAAATAAAGATAAATCTGATCGTTTTGTGTCCAAACGGCAGGAAATAGCTCAGAAGGAAGTTGAAGGCTGTTAAAAATGGGAGGACCTCAAGAATTTAATGAATTTAAATTGAAAAGATATTGTTGAGATCTTTTATTTTAGTTAAATTTGTTTTGATTTAGTGCTAAAAGTGGCTTGTGGCCTTTTATCGATCATTAAGACTCTTGTTTGTGAGTGGCCGAAAGGCCAAATGAACAAGTTGTATATAGTATGATAAAAAAATATATATGTATGCATAATGAAAATAGAATAATAATAGATATAATTAATGAATCAAACCTGTGTAATAGAGAAGGATTAAAATTTTCATTTGTAAGTTCCATCATCCAATAATCGACGAAGGTATGGTTGACTTCGTTAGTTTTTTATGATTATAGCGTTAAAGATTTATATGCATGGTAATGTGTGTTTTATAGTTTTTTGATTGATTTGATTTATTTAATTAAATGAGTGATTCCCATTTCTGAGTTGATTCATTTACTGCATCTATGTAATTCATTTGGTATTAATTCCTACTATTTGGATCCTTACTGATTCATTCACTATTTGTTGGTATGTATGTTTCATTGAATTAGTTATTTCCAATGTTGAGGACAGTTTGGTACTATAGGACAAAATCATAAAAAGCTAAACATGGAAAAGTGAGATAATCTATTTTACAATCAACATCTTTGATTCTATTTTTTTACTCTTTATTTCGCTTCTTAGAGTTTTATTCCTATTCTGTTTTATGTCAATAATCTTTTTTCTTTTAAAAATTATCTCTTTACGATTTCCTATCACATTTGTGATAGAAAGTCTGCCAGTTGGAATTTTGTTTAAATATAGGTTACATTAGTTTGCATTCATCAACCCTTGGTTTTTAAATTTCAGCTCTTGGGAATATTTCCACAACATGGTTCAAAAGCCTACATTCCCGGATTGATACTTTAGGATAAACTAAGGGAACCATTTCCAA
The DNA here is from genome assembly GCA_007115665.2 of Sequoiadendron giganteum. NCBI lineage: Eukaryota > Viridiplantae > Streptophyta > Pinopsida > Cupressales > Cupressaceae > Sequoiadendron > Sequoiadendron giganteum. The sequence continues at coordinate 139,694,127 of CM021101.1, forward strand.
GAACTTAAATCAAACCTATTTCAAAAGTAAATTAAAACCACAGTTTAGTCCAATCACTACAATTAAATTTGAGGACACTCCATAGAATAGATCAAGCCACACTATGAGGATCCACATTTTATGAGAAGGTTCCACAATTGATCAAACTAGTTGTTAGGTTTTGAAATTATTCTAGGGCCAGTTCCAAAAACTGTGACTCAATCCGGAAGTGATAACTTGCCAGAAAAATATCCAATTGAGCTAAAAAATTGGAATAAGGAAAATGAAAATTTCCATGATGAAACCATAGATCCATGAGGTTTGGTGAGAAAACATGATGAAATACTTGATCTACCAACTTGAACAAGAACACGAATAGAACAAGAACAAAACATAATGCAAATATTTTTGGTTGATGCAAGATTACCAAGAACCAAGGATGCTCCTGCATCAATAATATGGCATCAGAACCAAAGACTACTTTATGGAGTGGTGCCAGTGGGAGTGTGGTGTAATTAGGGCTAAAATATTAAATTAAATCAATAAATCATATAAATCAAACCCTAATAAGAAATGAAGCACAAATGAGCATAAAATAGATAAATCATAAAACAATATTACCAAATCTTCATGCCACCATTGATTCACCTACATTTCACTTCTCCATTTTTCTTGAATATGAAAATTTCCCTCAGATTTTAGTGTACAATAATAAGCCTATGACAAGTGACTAGCAGAATATTGAAGATTGTTGTCTCACCCTAGCAACATATACATGCATAATATGTGTAGATTTATCCCCCGTGAAAATGACAAGGGTAAGGTATTATATAGAAAATAAAGATTCAAATGAACGGTGGAGATTGAAACCCAATAAGATGTCTTAATCAATGTCCAAGATTGAAATATGTAGTATGAAATAGGGTTAGGTCTAAATTAGGGAAAATGAAAAGGATGAAGGGTTGAGATTGAATTATTAGATAATTAAATCAAGGATTAAGATTAAATGAGATGTCAAGAGATAATATTTGACGTGGAAGATAACATTTCCATGGATAAAGGGGTGATAGGAGAAATTAAATAATAAAAACTATTTAATTTAGGTGATCAATGAATAATTAAATAATAAAGATATTACTTAATTATAGAAGAATGTGGCACATGGAATATTTTGAATTAAATAATGATTTAATTCAAAATTTAGGAGAGTGGACAAAATTAAATAAATATAATTTATTTAATCTAGGAGAGAAACGACTAATGAATAATTAAATAATTAAAAACAATTATTTAATTATAGTGGAGAGTGGACGAAAATTAAATAAATAAGAATTTATTTAATTTTAGAAAAAAGATGGCTTAATTAGTGACATAATTAAATAATTAAAATTATTTAATTAATAGAAGAATTATGACTTTATAAAATAATAAAATAATTAAAATTATTTAATTATCAAAGACAAAAGGAGAAATGATGGAGAATTTAGAAATCGCAAGCCTGGGACAATTTTTAGTGTCTACATTTTGCCCCTCTTTGATACAATGTAGTTTATTACTTTGAGTCAATGAAATTTAGTCAATACATGCTCCAATGTAAAGAGGATGAGGAAGGATGATGAAGAGGGTTGTGGTATTCCCCCTCGAGAAGACATGTAGGTTTAAAGAAAATGAGTGTGCTCTTGAAATGGATAAGATAAAATTAGATAAGTGGCATAGAAGAAATGTTAGTGCGGGGGACATGGATGTTGGTGGAGACATCTTTTAAGATGCATAGTTTTCTAGACAAGACTCTGTACTAATCATCATTGGGTGGTAAAATGACACAAATGGACAAAAAACACCATTTTATGACATAGACCAAGGTGTGCAAGGTCATCCACTTGCAAAATAGATATTCACAAACAAGGAATTTCCTAGCTCATACTAAGGTACAAGTTTCCTGAGTGATTTTGCTAAGACAATCCACAAACAACAATCAAAGAAAAAAGAAAAAAGGTCATGAGACATCATTGCACCTCTAAATCCTTCATGGGACATCCTTGAGGTATCTAGTAACATGACCAAGAGACAAAGGAATAGAGAGATAAGACAAAATAGACCAAAAAAAATTAACAACCATTTAGTTGTGTTTGCCACTGTTTGTTTGTCAAAGATTGATTGCATGATAGTTTGACAACTTGAAAATTTGGATAGTTTTGATGGGTTACCAATTCAATGGTGTTGATGGTTGGACGATGCCTATTGACAGGAATGACACATCTTGAGAAGAAAAATAAATTTTTGATGAGGTCCAAGTCCAAGAAGGACACATCTTGGAGGGGACCAAAGATTGACGAGATTGACATTACTTTGACAATTTGATTGATTTTGATTGTATGATCGATTCGACTATGCTGTCTAATTTGGACTTAATGACCTGTTGGACTATATTTTCTATTTCCTTATGTATGAGTTTGACTGTGTCTGACTTATTTGATGAGATCAGATGAAACCTAATGGACTAACCTAATGCCTCAAAGGCACATTGAAAAACGACCTTACCTATGTTGATTGACAAAGGCAACATAGTTTGATGATGACATGGACTAAGTGACATGAATAACTTGAATTTTCTTTTGGGGTTTCGAAAATAATTTGGATGTTTTTGCGTTTTTGACATGTCTCATTTATTTTGTATTTTGAAGCTTTATAATTTTTTTGAATTTTTTCAAGACATTTTATGATTTTAATGGTTTTTTTGAGGACATTTTATGATTCTTATGGCTTTTTTGAGGACATTTTATGATTTTTATGAATTTTTTAAGTTTTATGAGGATCATGACAAATTTTTGTGAATGATGCCTACGAGAAAGAGAGAACATGTAGAATAATCCAAGGATAGCCATGATCTTTCCCCTAGTCAACCTGGAAACCAATTGATAGGTGACGATGACGAAGGCAACGCTATTTGATGTGGAAAGGACACATCCTGTAACAACGTGAAGATGACGATTTTGTTACAAGAGGATCGAGGTCTGCAGTAGGACCAGGGAAAAAGCCAAGGAATGTTTGGATGATATTCTAGGTTGCAAGATTTTTTCATTTGGAATGAATTCATTAGGGCCAAATGAGATGATGGAGGATATTTAGATCATTGACAAGGGATACCAAGGTAGGTGATAAGCATAGGAGGAAGATGGATGAGTGTGGGAGACATGAGACTGGGGGAATTGTCATGTGATCTTCAAGGGCTATGTTACATAGGGATAATGAGGCTATGAAAGTAAGGACATGATATTTCTTGAATAGGGTATGGTTAAAAGGATAGACATGTCAAAATTTTCCCAAAGCATGATTTATGTTTGTACCTCAGTCGCTGTCAAGATCAATGGATGGAAATGCCAAGGCTTAGATGGATAGATGGAAATGTTGTAAGTAAATATCATAGGAAAGGTATGAGAGATGAGACAAGTTTCCGCCAAGTGTACTAGTCTTCATAGATAATTTATGTTACGCATGATGCCTGATTACCAGGTTTTCATCATGGTACTTATCCAAAGTGCCATAAGAATGGTTTCACTATTAGACGAAATTTTTCTCTTTACACTTTTTTTTTGAATTTTTTATTTTTTTGGTGTCACCACGATGACTATTTGTCAAGTTTTCATCAAGCTGACAATTTATTTGATTTTTCATTTTTTTTTTTTAATTTTGGAATTTTTTGCCAAGCTCTCTGATTATTTTGAAGCTATTTATGGTACGGATGTAGAGATGAGTGCCATGATATTCCAATAATGACCTTTTTGAAGTAGTTGTCTTGTTAGGATCATATCGCTTGCATACAATTGATCATTGATGTCATCATGATCCTTTTTGATACTAGAGTTGGCCTTATCAAAATGTGCACATCGCTATAGAGTGCCATTAGATTCCTTATGATAAAAGGTTTCTGCCAAGATATGACAAATTTATCACATGCGAGTTTTGGACTTTGGGTGAGATGTAGAATTATGTTGGATGGTGGTAGGCATGAATGGATTATTTGGATGTTTGGATGTAGCAATTTTTATTTTCCAAACTTTGGGTGTTGGATTAGGATATTTTTTGGAACCAACACTTTTTTATGCCTTCCTTAATGACCATTTCGAAGGAGGTGGACATTTATTGTATGTGGGAGTACACTTGTCTTGTGGCTCCACATTTTGATTAAATTTTGAATTTGAAATATTTTATTTGCTTGATTCATTTTTCTTTGGGATCCATTTTAACTTCATTTGTCCACTTTGAGTTTTGTACTCAATGGCCTTTGACATTTGACTTTGAGTTTTAGACTTGTAAGAATTTTGTTTTTGTTGGTTCCAAATGGAAGGTTTATTTATGTTGGAATGATGGTGTATGGTGTGGATGGAAGGAGTATTGGAAACAATATTATGACAAGGACTACTCATGACATCCATTTTTATGTTTGCATTAGATAACATTTCCCCCAATATCAAGGAGGTATCATTAACATCATTAGATTTTCTAATTGAGGAATAGCCAAGAAATTGATGTCTATAATTTTCTTGAGTTGTACGGGTTCTAGAATTCCTTTCAGGTGTAGGCCTAGTCCTTTTCCTTGATAATGAATGCTTTAAAATAGTCTATTTGTGATGGGGTACTTGTCATTTTGGAAGCAATATTCTAACCCATCATTATTCAATCGAAAACCTTTACTCAAAATTTTCTCATCTATAAGAAAGCCTACCCTAACAAAGATAGATGACCCTAGTTGATAAGATGTCATAGCTTCATTGACATGTTGGTTAGAGACTTGATTAATATATGTGGTTTGATTTTCTGACATTGGATTCAAATGATTTTGTTGGTGCTTCTAGGTCGATGTCAAAACTGTCTTCATGGTCATTGCCATAGAGCCCACTAAATCTAGTTATAGCTTGATCATTTGCAAGTATGTCTATAATAGTAGCCTCTTTTTATATAGGAAGATCATCTTTACATCCCTTGGAGGCAAGTGTCTCATTTGTGGAAGTGTTGGTAGTCAAATCTTGAATAGGGTCATCAAGTGTTTGGTCTAAAATGGCATAAAATTCGATGAATGGATCATTTTGGACTTCTTTCTCAAGGATAGTGTCTTGGTCAAAGATGGGGTTGTCTTGAATGACATGATTGGAAATAGGATCTTGACCAAGGATAGGTTCATCTTGGATAACATATTTGTAAATTAAATTTTGACCAAGGATGGGTGTATTTTGTGTGTCATGATTGTCTAGGAGGACTTCTTGAATGGACTTAAGGATGGGGTCATGGGATGGACAAGTTTGATCTTGACATAAAAGGGGAGTTATGGTGTCATGGTTTGGACTTTCCTTTTGACATGTATCTTCAAGTTTATTAAATGGGATGTGACTTTGGAAACCATTACTAGATGTGTTTTCATGACTAAATGTATGTTGGGATGGAGTGACTTGGAATGCATTGGTGGATATACGACTAGGATAGGATGTGGAGACTTGGAAGGGATTAATGGATTGAGGTCTATGATAATACATGGATACTTGTAAGGTGTTAATGGATGGTTTACTTGGATTGGACATGGAGACCTGGACCAGATTGATAAATAATGGACTAGAGTAGGATGTGGGGCCTTGGAAAGTGTTGGTGGATGAAGGACTAGGATAGGATGTGGAGACTTGGAAAGGACCAGTGGATGATTGATTTCCCTTGTCAAGGTAAGGATAAGGACAATAGATGAAATTTTTTTGTGGACTAATGAAAATATTTTTGTTAAAGGACTCTTGATATTTATAGTGGATGGATGGAGGAGGACTTATGAATTTTTGGTAAGATGGATTTGTGGGTTGTTGACTATGGGTTGTGGAAAATTTGCATTTGGATTGGAGGTATAGTCTTTTGAAGTCCATGGCTAGTTGGGCTTGACCATTACAAATAAATTGGCATTCAATTAGACTAGCAAGCATGTCATTGTGACTTGAAGACATGAAGGTGAGGTTAAAGGACAATAGAAATATATCACTTAAGCCTAAGCTATGTTGTCTTTCTGATTTTTGATAGAGACCAACAATATAAGATGTCTAGAAGAAGATTGAAAGTGCTTGGTTTCAGATTTGGAAAGGTGTTTGTTTGTTTGAATTTTTAAGAAAATGCTTGGCAAACACAATATTTTGTCTTTGATCAAGCACAATCCTAGGTTAGGCAAGAATAATATTTGCTAGACTACATGTAGGTTTCCCCAACCACACTTATTCTTAGCATGTGAATCCAGAAGCTTGGACGTAGAGGCTCCCCCTTAGATTTCACTCACTTCTTAGGTCAACTAAGCTTCCAACTCACATAAAAATCCCATGGTAGGTGGATCACCTCTACTAAGAACTGCAAGAGCATGGATATTCTTACACTAGAAAATAGAAGGATTTTGGCTACTACATTAAGGTGTTTAGTTTGAGACCCTCATTTGAGTGGCCACACATGGAGCATAGATTAAGGTCTATTAAAGGAGGATTTCCAGCCTAAAGAGGTTATGCTCAATAGGGTTTTGGGGAATTCTACTTTGTCCGTGTGAGATATCCAAACTCATAATCCTAAGTTTTTCATTAGGATTCACATTTATATACCGTTCGTTGTTGATTTGAGTTCCCTTGGGGTGAGTAATTTTTCCCACCAAGGAAGGAATAATTCCTAGAGTCAATACCCATTTCTCTTGCACCCAGGATAGCACAAGTGTGCAAGGGGAGAGGATACTTCTATTATTGAATCAAGGTGACAAAAATAAATGGGTCTCATTTTTTGATCATCTAGTTTGCGCAAGGTGAGAGAATAATCATCTACCACCCCAAACACAATCAAGAAAGGATAAGAAATGTTCTTTTAAATGCACCAACTGAAGTGTTTTCTGTTCTAAAACTAAAAAAAACAATGTTTTCAAAGTAATAGCCTTGGACAATCGAACCCACAAAACCACTAGTTAGTAGTCTAAAAAGATGTTTTGGACCCACAAAAAATTTAGAGCACTATTTTCTTTTCGCTTGATCCAATTTGTCCTTTGAAGTGTTTTTTTTTTCCTCCACATTCACAAAAACAACAATGAAGCCAAAACCATAACAAGATAATTGATCACTGATATTAGATGGTTAGCTAGTCAAGAAAAATCAGATTTTTGGAAAAAAAAATTAGATCAAAAACAAAAAAACATAGAGAATAGACCCCTACTAAAATTTTGAGAACTTTCCAAAAATGTAAAGAAATGCAAAAAAAATTATGTTATGAATCCATAATTAATTTTTCATGAAAAGAAATAATTTTTTTATAAAAAGTTCAAACCAGGTCCAAAAATTCAATTTTTTTATTGAGGGCACGTCACATCATCCCAAATCTACAGAAATATTTTTGTGAAAAGATCTACAACTGTTTGTGAGATATAAATAAATCTTTGTAAAACCCTAGTTTTTAAAGATATATTTATTGTCTAATTAGTTTTCATCCAAATTAAAAACATAAAGAACATAACCCTATTGTAATTCAGGGAGATTTCAAAAAATATAAAAACTATCCAAAATATTTGCTAATTTTCTCTCAAAATTGATTTTTCATGAAAAATAATAATAAAATCATAAAAATTTCAAAACATTTCCAAAAATTCTGATTTTCGGATGGAAGCTCTTGATATTATCTCCAAAATGTAAATTTTTTTTGTGGGAAAATAGATAGTGTTTTGAGAGATATGTTTGAATCTTTGAAAACTAGTGTTTTGTTTCAAAATGATTTAAAACTTGCAACAAAAAGGATCCAACTCCAAAATTCCTCAAAATTTGTCAGGTTCACCAATGTAATTAGGGCTAGAATATTAAGTTAAAGCAATAAAGAATATAAATCAAACCCTAAAAAACAATTAAGCACAAATGAGCATAAAGACAAAGAATAAAACAATATTACAAAATCCTCATATCACCATTGACTCACCTCCATTGCATTTATCCATTTTTTTTTTAATATGATAATTGCCCTCAGATTTGAGTGTGCAATAATAAGCCTATGAAAAGTGACTAGAAAAATATTGAAGATTGTTGTCTCACACTAGCAGCATATACTTGCATAATATGTGTAGATTTGTCTCCCATGACAACATGACAAGGGTAAGGTCTTTTATAGAAAAGATAAATTTGAATGAATGATGGAGATTGAAAGACAATCAGATGCCTTAATCAATGACCATGATTGAAATATGTAGTTTGAAATAGGGTTAGGGCTAAATTAGGGAAAATGATAAGGATGAAGGGTTGAGATTAAATTATGAGATAATTCAATCAAGGGCTAAGATTAAATGAGATGTTAAGAGATAATATTTGATGTGGAAGATAAGATTCACATGGATAAAGAGGTGATAGGAGAAATTAAATAACAAAAACTATTTAATTTAGTTGGCCAATGAATAATTAAATAATTAAAAATAATTATGTAATTATAGTGGAAGGTTGACAAAAATTAAATAAATAAGAATTTATTTAATTTTAGAAAGAAGATGAATTAATTAGTGACATAATGAAATAAGTAAAATTTATTTAATTAATCGATGAATAAAGATAAATAAAATGAATTAATTAAATAATTAAAATTATTTAATTAAATGAAGAATTATGACTTTAGAAAATAATTAAAATTATTTAATTATCAAAGACAAAAGGGGAAATGATGGAGAATTTAGAGATCGTAAGCTTGGGACAGTTTCTAGTGTGTACATGTGGATACTTGTGTGATATGCACATAAGGTGAGGTTAAGTTGATGGTGCTAGTTACTGTAGACACCGAAAATTGATCTAGACGTGAGAACACCACATAAGACATAATTTTCTAATGTCCATGGTCATGATTAAATAATGTTAATTATTTAATTACCTTTTTCTAACACATATTTCCTCTATTAATTAAATACCCCTTTTTCATTAATTTGTTAATTCATAAATATCCTTTATTCAACTTGATTAATTAAATAAATCAGAATTATTTAATTATGTCGCTAACTAATTAATTATTCCTTCTTAATTAAATAATTTATTATTTAATTACCTCTTTGTCATATTTCAACTATAATCAAATATTTATTATTTAATTATTCATTTAACCCCCTTTATCTATAATAAAATATTTATTATTTAATTTATTCAATTCCACCTTTACAATAGTCAAATTAAATAAATTATCTTTATTTGTTTAATTTAATCTCTCATTTTTTAGTGTTGAATTAAATAAACATTTATTTATTTATGTCCCATTCTTATGTCAATCAGTTGACTAATCATTCACTCACCTTCTGACTCAAGATCTATTTTTAGTTCTCCAGTTATCTTTGGATTCAACATCTAATTATCTCTGCAGAGGACTCTCTGTCACAACTAGTCAGTTAACTAGTTCTAACTCATATGCATGATGTGTTTATTAATTCAATATCTTTGTTTAGTTAATTAACTCATGTCTGCATTCGAATGCATTATTATTCAACTTCTAACTTTGTCTTTGACATTCAAAGTCTGTTTCTTCTATTTTCGAAGACTCTTAACTGAAGATTAAAATATTGAACTCATGTTCTAACTCATATTATAAGTTAATCTTTATCCTGTAGTGTTTTCTGACTCATGTTCTAACTCACATTCTATCTAACAAAAAACTCACAGTGCATGGCATTCATCAATCTCATCCGTCGATCTCTCTTTCTATTTGAGTCGATCATTTGAAAACCCAAAATCTATAAAATGGCCTGTCATAATCATTATTCCTCCTCTCGAAATCATACACTTTTGAGAAGAAACTTATCTTCGATATTTTTCTTAGACACTTGACTCAAAGTTATGCTTGCATCAATACTAAATAATCTGAAGGCAAGAATACTGAAACAACAAAATGGAGAAAAGCAGTCGAGATAATTCGAAGGAGTGAACACATATTTGGTGAGGTCTTTTCAATTCATTTGTTTAGTTATTCATTATGTTTATTTATTCATTCTTTGTTGTTTTTGATTTAGATTGTTTGTTAGTTTAGAATTAATCATTGTAATCTGTGTAGCTATTAGCATTTAATTTGTCAAGTAGAAATTTGGATCATACATTTTGTGAACCTGATGTGAACACGCTTCAAATTTGCACATCTTTGCATCTTTCCATTTTTCCGTTTTTTGTTTTTGCAGGTTATCATACAACACACCGCATATGTTTAGAAAAATGACGGATTTGTCTTTGCGCACCACATCTGCCATTCTAAAGCCGCATCTGCCTGTCAAAAATTTGTGAACCACATCCGCCTATCAACATCGAGTCACATCTATGGTTCCAAATGCCGCATCTGCTTGGTAATCATTTTTAAAAAAAATTTGGTCATTTTCGTGCATTCATATTTTGATTTTTCGCTGGTTAGGTTATTTTGATCTTCGCTCATGTTTGTTTACAATTGTGTTAAGGTGGATTAACTTAGTGTTTGAATGACAAAGCATAGAAGACAATAAAAACGAAAACCATATCTCTTCTATAGGACGAAAGCCGAAGACCAAAAAAAATGAACTATTGATCAGTTTGCATGCAAGACCTAATGCCTTTATTTTTATTTATTTAGCAATCTTTCTATTTGGTAGATAAATAACTATCATTTGGAATAAAAAGAATCAGTGTTTGCTTTGTCTGGTGTGAGAGCACATATTTTTCACCCTTTACAATTTGGTATATTAGAGTATCCTCTCCCCTTGCATAGTCATGAGATCCTAGGTGTAAAATAAACTGTTCTTGACTCTAGAACTTGTGCCTGTCTTGGTGGAAAAAAGTACTCCCCAAGATGACTCAAACTGGTAACGCTTTAGCAAGTGACTTCCACACAGTATATAAAAATAGATTTTTGGAGAAAGCTCAGAAAGCACGCTCACTATTCCGACAAGAAGGGTAGAAATGGTCTCTCACTAAAGTTGAATAGTGCCCCATTAATGGAATTACCTTACTAAACACCTTGTTGTAGATTTTCCAAAATCCTACCTATTTGCTGGTGCAACAGGGTCGGCCCTCTGAAGCGGTCTTAAATTCTTACAGTTTATGTGTGGAGATGAGATGTATGCCATGGAAGTTTCATGGGTACAGTAGCTTGGCTGCCCCATATAAGTGAGTGTCATGGAGGGGAGCCAATGGGGTCAAGCTACTAGTCATCCGCCATAAATATGCATAGCTGGAGAAATCCAAGTAAGAACTCAGGAAGTATTGTCCACAAAGACTAGGTTGTAAATGTTTTTGGTCTTAACAACCCTATCATCACAAACTGAAAATACATTGATTTATGTGCTTATTTTTCTATATTCATCAAAACACTTGATCTAAAAAATAGAGTTAGCCAAAAAATGTAACTATCATTGTAAGTCGCAACTGTTAGTTTTAACACCATATCTATCCTAGCGAGTCACAATTATTAGGGGAAAGTCACATGTGTCTGTCAAAAATTACTTTTACATAGTCAAGTATTACGAACCACAACTGTCAACATTTGAGTCGCATGTGTGCATGCAAACTGCATCTATCATAGAAAATGCCACATGTGCCTATCACAAAAGTCCTTTGCTATTATTGAGCTGCAACTATTAAACTTTGAGTCGCATGTGTATTATAAATCTGCATATGTCAAAGGAAAACCCATGTGTCTGTCAACCAGGTTAGATTTACAGAGTCGTTATTCTAATTCACAACTGTTATTGTGAGCTGCATCTATCAAAACAAAAACCGCATCTATCAAACATGAAAATTTCCTGTCAACATTCAAAACCTGTTTCTAGTCAAATCACCGCATGCATATTGGTAAAACGCAACTGTTAGGTGAACTGCATTTGACTATCAACATAAAACTTAGCAAACTGTAAATCGAGTCTAAAACATAATAGTCATTTTTGCTTCTATTTCTTAAGATCGACCTTAGATAGAAATTGGAAAAACATTGCTCAAAAACCTTGCATTATTAGGTGTCATATAAATCTTAGTCATGGTCAAATGTCTTAGTCATAGTCATCCTAAGTTGCAGGAATATAAATACTTCCTAGGAAATTGGATATCATTGAATAGGTAACTTTCCTCGGCATTGGATACGTTCATCTCCCGATTTGTCACAATTCATTGAACCTAGTCACTTTAGTCCTATTTGTGAATCTTTCCAACTCAACATTCTAGTTTGGGAAATTCATCTTGTCACTGTCTTTGTCCTACAATCAGGTTCCTTCAACAAATTCAAATCCTTGCATGCATTTATTCCATAGGAGGTAGATTGTACCCATTTTAGAATCATTTACCATCATAGTCTACTCGAAATTTTGCATATTTTTTGTCCTATCATATGTCATCTTAGTATAAGTCATTTTAGAAATCAATTTTCACAACATCCTCTATTATCAGAAAATCCAAAAACATAGACATAGGACAAATGACTTTTTAGACATAGTCTGCATTCCCCCATTTTGAGCAAACTTTTCATGGTCAAAACAAGGTCTCAAAATAATAATAAAAAAAAAATGTCAGATCCTAGTGAATTTTTCAATCCTTTCACAAATCAACCGTCAAGGAAAGAAAGACCACACAAACCTTTACTTGAAAAAAATGTCACTACAAATACACATGGAAAAATTTACATTAAAGACATAGACACAAATGTACAAGATCCTGAATTTGCATCCTTCATGGATGAGTGTTTGGCAAATGATCCCCACTGCTATCTAGCAAAGTTGCTAGTAGAAGGTGCCACACTACCACCAGGATTTGACATTCATACTTTGAAACCACTACATATTCAACCAACACAAAAAGTGCCATCAAGTGTTTCAATTCCCCAAATCACCAAAGCAATACCAACCAACATACCAACTCAAACATCATCAATTGTAAACACAACCCCTTTAAACATAACACAAGGTTTACAATTTACTGCGGGAGCAACTTTATGAAACCCCTTTGGCACCAACATGACTAGTAAGAGGTCCAAAGTTGGCATGAAAATACCTATAACAAATCAGAATAGAAAAACTAGAAATATTTGTATACCAAATCAAAACACGAAGATAGGATATATTCCTATACCAAATCAGAACACATAGATAAGATATATTCCTATACCAAATCAGAACACATAGAAAAGATATATTCCCAGTCCAAATTAGAATATTCAAACAGGAAATATCCCCAATCCGAATCAGAACATTCTAACGGGATATATTCCCTCGCCAAATCACAACCTGTCACAAAACATGGCATTCAAAAAAATATCTACATTGATCCAAAAAATGCCAACAACATGTCCTTGACACAAGTAGATGTCCTCCAAAACCAAATGTAAACTCTTCAGCAATAGATGGACAACATGTCTATGTCAGGTAAATGAACTATCTTAGCGCAAGATCTATGTCCATGTCCATTCAACAAATCACTCTATATGACACCTTTCCCCCATGGATACATTATACCGAATTTTTCAAAGTATAATTGAAGGAAGAATACTTTAGAAAACATTAAAGAATTATCAATGGCATGCATGGACATATCATATGACCCCACATACTTGATGTGACTATTTTCATAAACCCTCATAGGGATAGCATTGGAATGGTTTTCTAAATTAAGGCATACAATCTTGGGGTGAATTAGCTGAGAAGTTTTTCAAACACTTTGCTCTTAACATAGATAATGAAGTAACAATAGCAACCTTGTGCCACATGAAACAAGAAGATGGTGAAAATTTCACCACTTTCTTCCAAAGATGGAGAAGTCTAGCTAGCAGATCTCCAGTAGAAATACCCAAAAAATATAAGGTCACGATATTCCTTGAAAACATCAATCCAAAAATGAGAGGTGACTTATGGGTACATTGTTGTACTTCATTCCTAGACTTGGTACAAAATGACATCATCCTTGAAAAAGGACTTATTGACAAAGGAGAAATAAAAGTACCAGGCAGAAGCCCCATTGTCCAACATCAAAACGCACCAAATGATAGAAAAAAATTTTGCTCTCAAAACAAGAATGTCATGAATGTCGACATTGTTGATGCTAGAACCATACATACGAGACATGTTATCACACTTAGAAGATACAACCAAAATGTAGACATGATGAATAGTCCAGATCAAACAACCAATTATGTCCAAAATTCACAACAACAAAGACCACAAAGGAGATTTCCTACATGTGAATTTACACCTTTAGGATAACCAATGGAGACGGTTTTCAAAGAAATGATTAAAAATAATCTTATTAAACCTTTGGAACCACGAGAATATGATCCTGGACAATTTAAACCTTCATGGTGGTATGAAAATTCCACAAAGGGACACAACCTATAGCAATATCGACAGTTAAAGAATATCATACAAGACTTTGTTGAAAACAGAACCATAGAGGTCAATGGGTAGAAAACTACTAAGAACAATGATCATAAGGTATTCATAGACCCATTACATGACCACACGAAAGGAAAATCCTCCAGTTCAGGAACCAAGAACAATCCATCAACCACTTATACCAATACCAAGTATGACTATGGTAAAGGATCAATTGTAAATCACCTCCGAGCTGCAACTGACAACATCAACACCATCATCATTAAGAAGCACCCGAAATGTGTTGTGAACACACACAAAACTAAGTAAACTATTCCAGGTCCTTCTTCTGAGCCACCTACGCATAATTCCAAGTTTAGATACAATCTCCTCGATCAAGTGAGAAAATCCCCTGCACAGATATCTATCTTAGAACTATTGAATTTTTCACATAAGCATCGAGCCATTCTTGACAAAGCTTTGTAGAACACGACTGTTCCTACAGACTTAGATGTCAATCATTTCAAAGAAATGCTGGGATATTTGACCAACTGGCATCATGCCACATTTTCCCAACAAGATTACTCAACCAGAAATTCTGATCATAATGACCCATTACATCTTGAATTCCTAGTCCATCAAACCAAATTCAAACAAGTTTTGGTAGATGGAGGAGCAGGTTTGAACCTGTGTAGCCTAAATTGGTTAAGGCATTAGGATTCTTAAAAGAGTGTGTAGACACCTCTAAGAGTATAGTCATCAAGGATTCTGATGATGAGGAAAGATCATCCAAAGGAGTTGTCACACTCCCTATCAGAATTGGCCCAACAATTATGAACACCAACTTCCAATTCTTGGATCTCATCCTTCCATACAACCTGTTATTAAGAAGACCTTGGATACATGCAATGAAAGTTGTACCTTCAACATATTGATCACCAATGTCTTAAATTCCCTTATAATGGCACCGAGATCACGATTCATGGTGATCAAGATACTTTTCAGTATTGTACAAGCCTAAGGGAAATTCCACAATGACAAGTACTAATTAACCAAGAAGCTTCATCATCCACTTTACCATATACGTTGACCCATCACATCTAACCAAGTCCATTTCATTCGAACCACCATCAAAAACTCCTAAGGTCAAGATTTAAGACAAGGGTTGTGGCAAATATTACATAAAGGCATTATACAGTGTCAGTCGATTGATTCCACCTAAGGCATGTGGCTTACCCATGGAAAATAGAAGGCAGTTAGTAGTCATATTTTGTGTTCCCCCTATAATAACATTCACCAAATGGGGAGAGTTAAGTGAAGAAATTATGGATCAGGGTGATATTACCTCCTAGTTGTATCAAGAAGACATTGAATACCCATTGTCGTCTATTCAAATAGCTAAGGACCAATATGGAAAAGGCTTTAAGATTATCCAAAACAAAGGCTATGATGAGAACAATGGGTTAGGACTACATCAAAATAGAAGGATGGAACCGATCACTTTCTCACCATGACCAAAATACCTAGAGATAGGGTTTTAGCCACCTAGAATTGGGTGTCCTAATACTTTGTTACCATTTCAAGAGGAAGATTGTGCTTATGCAGGCATCGAGACATCTCACAAACCACTTCCCCCAATCTATGATGAGTCTCATGAACCACTTCCCCCAGTCTATGATGAGTCTCACGAATCACTTCCTCCATTTTACGATGAATCTCCTGACTCAAGTGATTGTGAATGGGATTATTTTTCATCTACCAGTACCATGAACATAGATGATCTCTTTGGAGAATTGGAACTAAAGGTAAAACCTGTACCGAAACCATCTAGTCCCCGTCATAGGAAGCACTTGTCTAAAGAAGAATGGCATAAGCACTATTATTGGGAAACCCTTGATCGTGCATCTTGGGCTCTTGCCGAACCATCTTCTAACAACTCAGTTCTTACAATAGTCCCACAACAAAGTATACCTACCTATAGGAAGAAGAGCAAGGATTTAGTCCAAAAATTCTATGATCATGTCAGCCACTCTATATTCACCTTTCAAGTTGCTACCTTTAGAAACTTCGATAATGACATGCCTCTCATATATCCTAAACTTATCAACTGGGATCAACAAGGTACACCCATCATAGATACATTCGAGAACGAAGAAGCAATTGTTGAGTTCATGGGACTTTGAGAAGGCATACATAGAGGGGATCATAAAGTTAGTTTTACCATACACTTGGATGACAAATCATATTTTGGGGAGTCTATTTACACCTCTAGTCGCAAAAATGAAAAAAAATAAAAAATGATGAGTCCCTAGGTTAAAACCGAAAGGAACCTTTGGACAAAGAAACAATCAAAATAAAGGACGTATCTGAGGGCGAAAAACTCTTTGAGGCACCCAATGATAGAGGTTTAAATATTATCCTCGTTGAATAAGAAAAGTCACCTATACTAGTGGAAGAGTCTATCGCAGTCAACATAAATACAAAAGAAAACCCTCAACACATATACTTTGCAGCATCATTGAGAGAGGCAGAACAACCCGAGTTTAAGGAATTCTCTGCAAAAAGACAAATAAAATTTTCATGGTCATAAGATGGCATGCCTGGGCTAGATCTATAACTTATATTGCACCATCAACCGTTATAGCCAGGTAATAAGCCAATCAAATAGAAGTTAAGGAAAATGCATCCACAAATTGCTCTACTGGTCAAAGCAGAACTTAAGAAACTCTTGGATGTTGGATTTATAAGAACTATAGACTATGCATTATGGATTTCAAATCGTGTGCTAGTGACTAAACCAACTAGGGGCATTCACATTTGCATAGAATTTAGAGACATCAACAAGGCATGTCCTAAGGATGGCTTCCCTTTGTCAAATATAGGCATGATAATAGATCTTACAATAGGATACGAGATGCTATCCCTCATGGATGGTCTCTCTGGATATAACCAAATCAAAATCGCAGCTAGAGACCAACACAAGATAACTTTCATGTGTCCATGGGGCATGTACTATTGGAATGTTATTCCATTTGGGATTTAGAACATAGGAGCTACCTATTAATGGGAAATGAGTATGATTTTCCATGACTTTGTACACACTCTCATGGAAGATTTTGTAGATGACATTATAGCTGAATCAAAAACAAGGGAAGATCATTTGAAGGTTCTATTCAAGATATTCTAGAGGCTAGAGAATTACAGCGTCAAGCTAAATCCGAAGAAGTGCGTCTTTAGAGTGAAATCAGGGAAACTATTAGGGTATATCATTTCTCGAAGAGGAATTCAAGTAGATCCAGAGAAGGTAAGAGCTATCATAGAAATTCCTCCTCATGTCAGCATTGGTAAACTAGGAATACTACATGGAAGGTTATAGTCCATTAGATGTTTCATTGTACAACTGGTAGATAAAATACACCCATTTCAACATTTACTCAAGAAAGGAGTACCATTTGTGTGGACACCTCAATGTTAGGAAGATTTCCAAAAAATCAAGGATTATTTTCTCACTCCACCTGTTCTCATGCCACCTATAGATGGAAAACCATTAATACTATACATTTCAGCAACTCAGTCAGCATTAGGAGCTCTTCTCGCACAACACAATGATTAAGGTCATGAGAGAGTAGTCTACTACATTAGTCATACCTTTGTAGGATATGAATTAAAATATAGAAAAACAGAACGTGCCTATCTTGCGGTAGTCTTCTCTACTTTAAAAATATGACACTATATGCTCAATCGCCAAACAATGTTGGTCGAAAAGATTGATCCCCTCAAATATCTCTTAATTAAGGGAACATTAACAAGCCAATTGGCTAAATGGGTTATGGTACTTAGTGAGTATGACATCCAATATATGGAGAAGAAGGATATAAAAGGAAAAGTGATTGTAGATCAATTAGCAGATGCACCCATGAAGGCAGACCATTCTTTAGTGGTGGATGTTCCTGACAAATTTATCTTTAACATTGAACCTAGAACAAAATGGAAACTATACTTTGATGGGTCACATACACAACATGGGTCAAGAGTAGGTATTCTATTTGTTACACATCAAGGCGACACCATTCCTAAATAATTTAGGATTGCTTTCCCTTGCACCAAAAACATAGTAGAGTATAAAGCCTTAGTGACAAGAATAAAAATGGCAGCACAATGGAAGATTAAGAGTCTATATGTTTTTGGTGATTCTCAACTTGTAGTTCGGAAAGTAAATGATGATTATGAGACTAAGGATGAGAAACTTGCTGCTACAAGCGCATGGCTGACAATTTAAAGTAGTACTTTGATCATGTTTCCTTTCAACAAATACCACGTATTTAGAACAAGGTTGTAGATGCTATGGCAATCATGGGTTCCTTATTGGATATTCTGAGTAACATGCCTAAGTTTGAGTTTTTGGTTGAACAACTGTTGGTCCCCACCTATGGTCCTACTTCCCCTTGGTATAAGGACATATTTGATTATCTAACTGACCAAAGCTTACTTCCATACCTATCAAATAACCAACGTCAAAACTTTATTTGTAAGTCAGCTAAATACACTATCATCAGAGATACCTTGTGTAGACGTACTTTAGATATCGCCCTAATGATATGTCTCGATGCCGAAGAAGCACAAAAAGCTTTACGAGCGGTGCACGAGGGTATATATGGATCCCATTCGAGTGGTCCTAATTTATCCCATAATATTTTGAGATTAGGTTATTATTGGCCTACAATGGAGAAAGACTCATATATCTTTGTGAAGAAATGTAGACAGTGTCAGATACATGGAGATTTGATAAGAGCACCAGCACAAGAGCTTCGTCCAATTACATTACCATGGCCTTTTTCCAAATGTGGACTTGACCTCATAGGTAAGATACACCCTCCATCATCAAACGTCCATAAATTCATCATAACCACCACTGAATACTTCACCAAATGGATCGAAGCTATTCCCATGACCTACATTACTGGCATGAAAATATCCAAGTTTATCTTAAACTATATCATTTGTCAGTATGGTGTACCCCAATCCATAATCATAGACAATGGACACCCATTTGAAAACCAAGAAGTATGCCATTTATGTGAAGAGTTCCATATCAAACATCATTTTTCCACCCCATATTACCCACAAGGTAATGGCCAAGCCGAGGCATCTAATAAAACCATTGTTAGAATCCTAAAGAAGACTATCAATGACGCTAGTCATGACTAGCACCTATAGCTAAATCCTACCTTATGGGCTTATCGCACAAGCATCTGTACTCCCACTAGAACCACTCCATATTGCCTTGTATTTGGATCCAAAGCTATCTTACCTATTGAGGTTGAAATTCCTTCCCTGAGGGTATCCTTGAAAGGTCACATCGATGATGAAGAATACCATCTATCCAAATTACAAGAGCTAGAATTACTAGATGAATGAAGACAAAAATAACTAGACCATTTGCAAGCATATCAAAATCTTCTTTGTCGAAGCTATAATAGGAAATTTCTAAATAGACACTTTGATATTGGTGACCTGGTTTTAATGGAGAATCCCAAGAATCAAGCTAAATGTCAAAAGCCAGGAAAGTTTGAACCTAACTGGTTAGGGCCTTATATTGTCACATAAGATTTTGGATCAGGAGCCTACCAAATCTCCACCCCTAAAGGAGAGACACTTTTATAACCAATGAACAACCTCCATCTGAAAAGGTTCTATGCATAGCTTCTGAGAGTTCTTTGTCTTAACCAGAAAAATAAAAAAAAAATGAAAAAAAAAAATGGTTACCTTGATGAAAACCTAGCAAACAGACATCTTTGTAACACCAAAAATAACAAAAAAGTAAAGATAAATAATCCTTCCAATAGTGAAAACCGTTTCGGTGGTGCTATGGATAAGTACCATCATGAAAACCTGGCAAACAAGCGCCATGTGTAGTCAAACTCGCTCTTACATCTACCATCATTCCAATCAAACTTTTATACCATCCCTTATAATAAATGGTTGTCCTATCCATTCCTTGGAATGATTGACATCTAACGTCCATTCTGTCACACCTCCCACCCCATCTCACATGTCTTATTCTCGACTGGGGTCAAATCCTTGTTATGTTTGATGAGGACCTTGTACATAACATTAC
Organism: Sequoiadendron giganteum; assembly: GCA_007115665.2. Taxonomy (NCBI): domain Eukaryota; kingdom Viridiplantae; phylum Streptophyta; class Pinopsida; order Cupressales; family Cupressaceae; genus Sequoiadendron; species Sequoiadendron giganteum. The sequence goes on from CM021101.1 coordinate 139,714,541, forward strand.
ACCATCGGAAAATGTCCCAAAAAATCAAAAAACATTAGAAAACTTCAAAAACACAAAAAAAATAAAAATATCAAACCACATTAGAAAATCCCAAAAATAGCGTCAGTCATGTCAATTCAATCGTGTCAAGTCAGTCATGTTAAGTCAATCATAGGCATAGTTGAACTACGTTTCCTTTGTGACTAGGATGTAGGCAAGGCCATCAATCGATGTTCCCCTAAGGCATTAGGTCTATCTGTCTATGTTTTTCATGTATCAAACACATTAAAATCATGACTCTTTGTACATTCAAAGCCATTGGTCATGTCGAACTATGAGGTCTCTGTGTGTACAACTTAGGCAAGGATAATCAATTGATGAGCTCCTGAGACCACACTAGGTTAGTCCAATAGGGTTCATTCACATTCACTATCACACACATTGCATATCATTAACTTAGGTGCATGTCTTTAGCCACATTAGGTCAGTACTTTAGGGTATCATCTCATGTCATACACTGTCAATACACACACACACTTTTAATCAGTCAAGGAATCAAAAAAATTCATGCACCAACAAGGAAATATCTCAAACATTCATTAAGTTAATATCAAACACATTGTCAAAGTGATCAACTTATGTCTTAGCAAGATATGTCTTTCTTGTCAACAAATGTCATCAAAGTAGCATAGCATCATGTATCTTGTCGCATCATATCAATAGGCTTCAATGTCTTATATGACAAGTTCCTTTCTAAAACTAGGCTTTGTCATGCCTTATACAGATAGTCACCAAGTTGAAACCAGACTCAAAATCTTATCACGGTATGTGTCATCCCTCACATTACACTATGTCAAACATCAAACAATCAAAAAATCATACAAGATCAAGTTTTGGTGAATACTTTTATTTGGCTTTATGACTTTATATCTTATTTTGTCTTATCTTTTTATTGATCTGTGAATTAATTCTAATTACTAGCTTTCTCAAGGATGTCCCTTGAAGGATTTAGAGAATCAAGGATGTCTTAGGACTCTTTTTCTTTGACTATTGTCTATCAACTATATTTTTAGCATTGGTTTTTGAGTCATGTTACTAGTTTCCTCATGGATGTCCTATCAAGGATTTGGAGGGGCAATGACGTCTCATGACCCGTCTTTTATTTGTTTGTTGTCTGTGGTTTGTTAAGACAAAATGATTGGGGCAATCTTGTCCTTAGTATGAGTTAAGACACTCCTTGTCTACGGCTATTTTGTTTTCACAGATGGATGAATTTGTACACTATGGTCTATCTCATATCATGGTGTGTACTATCCATTTGTGTCATGTCCTGCCCAATGATGATAAAAAGAAATCATAGCATACTTGGAAGAATATCGAAGATCATATATTTTTCAATCCATCATCATTACTTCTTACTAACATTCTAAATTCATTCATGCTAACATTTCTTTTCTAACATAATGATAAATTCTTGTGACACAACACAAACATTAGATAATCTGCATATGCATACATTCTATAAGCATGTCATATTGTTACATTGCATTAACATCTTCATTACATATTTACAAAATCATTGCATAATAGGAATTTCATCATCATAAGGTACATAATGGAGATATTACACATGCATCTCACCATTACATATAAACAACATCATATAGAAAATTACATCCATTATCGTAAGTAAATAAGGACATCCATAACATCATAAACTGCATAAAATCATCATGTAGAAACATCCATTCATAACACATATACATACATCATCTAGGAAACACAATCATATAGAAACAATGCATCACCATAAACTAGAACTGCATATCATATAGAAGCCATCAAAATGATATATATTTATATATATATATCACTCAAAGTAACGTATCACAGTACAATGTCATAATGTCTCCATAAATAAAATGAGCGTGTAGGCTCTCTAATCAAAATATAGTGTCTACATGTATAAAAACTATCATCATGTCCCACTGCCACTACTATCATTTGGTGAAGGTGGTGGAAACTTCCTCAGAGGTGCTCTTTGTGAGGTGGAAGGCCTGTCAAATGGACTTATCCTCGATAGTCCTACCATACCCTCTGTACTCTATGTCTTGGTATGAGTCCTGATCTATGATCTATGGCTGTGAAACTCTGACAAGCTAGGAGCTCATCTCTCTGTTGGTACCACAGACTCATATAAATCCTTGTAATATGTAGCCCTCTCTATGACTCTGACTAACTCTCATACCATGCCATCAGTTGAGGACCCACTACAAAGGTGTGTGACCTCTATAAATTGCTGCTCGGTCTCTTGTCTCTGAGCTATGGCCAAATCCCTCTACATGAGTGCACTATCTCTCTCTGCACGGACACTATCTCTCTCTACATGAGCATTGTCTCTCTCTATCTGCACAAAATCAAGCTTTGTCATCATCACTCTCAGTCTCTCCTCCATGGCCTCCCTATCACCATCCCTAGGGGCATCATCCTCTCATCTCCCCTCCACAATCTTATCTATGAGCTCTCTCTCCTACTCCTCCATAGGTGCCTCCTCCTCAACATCGTTCTCCCCATATCTTGCTAGAATACCTAGAGGGTTTATATCCATTTTTATATCCACATCATCTACGACATCCTCTCCCTCAATATACACCTCGGCTCACTCATCTACAACTACCTCCTTAACAACATACTCCTCCCTAACCTGTGCATCAGCTCCAACTCCGATATCCAACATCGTTACATCCTCTACCACTACCTCTCAAATAGGTGAAATTCCACCTGCCTGACCTCCTCTCCACCCTCTCCATCCTTGCATACTGCCTCTACCATCATCACCCCTCCCTCCAACTCTACCAACTCTGGCACCTCCACCTCTCCACTGCCATCTCAGTCCTGTGCCTCATTTCTCAACTGGTGCCAGTTGATCCCGATCTGTGTATGGAATCAGACGATGCTCCACCCACCATGCATCATATGCAACTTTCATCCCTAAGTCTGCTGCTCCATCTCTCCATCCTGAATGTACTGGTTGTAAAGCCTATATCTCTACCTTTGCAATAGCAACAAGAATCATGGGTCCCCAATATGGAACCTCTCTCGAAGAATGAGAAAAATCTACTCTACTTCGATGCTCATCATGAACCTCGCCAAACTGTCTCAACACCCTATCTGGTAAGTGTCTCTCTATAATGTGCACACTTGAAACAATCCTCCCAATCAGGTACTATGTCTGTCTACAAAATGAAAAATTTCTATTGTCATCAGACCAATCCTCATAGTCCGTGTATGGTCTCCAAGTGAACTGATCTAAGATATCGAGCACATGCCTCAAATATCTAATATCTCCCACATGAATCTAAGTGATGTTTCACGTGTACCAAAAAACATATGGAGCTCTCTCCCGTCGCTCGATAGAAACTGGAGGATGAAACATAGCTATCCTCTCCCATCCCCACACCATTAGTAGAGTGGTCCCACAACTCAGTGACTATGCGTCTCTGTATGCAATATCATGTAAATGGATTTTATAACATTCGTAATAAACACAAACCCCAAGCATACATAGTCTCTCTCTAGCATACCCACCAACATCTCACCCCATCCAACTAGAAAACCATGACCCCATTGATCTGCTAAAAGTATCCCACCTATCAGTGTACATAATATGCATTCAATCCTATCATATCGATCCACCAACACCGGCGATCTAATCTCATAATGCTCAATTCCAAGCCTATTGATATTGTCCACCTGATAAAATATCGCTAGCTCGGTCAATCCCTGTTTGGTATTGTACATCACCTACTCTCCTCTAATCGATGGTCTAAGTATCCTGTACACATCCTCTAATGTGAAAGTCGCCTCCCCAATCGGCAAGTGAAATGAAGATGTCTCAGAGTGCCATCACCTGCATAATGCAGTGAGCATCCCTCTGTTCGCCCAAATAGTGGGCATCGAGAGACAGTGATGTAGACCAAGTCTCCACAAGAGCCGTATCTCTTCACTACTCAGATGATCTCTCAGATCGAATGTTTCAAGATGTGTCTCCCACGTATATATAGGATCCAACACAACCTAAATTTCAAACACAATGTCATGATTTTTAAATGTTTTCCTTGGAAAAAAATTCAAAAAATTTTACTAGCCAAATGTGGCTCACTCTAACAGATGTGGTTCATTCTTATAAATGTGTTGGATGACAACTTATTTGCATCACATATTAGATATGTGTTACACATTATCCAAACCATTTCTACCTACTGCAAATGCGGTGCATTTTCTAAGTCTATCTGCTTCATACAAATATGTTTCACTAATGCACATGCGGTTCACCACCCTACATGTGTTTATCCCCAATGCAGATGTGTTCCATAACTACATATGTGGTGCATAATAATGCAAATGCATTTATTCCCTAATATGCCTAACCTAGCCTAGACATTCTTTCGCAAATGCGTCGTTTCATAGTCAAATGCAACGAATACGATGACATATGCGTTGATCCCGAAAGATCACATATGGTAATTAATTTTTAAAAGCCTATAAAGATCACATATGTGCAAAAATAAATTTCAAGAGTTCATTTTTCAGATATATACTGGTGGTCCTGCACCGGCTGGCCTCCTGAAGGCTTGGATCCGATATCCTCGATGCGTAGCATAGGGAATGGGTGCCATTTTCATGTGCTAGTCAAAGAAAATTCTCAGTTTTCCAAACTCTTCCAGGTGCAAATGAGTTAGTTTTCAACCTAATTCCTATTTATAGCTAGGGTTAGGGTGGCATTTCTTCTACCCTTGTCTATTGTTTGCTTAACCTTTCAACTTCAAATTACACGTACACACCCGTATCACATCCAATTTCAATTGTGTCAACTCCATAGCATTTCTAACTCTCAAATTGACTTATCGGAAATATTTTCTGATTTTTTTGAATTTTTTCAAAACATTGTCAATTTTCCCGAGGGGGAATACCCTAACCTATTTCATGCCAGGACACGATTAGGGCATATTTTATTTGACACAATGCTGAAACAACATTGTATCAAAGAGGGCAAAATTGTAGACACCAAAAATTGGTCTAGGCCTGCGAACACCACTTTCAGCATAATTTTCTAATGTCCGTGGTCATGATTAAATAATGTTAATTATTTAATTACCTTTTCTAACACATATTTCCTCTATTAATTAAATACCCCTTTTTCATTAATTCATAAATAACCTTTATTCAACTTGATTAATTAAATAAATCATAATTATTTAATTATGTTGCTAACTAATTAATTCTTCCTTCTTAATTAAATAATAATTATATAATTACCTCTTTGTCATATTTCAACTATAATTAAATATTTATTATTTAGTTATTCATTTAACCCCTTTATCTATAATTAAATATTTATTATTTAATTTATTCAATTCCACCTTTACAACAATCAAATTAAATAAATTATCTTTATTTATTTAATTAAATCTCCAATTTTTGAATGTTGAATTAAATAAAAATTAAATTCATATTTATTTATTTATGTCACATTATTTTGTGACTAATCATTCACTCACATTCTGACTCAAGATCTATTTTTAGTTCTCCAGTTATCTTCAGATTCAACATCTGATTATCTCTGTGAGAGGACTCTTTGTCACAACTAGTTCTAACTCATATGCATTATGTGTTTATTAATTAAATATCTTTATTTAGTTAAGTAATTCATGTTTGCATTTGAATACATTATTCTTCAGCTTCTAACTTTGTCTTTGACATTCAAAGTTTTTTTCTTCTATTTTTGAAGACTCTTAACTGAAGATTAAAATCTTGAACTCGTGTTCTAACTCACATTCTAACTTAATCTTTATCCTACAATCTTTTCTGACCCATTTTCTAACTCACGTTCTATCTAACACAAAACTCACATCACATGGCATTCAACAATCTCATTCATTGATCTCTCTTTCAATCTGAGCCGATCATTTGAAAACCCAAAATCTATAAAATGGCCTGTCATAATCATTATTCCTCCTCCCGAAATCATACACTTTTGAGAAGAAACTTATTTTCGATTATTTTCTTAGACACTCAATGAAGTTATGATTGCATCAACACTGAAAAATATGAGGGCAAGAATACTGAAACAACAAAATGGAGAAGAGAAATCGAGATAATTCGAAGGAGTGAACGCATATTCGGTAAGATCTTTTCAATTCATTTGTTTAGTTATTCATTATTTTTACTTATTCGTTCTTTGTTGTTTTTGATTTAGATTTTTTGTTAGTTTAGTATTAATAATTGTAATCTATCCATCTATTATCATTTAATCTCTCAAGAATAAATCCGGATCATATAATCATGACTACTATCATTGATAGTGTTTTTAAGGATTTAAAGAATATTTTTGTTAGATGCCTCAGTTTGGTTGTTATCTTGAGGGTAGTATAGAGTGGAGAAATGATGATCGATATGGAAATTTTGAAAATGTTTGTGGACTTCTTGTTTCTTGAATAGATGGATGTTGTCAGTGATAATAGATTGAGGGACACCATATTGATAAATGATATAATTGCAAATAAAATTAGAGATTTGTTTCCTAGTGATATATGTCATAGGAATGGCTTCAATCCATTTAGTAAAATACTTGGTCATGGTGATTGTAGATGGAAAAATTTATAAATTTATTTAAAAACCTCCAACACACTCTTAGCATGGTTGGTTATTTTAAACAAAGAAAATAACATCTCTATGAAATACTAAATCATGTTAAGTATGCAATCAATAAAACAAGAAATCTAAATAAAACACACAATAACATTAATCAAACCCTGTCTCATAGTGGATTGTTGCACCTTTGATATGAAAAGGAGCCCTTTCCCAATCCTTGATAAGCTCTTGGATGATTAAGATGCTATGAAAATTCAATGAATTCAAATGACAATAGTGAACTTGTGCATAAAATGGTGGATTCAAAATGCATAAATTCTGGCTCCCCAAAATGAGAAGAAAAGCAGGTCTTATTTATAGATGAGATTGAGAGAAGAAGAAGAAAAATGTATGAATGTGGGACTAATCTTCAACCAATGGCCAAATGACACTTTTCAAGATGCAAGAGGATGAAGGGTGAGCACATTTTGGTCATTGTGCATGATAAATGCTATTAGGTGGATTTGAAATTTGAAAGCTGGCTTGTTGGAGGGAGAAAAAAGAGTCTTAAATACCAAGTTGGAGACATGTAAGAGAGGGATTAAATGCTTTGTTGGAAGGAAAAATCTCATTTGGAGGGATTTTCAAATTTTGAGGAATATTACCTTTTGATGCCATGTTGAGGGAAAATAGAGGATTTAATAAATCAATTAAATGATTTTCTTGTGCAAGTTGCAAAAGCTAGAGGATGTGATGGTTTTGATTAGATTTAATCATGATTTGATTAATTTCAATGGAGGTTAGTTGATTGTGACATTCAACTTAAATATTTGAATTTATTCAATTAAATAAATGAACTTTAGGAGATTAATTAAATAAAATTGATTTATTTAATTTTAGAGAAGAATATGATTTAATCAGCTTAAATGATATATTTAAATAGATAAAATTAAGTAGAAGGGGAAATATGATTTAATTATATAAAGATTGATAATTTTTTTAATTAAAAGAGGAAATATGATGAATTTTAATTAGATAAAGATTATTTGATTAAAATGATTAGGAGAGGGATAATTAAGCACAAAATGAAATTAGTGATTTCGGATTAGATGCATGTAAATTTTACGTTCCTACAGTGATATTGAATTTGTGGCCATTGAATGATGCGGTATGGATTTGACCTATGAGGTCAAGTCCCCATTGGAAAAAGGGCCATGGTGATGTTATTGGACACAATTCTTCTATTAGTGCATGTATCAAGTCTCCATGTATCTAACATTATTGACATCTTTTGATAAATTGATACGAATCTTGTTCCATTGTAGGCCAATAGTAACCCGCTCTCATGATCTCCTTAGCTAGGGTTGGACAACTAGAATGGCTTGCACATATACCCTCATTTACTTCATGCAAGGTTGTTTGTGCTTCATTAGTATCAAGAAATCATAGTTAGGTGTTGTTAAAGGCTCGTGTATAGAGGGTGTCACTGATGATGGAATATTTGGAAGTCTTATGGATAAATGAATTGTATTGGTTAGCGAAAAGGTCAAGGGAAATGGTATTTTCATGAAGGTAATCATAAATTTCTTGGTAATACCATGGGGAGTTGGGAACAACAAGCTTCTAGACCATCTTAGAATCAGGGATGTTGAAGGAAAGGATCAAAAACTATTCTACCAAAACCTCATATCGAGGCACATTTTCTAGGATATCAAAGAGAGAAACAATGATAGCTGTGAAAATTTTGTTTCCTTAGTTTACTTTTGGTTTTTTTCTTTACTTTTTTCTTCAGGAAGATCTACATGTGAAAATATCTCATTTTCGATGGGTGCACAATGTGCCACATGGTGGCTATGCACACTTTGTTAATCAATCTCTTCTCAGTTGGGAGTCAGACCACATGTTAGCTTGGTGGAAGATTTCTTGAATCCATTTTTCAAAAATCTGAGACTATCTGCCTATGTGACACCATCTCTTCACACTAGAAAAGTTGTATCTTGGGAGTCTTCATGTGGAGACCATTCAAATGCATTTTTCCTTGTTTTAATGAAGGGATGTAAGTCGGTGCCGCAAAATCCACTTGGTTGATCAACAAGACCTTTTCCAGACTATATTTCTAAGATTTGAGCGATTATGAGGGCTAATCCTATTGAAATATCTAAATGACATTAATGTGGTAGTTGAAAATTGATGAGCAGGATTACATTAACTTAATAAAAGATCTAGGATCAGATTTCCAAGCTATAAGGTGTAGATGTCTAATAGTAATTTTTTTTTAATGAGGTCAATGTTTCTCTCTCCTTGGTGGTTATAAATTGGGAACAACAATCTAAAGGGTTCCAAAAAAATTTCCTATTGGAAAAGGTTGCCTTAGTTTTCATAGTTAGTATAAAAAAAATTCTTTCGAAGTTTACAAAACACTGCTTTACTTTAGCCTATTATGTATTTTTTATGATCAAACTATTATCAGATTGGAATCTGATCTCTATATTAAAGTTCACCTATATTTGAATTACAAGGTATTTTAAAGAAATATTTGAAAATATGCATGATATGGTCTTTGCCACTATTTCTTTAATTATATTTTTGTCTAGAATAGAACCATCTATCTTGCTTAATTTGTATAGTTTGATTATCAAATTCCCATGTTGTTTTTGTATATGGTTGAGTTATAATCTAGAGAAACTAGACTATATCATTAGAATTTTTTATTTTCCTTGTAGGGTTATCATTTATTCATAATATTCTATATTAAGAGGAAGGATTTATGTTTCTTTTCAATGTTTTTTATTAGCTCTTGAAATTTTGTGTTTGTTTGGATTTTAATAAGCACTTCATTTGGGTTGATTGAATGGCTGCATCTATGCTTGTATCGAGCCTCTGCCATTCATTCTCTTCCCAACAATGAAGGGGTGAAGTGTTATTTTTCTATTATATCACTCATAGAATGAAACTTGTGGTTTTGAAATGTTGTAAAAGTGTTGGCACATTGCCATTTTTAATGATTTTATATTTACATTTCTCTCTACTCCTTTCCTAAAATTAGGGAAGAGTCGGCTTTCTATAAAAACCATAGAGGTATTTAGTGAGGCGCATATAGTCCCCCCACTTGCTAAATTTCTCATAAGACTGTCAAAGAGGTGCAAGCTTTGATGATCAAGAGTTGTTTTTCTGGCATGCCTAGTGGGACCAGTTTTGAAGGCCTGATTAGAAGTAAAAAATAATTCTAAATTACACCAAGGAAGAAAACTGGAAGTATCATGCCCAGGGTTCAAACAAGATCATCTTTGAAGGGTGAATCTTAGTACTCCCAACTACCATTCTCCATACCTAGGAGAACAAGAGTTGCAGGTTCCATATCACCTTGTAAGAAATAGTAGAATAAGGAGTAAGAATCTGGAGTCTAGAGCCTTATCCACTCCACCTGGAGGTCAATATTTTCAAATAAGAAGACCAGTTTACCTAATATATAGGAAAAATTTCTCCATGGCCCACATACCCCCTCCTACTCCCAAAAAATTTGTCACCTAGGACAGTGGTAGTCTATTACTACCACTAACTCCACTCGATATTTAGCCTACCATAGAACCTAATGTCCTCAATGCTATTATGAAATTCTCTAGGAATGACTTTAAAACCCCTTCCAAGCACCTCCAAGACATAGCGGAGGTATGTAGGCTGCACAATATTTTAGAAGAGAATATCACCATCAGGTTTATAACTACCTCTTTTAAAGGGAAGACTCAAGATTTGTATAGATCTCTGACTTCTTGTTCCATCAGCTCATGGGATGACCTTAGAGAAAATATTTTTGAAACGAAAAGATATCATTCCTCGCTATTGTACCAACTGATTACCATCAAGAGAGCCTTGCAAGAAGCTATGAGTGACTTCAACATGACGTTCAACAAAACCTAGAAGAGGATCCCAATGACTATATGACCTCAAGATGCAATGGAATTCATGTTTTACTTGAAGGCCATTAATTTAGATATCACAGTTCTGATAATTTCCATGGGAGGAGATACCCTACATAATGCCTGGGAAGTGGCAACACACATGGAATATATTTTGATAGATGCAGGAAAGCTTCTTCCATGACCTATGATGCCTATTTTCATGGAAATCATAGAAACGCCACTTTGAGAAGAGTTTTCTGCAAAAAATCCCATGATATAGATGACGGGTTTAGTTTTTCCCTAGTCCATGTACCTATACCCTACCGTGCAGCCAAGCATGTTGGGTTTGTCCTCTATAACAACATACCTTAATGATATGAAGAGCTTGATGCAATCCTTTGCTAATGACCTAGTTCTCATCAAGCGACAACAAGCGGCTCCTTTGAAGTTGGACATTCATACCTATCAGGGTGGATAAAATTTCTATCAGCATAATCAACATAGCAGATACCAAGGACCTTCAAGTAGGTTAGCAAGCAACTTCCACAAATCAAATAGTCATTATCACCATGTTGTTATAGATAGTCAAGGATAGCCATAGCAAGGAGTTGATTCCAAGTCAAAATAATCTAGCGGGTGAAAAAAATCCAGGGTTTTTCCTTGAAATGATAGTCATATGCCCCAGAATTGCACCAAAGGAAATCTGCAACAAAGGATAGCAAAGAAAATGAACAAAGGTGTCCAACCAAACACACAAGGATATGAGTCTTCTAAGATGGAGTGTGCATGATTCAGAGCATAAATGCAAGGGATGTCCCTAGAACAAGAGTCAAAAATTATGCCTGATCAGGAACTTTTCTCTTGGATGGAAGAAGAAGACATAGTTTTTGTTAATGAAGCCCTGACAAATAGCACCCCGTAGGTACAATTGAACTACAGTACCAGATCCAAGAGAATATTGATGGGGGGATATGTTCCAAAAGATCCACCCCATTGTTGGCCCTACCAACCATCATTGCAAGGGGAAAAATTCCCCATTGACTACTCAATTGACTCATCAACAAAGGATTCCACTATCACCCAACATGTTTCCTAATAAGACAAGAAACCCATTTGTGAAAAACATCTTCCTCCAAAGGCGAAAGAGATTCGACCATTCAGGCTAAGGGTTCAACCAATCATAATGCTCAATGTGGTGGAGAAGTTGAAGAAGGCACCTGCTAATGTGTCTTTATGGGATGTAATATCTATCCTCGATAAAAGACATTACTTTGGGAAGCGTTGAAGAATCGAGAACCAAAACCACAGAAGAATGAAGTTTCATTGTGCATTCAAAGTAATGATAAAGTGCCTACATCAAATCCTCAAATTCCAAAGGTTGTATCTTATACAAATGATGTGAATGAATCAAAAGAGAGAGAGGTAACCAAGCCAAATCCCACTCATTTGTTTTTAACATTAATCATGGGAGAAAATTTTGCACAACAATATGATTGTCTTAGGAGCTAGTACAAGAGTAATTCCAAAGAAAGTAGTTGATGCCTTGATGCTTAAGTATGAACCTTTGGAAAATGGAATCATGCAGTTGGACATAAATAAGGTTCTGATAATTGGTCAGATAAAATATCTATCCTTAACCCTCTTTTCATGCCCAAGCCAAATAGTCTCGCAAGAGGTAGTTGTAATAAACATTTCCCTAGTCTTTGGGATGTGACTTTCTAGAGGTTTCACCACAAATTTGGGTTGATATTTGGTGTTGGATTGGTCCATTTTATATTGAGAATTAAGCATGGGGCAAGGGTGAATATTCTTTTAGATTCTCTACACCCTGAACATATAGCTAACAATGTTGTCCTCTATTTTGAAGCATCACATACTTCTTTTTCAAGGAAAGGGGGATATTGCATTGAAATGTTGGAAGATGAAGAAGATGCAAGTGAACAAACCCTGAAGAAGAATTTCCCCTCAACCAATTCACCGACTCTGACCCATTTAGCAATTTCTATGCCACAAGAGTGGGTACGTATGTAATATTTGATTATGACATGGTTCATCTGAAACTGATGAAATATCAAGAAAGCCATGCATCCGATGGATAATTGCTTATGGAACTTGTATTTTGACGGTACTAAATGTAAATCTAGCTCAGGGGCAGGAGCCCAATTACTATCTCCAACAAGATCAAAGACTCTTAAGGCATATCAATTCTAGTTTCCATGCTCTAATAACAATGCAAAATATGAAGCTCTAATTCACAATCTATTTCTTGCTAAATGGATGGGCACAAAGAGGTTGCAAGTGTTCAGACATTCTAAGTTGATAGTGAGTCAAATCTCAGGGCAAGAAGCAACAAAAAAGACAAGGATGAAGGCCTACAAACATTGGATATGGGATTTAGTTGAAGGTTTTGAGGATTTCAATGTGCAAGTCATTCCCCAATCGCAAAATAGTATAGTGGATCAGATGGCTTCTATTGGGTCATAGTTTTAGCCAACCTTCGATTCAAAGTAGAGTGTTATTCACATCGTCATCCCATCGTCAATTCTTGACAACGATCATAATTGGCAAGTGTTTAAGGATGACACCCAAATAGCCACTTTTATCCAGAAGTACGAAGGACCTTCCAACCATTTGGAACTAGAGCTTCGATTGTCTGAAGGGCAGGTCATTCAGCTGAAAGGAAATAAGCTCCCTCAGAGTTTGATTTCTCTTGAGAATATTTTTTATTGTGAAGATGCTAGGAATGTTAAGCAAAGGTTCACATCCAACGAAAAGGATTATGAAGAGTTGGATGTCAAAAAATGTAGAAAGCTGAAAGTCAGAAGAGATGTGTAATGGGAAGAAAAGGAAAGGCTAAGGGATCTATTTTCTAAATATGACAGGGTTATAGCATGGACCTATGATGATATGAAAGGATATGATCCTAGTATACCTTGCATACCATTGATTTGGCTGAAGGGTCTAAGCTATTCTGATAGAAGTAGAGGTCTATCAATCCAAAAGTTGAGGCACTGATGGAATAAGGGCTCACTAAAATAATTGAGTCCCAAATAGTTTACCTGATTAAACACCCAACTTGGGTGTCTAATTTGGTACCAGTAAGGAAGAAAAATGGAGAGATTTGGCTATGTGTCAATTTTTGTGACCTGAATAGGGGCTCGTTGAAAAATAACTATCCTTTGCCATCTGTTAGAACCTAAAATTTCCATCTAAAACCCTAAGGTTTTCCCACAAATTTCCACAAATTTCCATAAAATTCCTAAGGTTTGTTCTCATTTGAATCTAATATTTCCCTAATTTCTCATAAAAATGGTTTATTTTAATCCCCGTCCATTTCATTATACCATTAACGCTCCTTTTAAAAAATAAAAAATCATTTTACCCTTACCGCTATACCACAGGGGGACATCGTACTATCCATGGTAGCGTGGTGGTCGAGTAGCGGTTAAGGGAATGGGCGTGAAATGTTTAATGCACCACCATGCACAGTCAATTCATTGACCACGGTAGCGTGGTAAACCGTTAAGTACCAACAGCGACGACATGGTAAGCAATTACCAGTTACCGCAATACCGCAGTGCCCACAGTAAACTGTTGGGAGATGAAGCTAACAATTATCATGGTACCGCCAATGGAAAATACGAAGACCGTGGTAGAGCGGTAGGTGAATGGGAAGCGGTTAACAGATAGTTATCGCACAACCATGGATTGTCATCAAGGTACCCGCGGTAGCACGGTAAGCAGCAAGGCAGACGGTTGAAGACCCCACTGTAGTAATGCGGTAACAATGAAGATGGACCGTGATAGTCTCACTGCAATACCGCGGCCGGTCAAATGTTTGACCGCGGTAGAGTGGTAAGGTTATTAAAAGAATAAAGTGAAAATCAAAAGGACGACTATAGTATAAAATATTTAATTTTTCGATGAGGCATTAACTAAATATTTTATTTTGAAATCGAATACAAATGGCCATAAACTTGAAAATGTAAATGGATGTAACTATAATATGAAGGGTCATGACCCTTGGCATGTATTGTATAAATAATTTGAAAAATCTGTTGCAAAAGGGATTCAGAGAGGAGAGAGTAGAAAAGATTTTCTGGGACTGGGAATGAAAATAATGTACAGTTCTTTCTTGAAATAGAGAAATGGAAACTAATGTTTTTAACTGGTGAAAACCTTCTGAAGTTCAGTTGTTGAAGCTATAATTTGTATTAGTCTCAAGTCAGAATTAAAACCCTTCAAGTAAGTCACAGTGTTTGAGAGTTTTCTTTTGGATAATTTAAGAAGAACCAGGATAGAAAAACATTCCAACATTATTTATGTGAACCATAAATAAATGAAATTATATGCCAGTCTTAGGATTTTATTTTATAAAGTGCCTAACAACTTGAAATTAAGCCAGAGAAGGAAAACACATGTCATTTTATATTTTTGAATCCATTGCCCAATAGATAGAAGGCACTAATCTATCATGTCCCAGAAGATATAATTTACCATAAACAATCTATTTTAATCATTTCATTTGCACAGTAGGAGAAGGAGTAATCGTAGAGATTTTTATCTATCCACTACCTTTGCCATTGTGGGTAGATTGTTGCATCAGGAAACACATTTCAATCTGCATCATTCATTAGGTTCACCTGCCTTGGTTTTAGCAAAATCAGAAGAGAAGGTACAATTGCATCAATTGGCCTTGTATGTGGACCAAAAGTGTTGTGAGAGCTTGGCAACCTCTCATGGTTCAAACCTGCACTGTTGAGACCCAAGAGTTTAGTGACTCTATCGGGGACAAATTCAAAAAAAAATTCAGCCTTTCTATTTATAGAGTCAGCAAATTTTTACAAAAAAAAATTTGAGATTCCGCTGGGGCAAACCAAAGCAATCCATTTCATTTTCCTACTTTTGGAAAAGTAGGTGGCAAATTTGTTTTAGAATTTGATAAGTAATGCATGGATATTGTGGAACAGACACATATTTTCAAGATGTCAGAAGAAGAGAGAAGAAAATAGTCAATAAGAGAGTTGAAGGAATTGACACAAGAAAGGCTGCAATTGGACCAACATATGCTACAAGTGAACCAATAGTTGTTACAATTGGGAGTCAAACGTGCTCAAAGTGCATCACCAAACATGCCATCATACAGTGAGAATGAAGATACAAGTGCTAGAAGATCTTGGACACCACAAGTGCCCTATGATGCAATTGAGGAGAATTTTGGAAACAAAGGTAATGTACTCTATTCACAACAAAGTATTTTTGATGAGTATATTCAAATAGAAGAAAGAAACAAAAATCTTGTGGATGCCTTTTTCGATATAAGGATATGTAAGGGAGAAGATGTAAACTCTCTATACAATAGGATGGTAGAAATTTGTATGCAATTACCTCCCCATCATAGGCCCACAAGACCCACATTTGTTGCACAATTTTTGAGAATATCAGAGCTTGAATCAGTTTATTAGCCAGAATCATCAAAGTAGTATGCCTTGGATGCAACACATAAATTTATTGATTCCATGCTTGGGACAATGTAAATGGATACTGATTTGGAAGATGATAGGGACACACCATCTGGAGAATACATTAGAAGTGCTTCAGAATTTGAAAAGGAAAATGATATCATGCTATTTGACAATAAAGATATGGAGAGTACCTCTGGTATAACAGATTGTGAGTCAAACTGTGAAGATGAAATTGTGGATGTTGATCTTCAACAGAGTGATTGTTGTAGTTCTTATGAAGATCAAGAAGAGGTTGGAGACATGGTAGAAGATATGGAAGCAGAAACCTGTTCACTTAGCAATGAGCAAGTTTCAGATTTATTGACTCTGGAATACCAGAAGTATGCACATGAAGATGATTCCAAGACTTTGGTCCCAGCCTATATATGCTTTGACAGTGAAGATACTGTGTGTAGTGATTGAAATGGTTCCATGAGCATCTCTCACAGTGATGAAATTTTTGAAGCTGATCATGAATTTGTTTGTTTCCAGTAAGAGGTATGTAAATTGAATGATTTATGTCTGCATGAAAATGATGTTGGTTTGCATGATGATGAGTGTTCATCATTGGTTGATTCAAGTATGTATGAGGATGATTGTATGGATCACAGGTCTATGTTAATGCCAACTGGTGATAAAGAGGAAATGGGAAGTAATTTTGATTTGATTATTTCAAAAGATCTTGATGAGATTGAATTTGTAGATTTCCATAAGCAATATTTAGATTTTCAGGTCCCAGTGCAGTTACAGGCACATTCAGCAACATATGAAAGTGAGCATGCCTATGAAAATTTTGTTGATTACGGTTACACTTTGTATGCTGAGGGTGATAAATATTTTTTATATGGTAATAAGAATGATGAAATGCAGACCGATGAGATGAATATGAATCATATTGAATACAATGATTTCTTGAAGGTTTTCAATGGCAGTACATGTTGTAGGGCAGGTGGAATGGATATCTTCAAAAGAAATCTAATGAGCTCAAATCAGAACAAACTCTATGACAGAGGAAAGTGCCGGTTTTTCTTTTTGGGGTGGCCTAGGGCCATTCCTTCTGGTTTGATTTTTTGAACCAAAGCAGGTGCAAAGGATTAAGGATTGCCAGTGCATGGAAAATTCTTATCAATGCCTCTTTAAAAAATTTCTCTTCCATGAACAGTAGTTTAGGATTTTCCATCTCTGCTCTATTCATTCCTTCCATTATCCACTGCCTTCATTTTTCATGGCTTAGCTTGGTCTTCTCTACCACTAATATTCTGGATTATTGTAGTGATTTAAAAACCACTCATCCCCAATAGGAGCCACTATTAGAACCTAAAATTTCCATCTAAAACCCTAAGGTTTTCCCACAAATTTCCACAAATTTCCATAATATTCCTAAGGTTTTTTCTCATTTGAATCTAATATTTCCCTACTTTCTCATAAAAATGGTTTATTTTACTCCTCGTCCATTTCATTATACCATTACCGCCCCTTTTAAAAAATAAAAAATCATTTTACCCTTACTGCTATACCACGGGGGGACATCCTACTATCTACAGTAGCACAGTGGTCGGGTAGCGGCTAAAGGAATGGGCATGAAATATTTACCACGCTACCGCATGTGGTCAATTCATTGATCATGGTAGTGCAGTAAGTCGTTAAGCACCGGCAGCAACGACATGGTAAGCGGTTACCGATTACCACTATACCGCACACACTTAATACAAAGACTGCGGTGCCCGTGGTAAACTATTGGGAGATGAAGCTAATGATTATTGTGGTACCGCCGATGGCAAATACAAAGACCACGGTAGAGTGGTAGGTGAACGAGAAATGGTTAAAAGATAGTTACCGCAAAACCGCAGACGATCATCAAGGTACCCGCGGTAGCACGGTAAGTAGCAAGGCAGACGGTTGAAGACCACAATGCGGTACCGTAGGGGGTTCAAGTAAAGACCGCGGTAACGTGGTAACAATGAAGATGGGTCATGACAGTCTCACCGTAATACCAGGTCCGGTCAAATTTTTGACTGCGGTAGAGCGGTAAGGTTTTCTAAAATCATAAAGTGAAAATCAAAAGCACAACTATAGTATAAAATATTTAATTTTTCGATGAGGCATTAATTAAATATTTTATTTTGAAATCAAATACAAATGGCCATAAACTTGAAAATGTAAATGGATGTAATTGTAATATGAAGGGTCACGACCCTTGGCATGTATTGTATAAATAATTTGAAAGATCTGTTGCAAAAGGGATTCATAGAGGAGAGAGTAGGAGATATTTTATGGGACTGGGAATGAAAATAATGTATAGATCTTTCTTGAAACAAAGCAATGAAAACTAATGTTTTTAATTGGTCAAAATCTTCTCGTTCAGTTGTTGAGATGTTATAATTTGTATTATTTTTATCTTGGTTCTCTCCAGTTCGAAGACTTTTGATCATTTGAGTTAATGTATTAAGCATAAATTTTGATTCATCAAGGTGCATATTTTCACTTTGTGTGATTTTTATTTGCTGGTGTCTCAAGTCAGAATTAAAACCCTTCAAGTAAGTCACAGTGTTTGAGAGTTTTCTTTTGGATAATTTAAGAAGAACGAGGATAGAAAAACATTCCAGCATTATTTATGTGAACCATAAATAAATGAAATTATATGCCAGTCATAGGATTTTATTTTATAAAGTGCCTAACAACTTGAAATTAAGCTAGAGAAGGAAAACACATGCCATTTTCTATTTTTGACTCCATTTCCCAATAGATAGAAGGCACTGATCTATCATGTCCTAGAAGATAGAATTTACCATAAACAATCTATTTAAATCATTTTGTTTGTGCAGTAGGAGTAGGAGTAATCGTAGAGATTTTCATCTATCCACTACCTTTGCCATTGTGGGTAGATTGTTGCATCAGGAAACACATTTCAGTATGCATCATTCATTAGGTTCACCCACCTTGGTTTAGTAGAACCAGAAGAGAAGAAGGTACAATTGCATCAATTGGCCTTGTACGTGGACCAAAAGCGTTGTGAGAGCTTGGCAACCTCTCGTGGTTCAAACCTGCACTTTTGAGACCCAACACCATCCATGGAGAAAATCTTGCAAAAAATTGGTCAAGTCAAAGATGTTCTCATTGCTTGATGGTTTTTCATGATACAATCAGGTATATTCCAAGAGAGATATCAAAAATTAAATTAAATTTACCACCAAGTGAGGTATGTTCACATATGCAAATATGTCATTCAGACTCAAATGTTGATGTGACTTTTTAGTAAGCATTGGACTTTGCTTTTGTGAGATTGATCAATTCAATAATTTTGATTTATCTAGATGAACTAATAGTTTTTTTAAAATTGGAAATGGAGGTTGATCATTTTGATCACCTAGAATAGGTCTTCTAGAGGTGGAAATTTTTTTGGATTTCTTTAAATCCCAAAAAATATGTTTTCAGAATACCTCAAGGTAAGCTACTTGGCTTTGTATATCCAAGGAGGGAATCACAACAAATTCCAAAAGAGTGGAATCTATAATGGATTTTCCCTTGCTAATAAATCAAACAGGACTATAGTCTTTCTTAGGAAAAAACAATTTTGTCATCCAGTTTATTTCAAACTTTGCAAGCATTACAAGGCCCATCACATTGATGCTCAAGAAGAATTTGATGTTCAAATAGACTATCAAAGGTAAGGAATCTTTTGAGAAAATAAAGAAGGCTATTTCCACTTCTCCGATGCTGACCAATCCAATTTTTTCTAATTTTTTTTTGTTAAATGTGTATAGCAGTCAGCATATCATAGATTTTATGCTCACTCAAAGGGAGGAAAAGGATAATGGGGATCATTTGATTACTTTTAATTTAAAAACCCAAAAAGGTTACAAAAATAGATATAACTTTGTCGAAAAGAAAGATTTTTCCATTGTCAAGAGTCACAAGAAGTTCTAACACCTAGTGTCAACAAATAAGATAGCCATTTTGGTTGCTCACCCAAGTGTAAGGGAATAAATTACTTAAGGAGAGACAACTGAGAAGAGAGCCAATTGGATCACAAAGATCTTGAAGTATGATGTGGACACAAAATCAACTAAGTTGGTGTAGGTAACAGGCCTATGTAAGTATCTTGCACAAGAGTCGGGTTCTAAATATAACAAGGAAATTGGTCAATTATTTTCAAATCATTTCGAGTTTGACGACTACTAGGTGATAGATCAAACACTATACATGCAAAAAGGACACTATCCGATAATTCTCCAATACCAAAAGCAAAGATACTATCGAATACAAGGAATTATGTACATACTGGTTGAAGGAATTTTATTTAAAATGAATTAAGATGGAGTATTGCTCTAATGTTTAGACAAGTGCTAGGTAGAAAAGTCTTTATTAGAATTGCACAAAAGTCTTGAAGGCGGACATTTTTCTACTAAAACTACCACTTTGAAAATCATGTGAGCGAGATACTACTAGCCCTCAATGTTTTATGAAGCACACTATTTGGTGGAGAAGCACATTCAGTGCCAATTTTTTATTGGAAAGAGGAAAAATTATGCTTTTTCTTTAAGTGCCATTGTAACTGAAGATCCTTTTGGTCAATGGGGGTTAGACTTTTTTGGAATGATAAACCCCATCTCTAGTGTTGACCATAAATGGATCCTCATAGAGACTGATTACTTTATAAGATGGAAAGATGTTATCACTCTAGAAGGTGCTACAAAAGGTGAGATTGTTAGCTTTCTAGAGGGACTGGTGACTAGGTTTGTTTCACAAAAAACTATCATATCCGATAACGCTCAAGGCTTTGTAGGTTCAAATGTGTCATATTTTTCTATTAGGAACATGATTTATCTCAAGACCTCTTTGAACTATTACCCACAAGGGAATTGGTTGGCAGAGTCAACAAATAAAAACCTAATTGGGTTAATCAAGTGCATCGGGTTTGAATGACAAAGAGAATGGCACAAACATCTATGGGTTGGTTTGTAAGAAGAGTGGATTACATCAAAGCAGATCCTAAGAAAATCTCCCTATGAATTAGTATATGGGAGAGAAGTAGTCTTACTTATTTCTATGGAACTCCCTGCCTTGCAGTTACTGAAATCCCTAGAAATAAAAGAAATCAACAAAATTGAGGTACAGATAGCCAAAATTCTCAAACTAGGGGAAGATAGAGAAAATTATTTTGTAACCATGATTGGCCGCCAGTAGATGGTCAAGTGATGGTTCAAAAAAAATACTTCCAACCCAAATTTTCAAGAAGGAAGCGTAGTGCTGAAATATGATGAGCGCATTGTAAAACCAAGGCAACACCAAATTTAAAGCACTATGGAAGGAACCCTTATAAATCAATGCATGCAAGGAGAATAATATATATGAGTTGGAGGATATAGAATGTAATGCTTTAGAGATACCAGTAAATGGTATTTATCTAAAACTATTCCATTAAAGTACGACATTCTTTTAAAAAAATTCATAGATATGTACCATATGTAGAAAATTTGTAATTAGCTCTTAAGTTTTAAAATAAGCCAAAAGGAATAAGGAAAAGAAAGAGAAGAAGTAAGAAAATAATATAATATATTTTATTTTCATTGAATTTACAGTGTGGGGTAGCCCAAGGCTCAAATTTTAACAAAAAATATCTCTTAAGAAAATCTCGAAAAGGGTCTTTGACCAAAAGTGCAAAAAAGAAAAATGGAGAAATTTTTATAAAAATCACAAAAAGGATAGCCCTATAGCCATAGTTATAGGGGATTTTTGCGCATAATCATCTTTCTTTTCTTTTTCTTCTTCTTCTTCATAAAAAGGAAAGCGGGAAACACATGACACATATCACACAACGCACAAACCTCGACCTTAGTCTCCACGATTGTATGCCAAAAAATTGAAGTTCTTTTTGAAGTAGAACCCAAGAGCCTCATCAATGCCATACTCTCTAAGGAAGTAGGTGGCAGCGGGTAGTGAGAAATTTTGGTGGCTCTTGAGATCCATGGTGTGAAATTCACTTAAAAAAGGAAGCCAAGGCATGTCCACGCCATGATGAAAGAACTGTCAAAGGTCCATTGCACTAGTAATTCTGACACCAGGGATGGTTACTTGCACAATTTCACCGAGCCCTTCCAGCAAAGACACATTGAAAATGTGGTGGCACAAATCCACTATCTTGTGTTTGGTGACATTTAGGTTAGCAAAGAGGCCACAAAGTGAGACAAGACATTACAATTTCTTTCCATATAGTTTTCATCTTCAATTAAGTCCATGCCAATGACCCATCAAAAGGAAATTTCCCCCAGATGGTTGCACCTCTTTACCATGTGTTTAATTTCATCATCCGTAATCTCCCTACTGAAGGAATATTGTGGTCTTCATGGAAGAAGATAGATAGGAGTACCTATGCTGGGGTTAAAAAAAAAAAGAACAAGAAATATGCAGACAAATAAGAAGCTGGCTAAACTCCAAAGTCTTACTTTTTGAATGAATGTAGCCTTGAGGTGGCATAGCTATTTATAGAAAAGAGGTTTCGGCAAACCCAAATAATGGATAGTCTATTTTGGGCTGGAAGAAAACGAGAAAATATCAAAGTAGTTGGTGAATAGAGAATAAATCATATGGGGGTATGTGCAAGGTCATGATGGGCCAAAAAGTGGTGATATGATGGCCCATGTGGCTAGCGACTTTTTCTTATCCAAATTTGATGAAACAAAAAGGGTTTTTAAACGAGATTCTCAGCTTTCCACCAATATAAATTATGCTTTACTTTGAATTTAATAAATAATTACTATTCATTTTCTATTTGAATTATGACTAAATTCTTGATTGATAGGCTGATGGAAAAACATCTACAACTTTCAAATGGTATCACATTTTTTGAATCTGAAACTTGCATCACATTCTATGCTTCACATACTATAGGATTAAAAAATAAATAATTGAATTTCATGAATTTTCAACAAATTTAAGGTGGTTAGACATACAATTTTTTATATTTTTTAAAAGTTATAGTAAAAAATTCATAATTAATTATTTACTTGGAAAAAAATTATAAAAAAATAAACCTAGTAGTTGAGAAATTACATTCAATTTTCTATAGATTCTATTGTTACATATTTTTGAAATAATATACATAACTTATTCAAATTTTTATGTCAAGTTTCCTAAATTTGATTTTTTGAATTTTCATCGCCACTTAAGGGCTTGGTTTTTCCATGATGATCCTGCACATACCCATGGAAAATCTAACATAAGGTCTCAAAATTAATTTTTGGGCATTGGGAGAAAATACTTGCATAAGCCGATTATTGGGATGTATCCTTGGCTATCATCAACATCGGCTAGATCGTGCAAGTGAAAGGACATGGATTAACACGCTAATATCTGGAAAATTAATGGGCACATCTTTTCAAATGGTACTTCATATCACTAACTAAGATTGACATAATTAAGACCACTCTTCCCAAGGAAAGAAGCTTTTTTGGGAAAAGAGGTGGTGGCAGGAATGTACTAAATCCATTCTTGCAAAGTTTTGGCATTCTTGATGGATATGGATCTTCCACCCACACACATCTCCTCGTTGGCAACATTTAATGGACCATCGGTAACATCATAGTCTTAACTACACGTACTTCTCAAGGAAATTAATTATACCAAAGGGTAGATTTTTTTCCAAGGAAAGCAAAAAGAAAGTGGTCATTCTAGTGAAAATTTTTCAACTTTTGAAGCAACCACGATAGAACCATCAACAACTGGAAGATGAGAAAAATTTGTACAAAAGATGCTTTTTTTGGCCAATGTCTTTTGACGATGATCATTTGATAATGCCCCAGTACTAGAGGGTCTATCATTCAAGTTATGTTAAAAGGTGTTTGCAGATAAGAGTCTTAAAAGAGAAGTGGTGCAAGATATCACCGATAATTGTTTTCACCCAAGGTTGGCAAAAAAATTTAAAAATCACAAAGAAGGAGCATTTCAGAGAATGAAAGATCAAGGTACCTCTGAGGGTTTTGCTTCCCGATTGTGGAATTGTGGTATGCCATATTTCATTTACCTGTTTTACATCTATGTCTAGAGTTAGTGGATGCATCCACTAGAAGGTTAGATGAAGAAACCATAATCATAACATGCAATAGGATCAGGCTCACAATTTCTACTCCAGCTATACGAGAGATGTTGTGCACCCCTCCAAACCAATGTGTTGAACCATTTATTGAAGAAGATATGGAGACCTAGTGGGATGAATCAAATGATAAAGAGGGTTTCTATTATCATGAGACAAAGGAGAGGCTGACTAGAGGTCATTTTTTTTTCCCTTGGCATTCAGAAAGTTCCCAAATAACACACAAGATATTTTTTCCACGTTGGCTTGGATTTTTGGCTTCGATAATGATAAAGGGGTCCCTCCTTTCTATATGGATTTGTCTCTAATACTCAAGAAGGAGTGGTAGCAAAGGTATTTTTATTTTTTTGATTTAATAGCTACAAATATGTTGCTACAACTAAAGAATTACCAAGTTGAGTCTAAATTTAGGTATTCTTCTTTATTGGTTCACTTGATTCTACATCATATTTGCGGTTTCTAGAAATAAATTTTCCTATATCTATGTTAGATGAAGAGGGCTTAATTATGTCAATTTCTGTATGGACTTATGTCATGTCAATAACAAGTAGTTATTATTGGATTTTATATCATTTTTTATGACCTGTGTTGCAAGAATTATTGCCACAATCAAATAACCACTTTTCTCCTGAAGTTTTGTAATGGCTAAAGAACATATCAACCTTGGTAGATTATTTATTCGGGGAAGAATTTACATTTATCAAATATCATGGTTTTGCTGGAGAACCTTTCCAACTCCCCAGATTTGTGATGGATCTCTAGACACATAAAAATGACCAAGGCCTGCAAGCAATTTTTTTTACTACCTTTCCATCCTAGCATAATTATGACATTTTAATTATGTTGCTAACCTACCTTCAACTATTAATTGAATTTAATGCATAATTATTTAATTAATTCATGATCTTCTATTCTTCATGATTATTAAATAAATAAATTGTACTTATTTATTTAATGTGTCACTAATTATCAAAGTCTTCTCATAATTAAACAAAGTCCTCAATTTATTTAATTAATCTTTATCATTAATGTCCTCCTCATTACTAAATAAGTATATTTTAATTTATTTTTTTAATATGTCACTAATCCCTAAATCCTCTTTTAATTGAATAGATTTATTAATTTATTTAATTAATTAACTACCTCTTATAAATTAAATAATTATTCTTAAATTATTTAATTACTTTATGTGACACTTCCACCTTTTTAAATAAAACAATTTATTTAAAAATCTCTCACATAGTTAACTGATTCTTCTTTTAGTAATTAATTTTAAAAATCAATTACTTATTGTAGACATACAAAATTTACATTATTGATTAAACATCACATTTGATCATTCTTTCCGCTTAATTAATTAAATCAAATTAATTAATTAAACCTTTAAAGTCTTGATTTAATTAAATCAAATATATTTTATTAAATATCTAATATCCTCTCACTTTGATTTACTTGAACCCACAAATTTAAATCAAAGTGTCAAAATCAACTGAGCATTATCCTGATTAGTTAAATCTCTAATTAATTCTAAGACTAACCCATGTCCCATCCACTTGCACAATAAATCATTTTAATTGATTTATTAAAACACCTATTTTCCCTCACAAGGGCATATTCCCAGAGAATATGCCCTCATTAACTCTCATGTTTGAATTTTTTGGCCAAACACAATTCCCCCAAAAAACCCTCAACCATATTCATTTATTTCCATTTTCAATTTTGAAATGGGCACATTAGGCAAAAATTGCATAATCATGGGACAATCCCATTGTGACAAGTGGCTCTCTCTCATCTTATGGGATTTAGTCCCACATGGCTCAATCTTGGCTTCTCTTCTCTCAAATTCTCCTATAAGTTCAATACATTTCCTCTCATTTTTTCATCTACAATTTGAGCACTACTATTATAAGCAACTTGAGTTCATTGAGCATCTCATTGTCTATCATCTCATCATCTTGACAATCTTTCTTATCAAGGGTTGGGAAAGGGATATCTTCTACACAAAGGATAGCACCAATCCACCATAGAATATATATACTTCATGTCTTCTTTGCATGCTTGATTCAGTTTTATCATTTGTTTTGAAGAATGTTGTATTAGTCTATGAGGATGTTATAATTATGCAAACCATCATGCAGATTTTGGTGTCGAAAAAATGGTGCTAGAAGGAGGGCATGAACCTCCATTTTCAGAAAATCACACAGAAAATCACACAACATAGTTTTCTTGTTTTAGCCAAGGAATTTTACACTTTATTTCATTACTCGAAAATAGTGATCTAATGCAGATTATGTTTGTATTTGGTATGATTTCATGTCTTAATATTAGAAAAATGACTAATGGGATTTCGGTTTACATCTACCATTTTAATTTTTTGCTTGAAAGCTTCTTAAGACTTCTTTAATCCCTCTTGATAATATCATTCATTTTTGTTCTTTCCCATGAGATCAACGTTATTATGAGATTACTGTTTATTTATTTATTTATTTTATGAACAGTAAAATAGATCTTTCCTTGATGTTTTAAATATCACTGGATTTACTATACCTGATCATGTGCTACTTCTATAATCCTCTTTGAAAAATAATGAATATTGATATCCCTAAATATGTGGTAATCCCCTTTTTGAAGTAGAGATTTGTTTTCGGTTTTTATTTTTAGGAATATAGGCATGATTTCTCACTTTGGTTTTCCTTTACCATTAACAATAGAATTAGATTGTTTTTTATTTGTGCACTTAGACCATCCTTTCTCAAGATCCCAAGGTGTATTTACTCTTTTTCCATTCTTTAGAAAGACCTGCTCACCAACACTAGCACCACCATTCCTAATGGTTCAATCTATGCCCTATCATTAGCATCATGCCCATTGCAACCACCACTTTTCTAGAACAAAGGGCTTGTGATAATTGTGAGAGTCTTCTAACTCATTTCAAGCATGAAAATGGATCTAAACTGCTCTCTTAGGTCTTAGACCATGTACATGAAGGGCGTCCCAAAGAAAACCACTAGAAAATGATTCCCCCACTAGAGGGTACCCTCTTGGCCCTAGCAGTAGATTCAGATGCCCTTTTCAGCCACCTTAACCTAAAATAGATCACCGCCATGGTTATAGTCAATGACCGATACTACAACCTCCATTATAGCCAATGCATTTCTCCACTCCTCTTTGACCATAGGACTACCACTTTTCTAAAGAACTCTGATGATTTTAAGGTCATAAACATTGAGCAAGATGAAATGCCTAGCCTATAGAGGACTTCAAACCTTTTCTTCATAGCCGTAATACCTACTATAAGAAGGTCATCCCATATCAAAGAGGTTGGTATAATATGCATGCCGTATCAAAGGGACCACATACAATTAAGGATAGGAGAGGTCGTGGGAAACCAAAACCCCTAGCACATATGCATGAGCTTCGAATGAAATTTTCTTCATATCAATCATTCTCCAGACCGCTGCTAACAATCCCCAAGTTTGCATTGAGTTTAGGTCTAAGTTTAAGATATATTTCTTTGACACTTACTATGTAATAAGTCTAAGAACACATTGTGAAGTAACATTTTTGTATTAAAGTTCTCAGAACTTCAAACTACAATCGTTGCTCTCTTTGTCTCACGATACAGATCCCTAGAGAGAGTAGACTTACTATGATATCAAAAGCACATTCTAAAGAGATCAAATCATAATCTGAGTAGGCCTTGGTATAGATTTTTTTTCTTTGTACTATTTCTTACAATTCTGAGGTCAGTATGTTTGAAGTATATTTCTTTGGATTTGAAAACCAACCACTGCCTATGTTTTCCTTTGCTAAGATACAATTTATTTCTCTCTGAATGTATTCATGGTTCCTCTATCAACTTTTCCATTTTAAAACAAGTAATCTAAAGGGATCAAATTGTAACCTGAATAGGCCTTGCTATAGCTTTCTTCTTTGTACTATCTCCTACAGTTCTGGAGATCATTGCATTTGAAGTAGATTTCTTTGAAGACCAACCACAGCAAAAGTATTATCACTATAGGCACCCATTTGGATAAACAAGTAGTCCATTCCAACAAAGGTGTTTCAAAATCCTAGATCTATGCATTTATCTCTCATGCATAGATTGCTTGTGTAACCTCATGGATATTTCTTGTGGTCCAAGCTATTTTTTTTTTTTTTTCATTAAAGTCTTAGGGCTATGCTCCGTGCCAATTACATAGATGGACATGCTACATAATCCTTTTCATATTATATTGTTGGTCATAGAGAATCGCATCTTCCACATCATCCACTTGCATAGGTTGGTTGTAGAATTTGATTTTAGACCTACCAATTGAATCAAGCTTCAAAGTTTTTAAATTTTTTTACCGAATCCACTGTGCGCGTATCCTGCAATGGGTAATTATTATGTCAAACAGTTCATGCAACTTGACTAGGTTTATGTTTTTTGCATATATATACACCAAGGAGTAGGATGTTAGTAAAATATTATATAATTTAGCTTTACGCCTGTCAATTGTATTAGTTGTGCACATTTACTAGCTGGTCTTTCATGTACCAACAACATATAGCTTAAAAATATTTAATAGCCTTTTCAACAAATATTTTACGTAGATCCTTAGATGGAGACATCGAATGCTATGAAAAGAATGATTGATGGGCACATAAAAATCTTCCAAGATCTTATCATTTTATTCAAGCGGTTGTGAATGCTTAGAAATCTCGAACTAGCATGTGATGAAATAATCAAATTAAATTCTTAGTTTTTTTTATCATCCTAGTATTAACTTCCCTATATCATTGTAGAGAAGCTTCACCTACCATGATTGGTAACGTATAGAAATTTTTAATTGCTTATCTCTATCGTTGAATTATGTTGACTTATTTTTTGTTCTCTTTCTGCAATTATTCTCAAACTGCTTTTGATAAAGATCACATCTTTTGGGGGGCCATATTTTCAAACAGCTCATGTTACATGCTTGTACACCTTTTTTGTTGTTCTTTGGGATCATTAATTTCTGATATTTGTGGGTCCATGAGTCTCTAGAAATAATCTAATGAAATATGTGCATAAAGCTATTCTAGGGTTAGCTTCAACATTTCAGGCCCATATTTTCACAGAGTAGGAAGGTTTATTGTCTTTGATTCTAAATATTTAGAACCTATATTGTTCAACTTGCAAGCCCTAATGGAATGTTGGATGTGCCACTCAAATATGTGTTTAATGGGAGACATGATCTATGCAAAATTCACACTTATTAATTTCTTTCTCTAAGAAAGCCTAAAACGATAATGAGGGTAAATTTTGTTTTGTTTTTTATCACTTCTCATCT
This sequence comes from Sequoiadendron giganteum, assembly GCA_007115665.2. Taxonomy (NCBI): domain Eukaryota; kingdom Viridiplantae; phylum Streptophyta; class Pinopsida; order Cupressales; family Cupressaceae; genus Sequoiadendron; species Sequoiadendron giganteum. The sequence continues at coordinate 139,743,963 of CM021101.1, forward strand.
TAGGTTGTGAGTTGTCCATGATTCATTTATTGTCATAATTGGATGTATTTGTGATTAATAAAATCAAACCATACACATTGAATATATATCTCAATTTTCCAAAATACAAGACTTGAATGTATGACTTGACTATGCATAAGAAATAATTTGAGTGTTGACAATGCAAAATTGTTTTAGAAGAGAAAAACAATCGTCAAGAAAAATGAATCATAGATTGGGTTTAAATTTGTTTGGAATGACTATATTTATATGTTGAAAATGGGTTTTCAGGTTATTGAGGAGTTTATATTCTATACCAATTCTATAACAACTATCAAACACGAATATTTGATTTTGAAAACTTTGCAGGATAGGTGTAACTTCTTTTCTCTCTTGTTCATTGATTTCTTGGAATAAATTTTGTTTGTGATACCTTTGAAATGCTTGTAGGTTGAAATTGGGATCAAATGAAAACAAAGGCGAATGGAGTGGAGTTGGAGATCTTTTTGAAATCAAGATTTGGAAAATGCATTTTTTAATGCTTGTTTTAACAATCTAGAGCTTCCATTTTCTACTCTCATTTTTTGTTTTAACTCAACTCAATTTTCAATTTCAGCTTAAAATCAAGCATTAATTTGATCTTTCCAAAGTTGGTTAAAAATAACCTTAGACATTTACTAGATTTCGATTTGGGTTAAAATTGAACAAGGAAAACTTCACATCTCATTTTCGTGCTTTTAAAACGAACTCATCATTGTTTTATGCACTTAAAATGAATAAGATTTTGTCATGTTTTGCAATATTTTTCACAAATTAACATCATTTAAAATGCATATGCACTTCATAGCGATCTTGAGAATCAAAATAATTTTGGTGATATTAAGTTGTCAAAAAGATTGCCTTCACATTTCGATTTGGGAACTTAAAATTTAAGAAACTTGTTTAGTGTGGGAAAAAGGCATTGCAAGTGTTCTCTCTTTGTTCACACAAAAAAAGATGATCAAACTATGAATGCACTTACTCGCTATTTTTTACCTTTAGAGGGGCCTGCCTTGGTGGGAAAAAGTACTCACCCCAAGGGAACGACTCAAACCAATAACGAGCTAAACGCTAAGCTATTCCCAACCAGTATACAAATTTGAATGGTGAGGAAAGTTCATCATTACAGGAGCTCCTATGAAAAACTAGGTGATACTCTTTATATGAGTTGATCTTGCCTCTCGTGTGGCCTCCTGAACGGGTACCTTGATTACAAACCAATTTGTGTAGAAGCCAAGATCCTTTCTATTTGTTGGTGCAAGAGGTCATGTCCTTTGAAGCCGCCCATGTATACATGTGGTTGTGTTGTAGAGATGAAAAGTATTCCATGGGAGATTCATGGGTACTGATGCTTGGCTGACCCGAGAAGCAAGTGCACTGTAAGGGGGAGCCTGTGTGGTAAAGCATCTAGTCATCTGCACAAAATATGAACAGCTGGATTTATCCAAGTGGGAACCTGACAATATTGTCTTTTTCAACCTAGGGTTGTACATGTGCTTGGAATAAAAAAAACATTGAGTGGTCCTTAAAAATTTGAAAACAAACATTCAACAAATCATCAAAATTTAAAACCCTTTAGGAAGCAAATACCATTGACAAAATTCAAGTGTTATTGCTTTCCCTAGGGATTCTATCCTTAGAGGCCTCTAAATGTTTGAATTTATACCTCTATTTTCTCACTAAATTCAACAATAGATAACCTTTGCCTTGATTTCCTTTATTTCCATAGAATACACTTTGTGGGATAAAAGAAAGTTAGGACATTGGACATTCAGTTTGAAAACATAATCAAGAAAGTGCTTGTGTCAAAATGAACCGAATCTGACCAAGATAACAAACAATTGAACCACACATGTGCTTGTTCTCTTTTGGGTCATATGGTTTTCATGCAAACTTTGGGTCTTTTGGTTTGAATTACTCCTAGGGAAAAACATGTTATTCATCACCTTGGTCTTGTAAGTAAGTCCTCATAGGGTCGTCTAGGATCAAGTCAAAACACTTAATCCATCCATACATCAATCAAGTCATCTCACCAACAAATTTTGGAACCTCGAAAAACATTATTTATGCTAGACTTTTGGAAAATAAACATCACCTTATTTGACTTAACACACTTAGTTGAATTTTCAATCCTCTTGAACAAATTTTCCTCTAGGATAACACAACTTCCTGAGGTATACTAAGTTCATGATCACTTTGGTTGGCTTAACACACTTAGCCAATTCTTTCTCTTATGTGATTTTTCCCTAGGATAACACAACTTCGTAGGGTTTACAAGTTCACCATCACTTTGTTTGACTTAACACACCTAGTCAAACTATCGAAATCAAATCAAATCAAATCAAGCCCTAAGATCTAGTATTAATCCAAAGTTCCTAAAAGTTTAAACACCCATATCATTCACCCCTTTCATCCTTCATCTCATCATTGGTCCTAAACCCTTCAAAGGTAAACAAGGTCAAAACACAAGAAAAACATGGAATATAAACTCAACTCATACATCATGAGTAATCCAAGTCAACAATATTATGCAAGTCTTACAATTCCAATTGATTATTGAAACTCACATTTATGCAATCTGAACATGGCATCATTATCTCCTCCAAACATAAATGGTACAACAAATGTGAGCATGCCCATTTTGAGTTGTGGACCATCTTTCCCTATGATAGATTTAAATCAAAGTCCAAACCTACAAATCTATGAACCAGACAGTCAATGCATGAGTCTTACTAAACAACATTATCCCACCAAGTCCATACGTGCCGAATACAAGTTTACCAAACATGAAAATTTATAGTCCACACTTGGTGAACTCTAGGATAGATATGCTTGCAAATCCCCCTAATGTTGTTCAAAATCCTAGCAGTATATTGGAAACTCCATATGTGGATTCAAGTGAAGGTAACCCCATGCAGAATTAAAGTTACCTAGATCAAGGCAATATGATTCCCAACCAAAACAATATCCAATTTCAATCTATAACTCCAAATCAAAACATCACACCGAATCAGAGCATTATCTAGAATCAACTTGTCCACAATCCCAAGAAAGTACCACAAGGATGCATTTTGAATATGCTTGCTCAACAACCAATTCAACGATATCAAGTGTGTTAAGATCCAAATCAAGATCAAAGTTTGCAAGATCAAATTGCTTCACTTGCCAAAATAGTTGATCCATTGCACCAAGAGACATCTCCACCCCAAAATCAATACACTCTTCCATTGGTTGAACCATTTCATCAAAGAACTAAGTTGTCTCCACAATCACATCAAGAATAATATATCCAAAATCAAGAGGTTGGATATCAACAAAATCAACAACAAACTCAATCACCACATTTCAAAGATCAATCACCGCATCTCAAAGATCAATCACCGCATCTCAAAGATCAATCACCACATTTCCAAAATCAATCTCCACAAGGTCAATTGAAAGTGCAAATCTCACAAGGTCACAAATGAAAATACACACCACTTGAGGAACCAATTGAATCAGTCTTACAATGACTAATCCAAGAAAATATCATCAAAATCCCTATTTATGTGAATTATCAAGAGGCCATGGTGAAACCACTAGGTTATGGTGAGAAACACTTTTGTGATTTTCATAAAGTAAAGGGACACACAACATCCAATTGTATTTGACTCAAAAATATCATCCAAGACCTAATTGATCAAAAGCTAATAGCTATTGGGGACATTAATCAAAATTCAACCACTAGCAATAGCATTAACAATCACTCATCCACACTTGTTGAAAATGGTGATCAATATCAATCCATCAATGAACACATTAAAGATGTTTCCATCTCATTCAATGATCAAATCAACACACACTAAGGGCCACTTTTTCAATCATGATCAAAATCCACCAACAATACCCAACAAAGATCCAATTTAGGAAATGTCAACATCACTTGGTCTTATGGTTGCAATCATTCCCAATCCACCACCACCACCACAAAAAAACAACATGGAAAATTCATTCTCTATCATATTGCAAGATGCTCGCCAAAAGACACTACAAAAAAAACAAGTTGCATAGCTAGTTGCTCATCAAGAACAAGCACAAGCACATGATCAAGCTCAAGCTCAAGCCCAACACCAAGCTCGATAGAGGCAAGAAAAATACCAAGCACAACAACAACTAGACGAAAAACATACTTTATGGGAACAACAATAGATGGACCAACAGCAAGCTTTGTTGGAACAACAACAGTAGGGTCAACTACAAGCAGTGTTAAAGCAAATAAAAACATATCGATAGGCTTTAAATGCACAACAAAGCTTGCAACAAACTCCCACCAAAATCATTGAAAATGATGATCAAGATCGATCCACCAATGATCATGTTGACAATATAGCTACATCACCTAACAAGTCAGAGGACATATCTCAAGAATTTAATCCAAAGCATGATCGACATCCTTCACTTAAGTCTAGCAATGGTCCTTTCCAAAACATATTGGAATCCTTTGACCTCATGGTTGCAGATATTGAATAAATCCTTAACTCACCATTTGATCCAAGTCCATTCAAAGATCAAGAGGATATTAATCCAATTTCCATTCCTAATGGAAATATCCAAGAAAGAAATCCATCCTTTGAAATCGACCCATGTCAAGAACTTGATCCAAAACATGTCGAAAGTAATTCTAGAATTAGTCAAGATAAAAAATTCTTATCTCCTAGATACTATAATGATCTCATGGGCACTCTTTTATCTATACAAGATGTTGCAAATGATGATCGTATCCATATAGCACACACTCATCCATCTACCCATGAGATGCTTTATTTAGATGGACACATAGAGGATCTTCATTCAAAACAAGAGTCTCATACTCTTGATATCATTACTAAGGGACACGAGTCTCCTACTCTTAACACTTGTACACATGATCAAGAAAAATATACAGACCTAGCAGAAATAGATCATGAAGAAGGCTTCTACAAAAGTTGGAAATCGGAAACATCCTATGGAGATGTAGCAAAAATAGGTCATAAGGAAGGCTTTTACAAAAATCATAAATCATAAACAACATCCTGTGAAGTAAATCATGAGGAATAATTTTATGTGGAAAATGAATCATCAACACTTCTTGAAGAAGCATTACAATCTAATATCTCACAATATCAAGCCAAAGATATCAATTAGGCATTCATCCCACATATGGAGGATCCCATCAGTTATAAACTTGGATCACTTACCTTTCTTGGGGAAAGCTATCTCATCAATAAAGAAGCTGACACTTTTGAAGTTCCACAACAAAGCAAAAAAGGATTGGCACCTTGTTTCCAAGGTAAATCATATCCTATTGTAGATAAAAATTTTGAGCAGACGAATTATCAAGGTAGAGGATTAGGCCTAAATGAACAGGGTATCCTGGAACCAGTGCGGATTTTTGGCAATCCTAAATGTCAAGGCCTTGGTTATTCAACAATCAAGGGATATAAACAAATCAGTAATACCTCTATAAAACTAGGGGCAACTTTGTCTCAAGCAAATGTCAATGTAGGGAGCACGAATAATCCCTATGATGAAACCAATGTCAATACTATGACCCACCATGTCCCAAATCTTCTTCCACCCATCACCCCATCCACGAATTGGGATGAAAAAAAAAGAAAGAGTTGAATGAAAACACAAATATTTCTATCAAAGAAAAAAAGTAGCAAAGCATGAAGGACAAATTAAATACATATGGATACCAAAGAATACAAAGAAATACTATCCCTATCAAACTCAATTAGTCAAATAAACTATGGGGAAAAATAAAAAGGGGGAAGGTATCCATAAAAGATGTCCACAAGGGAAAAATAAGGCTTCTCAAGCAACATACAAAGTGTATCAAGCAGTTGGTCCTAATTCCATGCACACTTTCATATCCACTCATTATTGCTCATATTCCCAAGTTTGGACAGTCAAAGGTTCCAAACTGTCAACCAATTCATATTTTATACCTAAACATGCTTCATCCACTCCTCCATAGATGATATCCAATTCTCACATTGACCATGTGTTGGAAATGACCCTTCATCATAAGGATTCAGAGGGCACTCTATCATGAGGTGTGCAAAAAGACAAAGTTAACTCCGATATCAACAAAGCAGAACAAGAATCTCAAAAGTTGCTTTCAAGTGGATGTATATTGGCAAAGAATCTTCTTCAAGTAGTATATCGATGGAACATTATGATAGAAGCCTCAATGTCAACAGTACCAGGTGATCCAACATCACCTTAAGAACTCTCAGAAAATCCAAAAAAAATCCAAAAAAGGATTGAAAATAGTAAAGTAAAAAATCATCCTCTATTGAAAACCTCTTCGATGGCGCTTTGGGCAGGTACCATCATGAAAACCTAGCAAATAGGTGTCATGTGTAGAATCCAGCATCTACGTGTGCCAGTTCAGGAGAAAGCATCTTATCACATCCATAATAAAGCTAGCATTCTAGCCATATCATCCATTCATCCACGAAACATTTATCCAACCCATGGCTATCTATCTACATTATCTAGATCTTGATAAAGGTTTGATAAATTCATTGTACTTGTTTATGGTAAACATCTTGACATGGGTCATTTTCACTAATCCTAACCAGTCCAAACATTATATGAGCCTTGAAGCATTATCCAAATGAGCATTCCTTTGTACAAGCACCTTATCTTATGACAAGATGATCCATATTCATTCGCCCTTCCTTCTATCCAAGAATCCATCCATGGTCATTCAAACATTGTTAGACATTGGGTGTAGATATTTGCATCTTTCTTTGGGAATAAATGTTTATGTATATCCTCCAACTTATGAAGTGATCTGAACATTTGGTAGATTGGTCAAGTGTTTTTGAGCTAAATATCCAAATCACTAGCCCATGGAATATTTTGACAAGAAGACATTCCTTATCAAGCTTTATCTTTCATCGAACATCAATCCAAACAACTCAATATTAGTCGCATATAATGTGCACGTTAGCATCACATTAAATCATCAAAACAATTTTGTTTCAAATCAAGCTTCATCAATCTTGATCAATCAAATCCAATCAATTATCACCTTGTTTGACTTGACACACTTAGCCAAACGATTCTCTTGAGCGAATCTACCTCTAGGATAATACAACTTCCTAGGGTTTACAAGTTCATTATCACCTTGTTTGACTTAACACACTTAGTCAAATTATCCAATCCATCATCAACTTGTTTGACTTAACACACTTAGTCAAACCACCCTCTTGTGTACAAGTTTACTCTAGGATAACACAACTTCCATGAGTTTACAAGTGTATTATCATCTTATTTGACTTAACACACTTAGCCAAACTATCAATCCATCAATCTGATCAATCAACCTTAGCTTGGTTTTCAACAAAATCCCAAAACAAAGCATTGATATCATCATGCATATCCATATCCAAATAGTCAAAATCATGCGAAAATTTCAAAAAACATTCAAAAAATTCAAAAACATCAGAAAATCAATCAAAATCAAAAAAATAAAAAATAAAAAATCATTCAAAATCTCAAAATCATGTCAAAATATCAGAAAATATTCAAAAATTCATCACTGAGTCTTGTCAGTCTTTCACCTTGTCTAAAATACATTGTCTCTGAGCTTAAAAGTAGGCAAGGCCATCCTTGATTGGTCCCCGAGACACAGAATAAAAAAAAAATCATAAAATCTTGAAAACCCAAAAACATTGGAAAATCTAAAAATCAAAATAGCCTCAAAACATTTCAAAACATCAAAAACATCCAAATATCTAAAAAACCCAAAATAGTGGACCCGTCCCATCTCTCTTTCACCCACAATAATCGTCGCTCATAATAAGTCAATCGGCGCCTTCATCCTTTCGTGAAGCAATCAAAAGCAAGTCTGACAGGTCCAAAAGTGTGAACCTAATCATCAAAGTCTCAAGTCTAGATCTGTAAGCAAGCAAGTTGATCAACTTGGAGTATCAATAGCTTATCATCCAAATCAGTCTCATCAAAACCCTGATCACTACATGTCCTAGGATGAATCCTTCCCACGATGGACATAATCATCAAGTACCTCACAGTAGTTTAGCCTTGGCTAGCGGTATGAAGAACATTAGCTTGCTTGTTTACTTTATCTGGTCTTTTTGACTTATCCTATTTTGCGTTCATTCCAAGGATCTCTCAATGATACCTAAACAAAATAGGTTTAGAGAGAAAGGAATGGGGCACCAATCATTATCTTTTTGTCTATTGTGCTTGTTGGATGTTCTTGTAAAATAAATTGGCAAATACTTTCTTTGTTGGGTCCATCCTAGCAAGGTTTTCGTATGTCAAGTGTGAACAAGAGCACTCCTATCTGATTGTCAAGTCAAATTCAATCACACTAGGCACAAAGCCATCCCGATTCTTTATACCTTTATGCATCGTACCTATGTGTGTTATAAAACATTAGGAAAGTTATTCTCTTTATCTCTCCCATCCCTGGATAAGCAATACATCATTATCAATCATCATCATATCTAATAAAGTCTTGATGACTAGTGGACTTGTTGGAGTTCTACATCTTCTTGGATTTAAGGGCGATCCCTCTCATTCTTCTATCCTCTCTCATGCTAACAATGAATCCATCTTGCATCTGCACTCTCATTCAACATTATCATGTCATATCATCATAGGACACAACATCCATCTCATCCAATCTCACATACATTGCATAATCATTTATGTTCTTTAGGATAATATAAATTTGTTATTCTAAGCATCTTCCAAACATCTCATTTACGTCATCATTATCATATAGATCATATAGTCTAACCATCCATACATTCATTTTGAACCTCTTTTTTGTGAGATCCACTTTAATCTTTTCGCTCGATCTCTCGAGGGGACAATCTACTAACGTACTTATTTTCGCTGGGGCATCTGAAAAAAATAGATTTTTTTAATTTTGATGTCAGTGACATCATTATTTGAACCAATGCAACAAGTATGTTCCCTCAAAGAGGGGAAAATTGTAGACATACAAAATTAACATTATTGATTAAACATCACATTTGATCATTCTTTCCTCTTAGTTAATTAAATCAAATTAATTAATTAAACCTCTTAAAGTCTTGATTTAATTAAATCATATATATTTAATTAAATATCTAATATCCTCTCACTTGGATTTATTTTAACCCACAAATTTAAATCAAAATGTCAAAATCAACTAAGCACTAGCTTAATTAGTTAAATCCCTAATTAATGCTAAGACTAACCCATGTCCCTTCTACTTGCACAATAAATCATTTTAATTGATTTATTAAAACACCTATTTTCCCTCACATATTCCCAAAGAATATGCCCTCATTAACTCTCGTGCTTGACTTTTTTGGCCAAACATAATTCCCCCCAATAACCCTCAACCATATTCATTTATTGTCATTTTCAAATTTGAAATGGGCACATTAGCCCAAACTTGCACAAGCATAGGCCAATCCCATTGTGACAAGTGGCTCTCTCTCATTTGATGGGATTTAGTCCCACATGGCTCAATCTTGGCTTCTCTTCTCTCAACTTCTTCTATAAGTTCAATACATTTTCTCTCATTTTTTCATCTACAATTTGAGCACTATCATTATAGGAAACTTGAGTTCATTGAGCATCTCATTGTATATCATCTCATCATCTTGGCAATCTTTCTTATCAAGGGCTGGGAAAGGGCTATCTTCTACACAAAAGATAGTACCAATCCACCATAGAATAGATATACTTCATGCCTTCTTTGCATGCTTCATTCAATTTTATTATTTATTTTGTAGAATGTTGTATTATTCTATGAGGATGTTAGAATTATGCTAACCATCATGCAGATTTTGATGTCCACACTTATTATCTCACAAAATCCCTATTTTGAATTAATTTAATGCAAAAAGGAAATATTCTTCTACAAATCAAGTAATTGATAAAATTACTGATCTTCTAAAATCTCATCTTCTTATCATTTGATTTTTACTAATTTCATCTCGCTGTCACATTTATCCTTGGTTTAATTTATTTAATTAAATCTTATTCACTCATTTGGGGATTTTACGCTAACCCTAATTGAGATTTTCCATTTTGAATCTTAACCATTGAGTCTAGGGCATTTCTCAATCCCTAATCTCATCCATCCATTCAAGATTGTATTTTCTAAAAAAATGGCAATCTTGTCCTCATTTTCGACATCTCTTATTATCATATCTAATTATTATTATCTTCTAATATTGCAATCTTTTTTTTTATTATCGTCTTTAGGCTTCTTAACTATTTGCATTCTAGATTTAATATCTATTTGCATTTAGTTCATACAAATCCTTCAAATTTTTGCTTAAGACTAGACAAATATAGAGTTTGCTCACAAAATCTGAGGGCACATTCTTCAACACAACAAACCAAGGAAGTGAGCTTGTTGCAATTTTCCATTCTTTTTCTCATTTTGTCCTTTGCATTCTATTGAGTTTTTGGATTTAGATTAATATTGCATTCCATTATACGACTAAAATATCTATCTTACAGAAATCCATCATTACATTGGTGAACCCAACCCATTAACATTTTTTTGCAAGTTTTTATACAACGTTGGTTTTTGTTTTGCAAGTACAAGAGTATGAAACAACGCAACTAAAAGCCTTCATGACGTAAATGCTCTGTTGTGTTGTATTTGATTTTTGCAAGTGACACAATTGACCTATCACAATGCCTTTGAGATCACAAGCGATGCATTTGACCTATCACAATGTACTTGATCTCTCATGTGACGTAATTCACATATTGCGTCGCATTCAACATCCTGCGACGCAAACGACTGGTAATCTTTTTTCAGTCTTCTTTTGGTTTATGCTATTTTCACTTTTCTGTTACTAGATTAGTGATTTATGGTGTTACTAATCTTTTTTGTGACAACATGTGTCCAACTGGATTTAATTAGTTGTGTTGCTTTTAGTTTCCTTTTTGTCAAACAACTTGCATCTTTCATGCATTGGTTAAAAAGAATAGACATGCAAGTGCATTGGTTAAAAAGAACAACAAACTTTGTTTGTCATTGGGATTAAAATTAACTCTTAGATAGAAAATACTACAAATAGTTAAAATTAACCCCTTGTCTAAAAAAAACTACAAATGGATAAAACGAACCTTGTGCATTCTCTGTTTGTTCACATTTCAATTTTGGTTTAAAAAGAACACCATGCGAGTGTGATCTAAAATATTCGTGTGCTCTCTCTTTGTTTTTAAACAAAGATTTATTGAACTATGAATATTTTGGTTCGATTTTGTTAACCTTAGATCTTGGGCTTGCTTTGGTGGGAAAAATTACTCACCCCAAAGTGAATCAAACCAGGAATGTGCTAAAGCCAAGTGATGCCCAACTGGTATACAAATTTGAATGTTATGGAAAACTTAGCATTACAGAACTTCCTGTGGACCAGAAATTGACTCACAAAGTACCCTTGTGGTATGTCAAAACCTATAGAGTGTAACCTCTATAGAATGAGTTGATATTGCCTCTCATGTGGCCTTCTGAATGGGTGCTTGAATTAAATCCTTTGTGCTAGAATACTAAAAACCCTCTATTCTTTTGTGCAACAATGGTCGTTGCCAAGACATCCGTACTTATGTAGTTCTTAGTAGAAATGATCAATCTACCATGGGAGTTTCATGGCGATTAGAAGCTTGGTTTCCCTAAGAAGTGAGTGCACTATAAGGGGGAGCCTGTGGGGCCAAGCTTTTGAATTCATTCGCTAAGGATATGTGGTTTGCGAGATCTATAAGAATATTGTCTATACAGCCTTAGGATTTGTCAATGCCTTTGATGTGCTTGATTTTCATTTTGAGGATATACAACCATCAACACCATCAATGCTACCTCTCTTGGTCATACTACCACCACAACCAACACAACATCTATTAGGGGATCATCTACCCAAACCAACACCACATCACAATCCATCCCCCAATAAAAATCCACCATCCCTTCACAAACAATGGGTGCAACCACCTCAAATCCCTTTGGAACTTCATCTAGTTCCATGTGTACATAAAAAACCTATTATTAGGCCCTTCAAATGCTATGGCAACCAACTCATCCAACCCTTTTGGGAGAAATAAATGAAGATTTTTTTAAAAAATCCCCCAACCTAATTCCTCACCGATTAATACCAACATTCCTGTGAGCCAAAACACCAACATTCATCATGGCCACAATGTCCTATTTGGGCAAGGAAATCAATGTGCTCAATCCTTCACTCCATTTGGGCATCAACAAGCTCAAAATCAACAAGTCCCTCAATCCTTCACTGTATTTGGGCATCAACAAGATCAAAATCAACAAGGTCCTCAAATTCAGTCCAACATGGTAGAATTTGAAATCGCCACTTATGCCTCTCAAAACCAATTCCAAATCAACACATCTCATCACAATAGGTGGGCACTCAAACCATCCCTATCACCAATATGTTTGATGCTACCATAAACCCAATTGTGGAAGCACTCACACTCCAACTCGTTGCTCTTCAAATGCAAGTGGAGACCTTGCAACAATCCAATAAAAAGTCTTACATGTCACATGACTTGTGTCCATATCCATTCACCACTAGTAGCATGGACATTGCATATGAGAAAAAATATCTCATGAGGCTTTTTTCTAGAAGTCAAACAGGTCATGCACTAGAATGGTTCTCTCTATTGCCTAAAGGAATCAAAACATGGGATGAATTGGCAAACAAGTTTCTTGAAAATTATGCTTATAACATTGACATGGATATCGACATTGCCTCCTTATGCAGACTTACCCAAGTGGATGCAGGAGAGAATTTTATCCCTTTTTTTCAAAGATGGAGAACTTTAACAAGCAGATGTCCGATAGAAATACCTGAAAAGGAGAAATTCACCATGTTTGAAAAAACTCTCCTAGGAACGCTAAGATATAGCTTACAAGTCCATTGTTACACTACCTTTGTAGACCTTCTTGAAAAAGGTGTTCAACTTGAGAAAGCCTTGATTGCCAAAGGTGAATTAAAGTATGGTGGAAAAAATATCAAAACCACTACAAATAATAACCCAAGTAACTCCAACGACAAAACCAAATACTAGGTTAAGAATAAACACATCACAAACGATGGTGTAGTCGATACAAAAACCGTTAATGCAACAGGGCATATACTCACCATCAAAGGATTTAAAAATAAAAATGAACCTATGATTACACCAAAACCAACTGCTAATGCGATTAGAAATAATCCTACTAAATCTAATCAAAGATAGTTGTGTCAACTGCAACAATTCCAAAAACAAACATACACCCCTTTGGATGAACATATCAAAATTGTCTTAAAGAAGAAAATCCAAAACAGTGTCATAACTTTGAAAGAACCTAAACTGTATGACCCTGGTCAATTCAAGCCATCATGGTGGGATGATAACACATTTTGTGATTACCATCGTGTCAAAGGGCACAAAACATGCTCTTGTTGCCAATTGCAAAATTTGGTACAAGACCTTATTGAAAACCATAGCATTAAGCTAGGGGGTCAACCATTTACATCTAATATGGATCACACAATCCAAAAAATCCACTATAGGATCATGGATCTGGTAAACCCTCCTCATCTCGCACGAAGAACACCCATAATCAAGCCAATCATGTTTGTCCTACCTCAAATTATTTTGGTGTCATAATCATCAAAAACTTACAAGCTACTGATGAAGAACAATGTGTCAATACTATTAAGTGTGGAAATAATGACAACATAAATTGTTGAGACATGCAAATAATCCCTTACTAAAACTGACTCAAATGAATGGGAATGGGGATCTAAGAAAACCCTAAGTGACTATGATATTGACGAACTATTCCTGGATCCTAGTCAACTCCCCTTTGAAGAACGATTATGCCAAGAGTACAACATCGACCCTATTGACCGACGTTCCAAAAATAAGCAATGGGTAAGCATTCCTTGGAATCTAGAAGAACATAAGGTGTAATCAACAACACCTGAATCATCCCACCCCATCCCAAGCCCACCCAAGAACCTAACATGTTTGAACGTACTATGCATGCTTCTGAAATGCCAGCCACTAGTTAGGATGCTGATGATTTTATCCCCTATTATGACTTTGAATTCGACTCATCTGACTCTAAGTATGGTCCATCCATTGCATCTGACACAAAAGTTGAAATTGACAACTTTGCCTTCACACTTAAGGCTTCAATTTGCACACTTTCTACATCTTCTCCATATTTTACCAACATTAACGATGGGATTCCCCTTGTTTACCCACAACTGATTGAATGGGACCAACAAGATCCACCAGTGATGGAGAAGTTTTAGAATGATGAGGCAATAGTAGAATTCATGGGGCTCCTAGAAGGCATACCATGGGGTGATCATAAAACATGATTTTCCATTGACCTAGATTGTGCAGCTTACTTTGGGGAGACTGTGCAATCCTCCAGTCACAAAAATATAAAGAATAAATATATATATATATATATATATATATATATATATATATATATATATATATATATATATATATATATATATCTTTAGGTGAAAACTACAAGGCACCTTCTGACAGAAAAATAGTAAAAACAAAGGACATATCTAAAGGTTAAAACCTCTATGAGGCACGTAAGGACAGAGGATTGGAATTTCTTCCTGTGACAGAGGAAAAATCAGCTATGCTCATTGAAGACACAATGGAAGTTAACATAACCACACCAGAGAATCCAAAAATTATACTCTTGGTTGCATCATTTTCAAAAGAAGAAAAACCTGAATTTCAACAATTCTTCACATACAGGAAAGTTAACTTCGCATGGTCATATTCTGACATGCTAGGCCTTGATCTAGAATTGGTTTTACATCATCTTCCTCTAATCTCGAGAATCAAGCCAGTCAAACAAAATTTGTGCAAAATGCATCTACAGATTGCACTACTTGTAAAAGATGAACTAAAGAAGTTACTGGATGTTGTGTTCATAAGGTCAATAGATTATGCTGACTGGATATCCAACATTGTCCCTGTCACAAAGCCAAACGAATAAATTCGTATCTGCACAAATTTCAGAGATTTGAATAAGGCTTTCCTAAAGGATAATTTCCCATTAGCAAATATAGACATGATTGTTGATCTCATGGCAAGGTACGAGATGCTATCTCTCATGGATGGTTTCTTGGGCTATAACCAAATCCAAATTGCACCAGAAGATCAACACAAAATAGCATTCACCTACCCATGGGGAACATACTGTTGGAATTTCATGACTTTTGGCTTAAAGAATGCAACCACCACATACCAAAGAGCTCTGACAACAATATTTCCTGACATGAGGCATATCCTAATCGAATATTATGTGGATGACCTATTGGAAAAATATTTGACATAGGAAGATCATCTCAAAGTTTTGGAATTTTTTTTTTAGATGGCTAGAGGATTACAAGGTTTGTTTGAACCCAAAGAAATGTGTCTTTGGAGTCACTTCAGGTAAGCTATTGGGATACATATTTTAGCAATGAGGCATTGAGGTCGATACAAAAAAAGTAAAATAAATTCTAGACATGCCTCAAACTAAACGAATTAGCGAGTTGTGAATACTTTCGGGCAGAGTGTAGTCTATCCACCACTTCATCGCATAGTTGGTAGACAAGTGTCAACCATTTCAATATCTGTTACACAAAATAATTCCTTTTGTATGGATACATAAATTCCACATAGGATTCAAAAAAAATAAGGAATATCTATTGACACCACCAGTCTTGATGCCGCCTATTGAAGGAAATCCATTCATCCTATATTTCTCCACAACTACAAATGCACTAGGGGCATTATTGGAACAAAATGACAATGAGGAAAAAGAAAGAGCCATATACTACAGGGTGATCCCACAAAGCTGGCTTACAATTTTTGAGAGGAACTGATTTTTGCTGAAATCATGTATTTTTAGAAAATATAATGATTTAAGCCTTTAAAATTTCCATTTTAAAGATTCCAATTGATGAGGGTTTGATCAAACCACCATAGATCAAACCCCCTTGGATAGAACCTCGCTAGTTTTAAACCATACCTATAAATGTGTCTCCTTTACACCTATCAAAATGCTGATAAAAAATAGCATTTGATTTACCTTTTGGGGTATCAAATTAATTCATTTTAAATTCATTTTAAATGATTATGGTAGTCCTCAAAATGAGCTATCTCATGAATATAATTTTAATATGTTTTGGTTTTATTATGTATGTGTTTTTTTAGTTTTATTGAACATAGGTTTTTCACCGAAAATCAAGCTCTCTATTTTTCACATGTGGAAAAATAGAAAATTATCAAAATAATATTTTTTTTAATATTTTTGTGCTGGGTACTGATGTCCTTGATCCATTAAAAAAAATGAAATTGAATTTCGATACGTACAAAAAAAGTTATGTTGTATATAATCCGCCTATGTCTGAATTGCAATTGGTTTGACTTTGAAACTCTATTAAGGAAAAAATATTCAATTAAAAACTATGAGACCAAATGAAATTCCTAGATATCATAGTTACAAATCTAAATTCGAAAAAAATAGAATTTTATTCTTCATACAAAAAAAGTTATGTTGTATACGGTGAGCATCACTTTTTAAAAATGTTGTTTTTTGAAAACAACCAATTTTCGTGATAGAGGGAAAAAGAAGTGCAATCTTATTCCAAAAATTTTGAAAAAAATATTTTTAGAATCTATAGACAAAATTTGATGAGACTCTACTTTTCATAATCTCCAAATTCCTCATAGTTTAGTTGTTATAGGTACCCAAATGTGAAGATTTAGTCAAAAATAATAATTTCAGTGTCCAGTTTGGCCAAAAATTGTAAACCACTATTGTGGGATCACCCTACATTAGTTGCACACTAATAGGATATGAGTTGAATTATAGAACCATTGAGTGTGCATGCCTTGTAGTTGTCTTTGCGGCACAAACACTAAGACACTACATGCTGAGCCACCAAACACATTTGGTAGCCAAGATTGACCCACTAAAGTATCTCCTAAGTTGGGCAGCATTGATGGGTCGTTTGGCGAAGTGGGTCATGATATTGAGTGAGTATGACATACAATATGTTGAGCCCAAGGCAATAAAATGTCAAGTAATAGCATATCAACTTACAAATGCACTGATCCAAGCCACTCATCCACTGGTAACTAATTTTCTTGATGAGTCTATCTTTCACACGAAACCAACCTTACCATCGAAGCTATATTTTGATGGGTCCCACACCGGCAACTGCTCAAGTGCTGGTATCTTATTCATCACACCACAAGGGGATCCAATTCCTAAATCATTTCAGATTGCTTTCCCTTGTACAAATAACATTGCAGAATATGAAGCATTGGTCACAGGTCTCAAGATAGCAATTAAATGGAAAATTCAGAAATAGCTCGTATTCGGGGATTCTCAATTAGTCATCAACCAAGTCAATGATGATTATGAAAAAAAAGACAAGAATTTGCTTCCTTATAAGTGAATGGTGGATATTTTCCTGACGTATTTCAAAATGATTTCCTTCAAAAAAATCCCAAGGACACAAAATAAGGCAGCTGATGCAATGGCTACTATTGGATCTCTCTTAGACATCCCTAAAAATGTGTCACAATTTGAGTTCTTAGTGGAACAATTGTTGATCCCTGCATATGATATTCCAGAGTTGGAAATGGTTTGCTAGATTTTTGGTCCTAGTTCACCTTGGTACCAAGACATCTATGATTATCTTAAGTCCCAAAGCCTCCCACCCAAACTTTTCAACGACCAAAGAAAGTCCTTTATCCGTCAAACCACTAGACACACCATCGCCAGTGACACCCTATATCACTGTGGCTTTCATAATACCCTTATTTTTTTCTTGAAACTGATGAAGCCCAAAGAACTTTACAAGAAGTATGTGAGGGTATATGCAGATCTCATTTGAGTGGTCCAACGTGAGCTCTAAAATTCACCAAACTGGGATACTATTGGCCGACATTAGAAAATGATGCTCTTCAGTTTGTTAGAACATGCCATAAATGCCAAGTGTATAGTGAGCTAATTCATGCACCTACATAGGAACTAAGACTAATCACTTCTCCATGGCCTTTTGCACAATGGGGACTCGACTTCATGATAAAGATCCATCCATCCTCCTCTAATGGCCATAAATTCATAATCATCGCCACTGAGTAATTCACTAAGTGGATTGAAGTCGTTCCTTTCACTTACATCACCGGTAGGAAAATATCCAATTTTATCCTAAATTACATCATCTTCTGGTATGGTGTCCCACAATCTATCATCATAGATAACAGTAGTCCATTCAAAAATCAGGATATTCGTGAAATCTGTGAGAGATTCCACATCAAACATCATTTCTCCACCCCATATTACCTACAAGGTAATGACCAAGTTGATGCATCAAATAAAACAATCCTTCACATTCTTAAGAAGAATGTCAATGACGTTGGTCGTGATTGGCACTTACAACTTAATTCTACTTTATGGGCCTATTGTACCAGCATTCGTACCCCCACTAGAGCCAATCCATTTTCCCTAGTTTATGAATCTAAGGCCATATTTTCCATCAAGGTCAAAATTCCTTCTCTCTGAGTCTCCTTGAAAGGAATGAATGATGATGAAGAGTACAAATACTCTCACCTACATGAGCTAGAAATGTTACAAGAAAGATGACAAAATGCCTTCAATCATTTTTAGGCATATCAAAATCGTCTCTACCGAAGCTATAACCAAAGAGTAATGTTGAGAAAATTTGAAATCAGTGACTTGGTCCTCATGCAAAACCCAAGAAATCAGGTGGACCGTGAAAACCCTAGGAAGTTTGAGGCTAATTGGCTTGGTACCTATATTATTACTACAACATTCAGTTTTGGAGCTTATCAGTTGGCCACACCAGATGGAGAATAATTGATAGAACCCATCAACAACTTACAATTGCAAAATTTCTACACATAAAATCAAAGAGCTTGGCTAAAAACCTAAAAATTCCAAAAAAAAATGAAAAATAGAAAAAAATCGTCCCTTGATGAAAACTTGAAAAAAAGGTGTCTCGGTAACACCAAAAAAAAATCAAAATCAAAATCAAAAATCAAAAAATCAAAAATGGCAAAAATAATAAAAATAAATGAATTCATCCAATAGTGAAAACTTCGCTAATAGGTGCTTTGGATAGGTACCATGGTGAAAACTTGGAAAACAAGTTCTCTGGATAGGTACCATGGTGAAAACCTGGCAAATAGGCACCATGTGTAGTCGATCGTTGCTTCACCATCTACGGTTACTTTCATTGGCCTTTATCCACTTTTCATAATCATGACAGCTTGACATATTCATGACCTTCATCGTAAGTCCTATCGATTCCGGACATGGTTAACATTTGGTTATCATCCCTTGCATATCCTTGCCTTTTTCCTTTTATCTGCCTATATCCATATCATGGGACTCGGGTAATTCCCGATCTGTCCGAGGGCAAGAAATTCATAGTGTAACTATAGTGGGTGTCTTATATGATCCTACATTTGTAAAAAGTTCTGAAAAAAGTCCTAAAAATCTGAAAAAGTCCTAGAAAGAGATCCAAAAATGGAAAAATGTACTAAAGAAAATACAAAAAAATCCAAATCAATGTCAAAATCCCAAAAAATAGAGTCAAAGTCAATCATATCTTGTCAATTCAATCATGTCAGTCAATCTTTGTCCAAGTTTGAAGTATGTTGTCTCTACACATTTTCTACATAGGCAAGATTCATCTTTGAATCCCCAAGACATTAGGTCAGTTGTTCTAGGTTTGTCAAAATAAAATCATGATTCAACTTTTTTCCCTTTGGACAAGGTCATTGGTTGTTTTAAACTACGAGGTCTCTAAGTGCATGATGTAGGAAAGGCCATCAATCGATGAGCCCCTGAGGCCGCACTAGGTCAGTCCATTAGGGTTCATGGCACTACACTTTCACACACGTCGAATTATCTTCAAATCAAGAAAATCTTCTATCGAATCTCAAGCGGGCATTCTACCAGCAATCCATGTCATCATCATTTTTAGTCAATTCAACATGTCAGCAATGACATGTAATCAAACTCTTATCAAGACAATTCAACCTAGAAAATTTTTGGTTCTTCTTCAGATGTGTCTTTCTGGAAAACAACTCTCGCCATTTCTTTATGCTTTTAGATGTGTCCTTCCTAAGCATCATCAACATCATCTAGCATTCTGATGGATTCTCCCGAATCCGAGAATTGATCTCTTAGATATCAATGTCATTTAGGATGTGTCCTTCCTGAATTTGATATCGCTCGACATTTGGAAACACTTAACATTAAAAAACTTGGAAAACAATTAGCAAAATTTATCTATCTTTTTGATGATATCATGATATTAGTTCCTTCTGTCATAGGAGCCGCAACATATTATGATAATCATCCTTGTCTTTTTATGATCACCCTACTACTAGTTTCTCAAGGATGTCTTGACTTTAGGATTTAGAGAAGCAACAATGTAGTACAACGATTTTCCTGTCTGTTTTTAATCACCCTACTACTAGTTTCTCAAGGATGTCTTGACTTCAGGATTTAGAGAAGCAACAATGTAGTACGATGATTTTCCTGTCTGTTTTTAATCACCCTACTACTAGTTTCTCAAGGATGACTTGACTTCAGGATTTAGAGAAGCAACAACGTAGTACGATGATTTTCTTGTCTATTTTTTACTATCATGTGGCTAGTTTATCAAGGATGTCCTGACAGTAGGATTTAGAGAAGCACTGACATCTCATGGTTGGTCTAGTTTTTCTGGCAATTGGTCCTAACAAAATGACTAGGGGCAATGATGTTCCTCATATGATTCATGATCATCTTTGTCTATGATTGTTGATCTATGTGATTGTTCAACCTTGCACACTATTGATCTACATCATATTAAAGTGTTTGTCAGCCATCATGAAAATTTTCGCCCAATGATGATTAAAGAGCAACAACTAGGATAGCAATTGTGAACCCCTAAACCTCCAATAGCACAAAGATGAAAAACATTGTTAGTGTTAGATCTAAATGCAAGCAAACAATGAGGGATTCCCCACAAAATCCATCTATTAAAGCTAGAATTAGGAAAATGAAGAACATAAAGCAAGAAACTTAAACTAAATCCTAATTAAGCCAATAAAATGATGATCCAATGGGGGAATTGGTGCCAATGATATGTTGCAATTGGCCCTTTCCCAATTCCTATGTTGCAATGTGAGTTAATTGAATCAATGGTCAAATCTCCAAAGATATTTGAGCATAATCTTGTTATAATCTATGAAAAATGATGGATGATTGGAAGCAATGAGCAAAATTATTTCTCAATGGAAGAGAGTAACTTTGCATGTAAATTGTGGATGATGATGGATTTGAGTATAGTAGGTTTACTCAAATTGTGGATGTTTGAATGAGAGGAAGAGTCTCTCATTTATAGATTCTCAAATTGGAAGAATGAGGGATTTGGATGAATGTGGGATCATTCAACATCCAATGGCCAAGTGCCACTTGTCAAGATGTGAATGGTTGAGGAATGAGCACATTTTGGTCAATGTGCATGATAAATGCCATTGGATTCAAATTTGAATTTTGAATGTGACATGTGAGAGGGAAAGAGAAATGGATTTAATGTCACTTGGCTCAATACACAAGGACATCTAAGAGGCATTGACTGCCTTGTTGGAAGGACCAAACCCACTTGGCCTTTTTGAATTCAAATGAGGGAATATTCTCTTTTGATGCTTTGTGAGGAAAAATAGAAGAATTAATAAATCAAAGTATTTGATTTATTGTGCAACTTGCATTCTCTAGAGGATTTTAGTGAGAAGGATTAACTTAATCAAGGATTTGATTAATTTAATGAAGAATTAGGTGATGTGACAATTTAGACTTAGATTTATGAATTGATTTAAGTCAAGAATTGAGAATAAATGATTTATTAAATAAATGATTTGATTTATTTAACTGAGGAGGGAAGTATTAGATTAAATCAAATAAGGTTTAATTTATTTAATTTATCAAGAAGACTTTAGATATTTTAATTAAATAAACTGATTTATTTAATTAAACAAGGATGTAAGGTTAATTAAATTAAACTGATTAATTTAATCATAGGAGGTGATAGACTTAATTAGATAAATAATGATTAAGAGACAGAATGTATGATTAAGAAAGAAATGATGTTAGTAATCAGGATCAAGTGTGTTGAACAATATTTGTACATTTTCCATGTCTATAGCACTATAGCAAATCTTTGAAGGATTTTTTTTCTGCACTAACATACATCTCTCTCTTTGCACTAACATCCATCTTCGTCTTCTCTTCTCTCATTTTCTAATGATATCCTGTGACATACACACAAAAAAATCTGCATATATAATCATACGAGCATCTCATATTCACATTTCACATTGCATAACGCTATCATTTACATCCATCATGAACCATCATTTACATCAGCATATAAGCATCGTAAATAACATCTGCATTTACATATAAGCATCACATCATCATCACATTATACAATGCATACATACATAATCACATCCATAATTGCATTCATAAACATAAGCATAACATCCACACATCTCATGGTATCATAAAATCATCACATAGAATCTAGTAAAGCGTAAACCACCATAACCAAAATATTCTATAGACCACATCAATACTGCATCACATATATATAATCTCAAAATGTATTATCACAGGATAGAGTCATATGGTATCCCAAAAATAGAGCTCGTAGTCTTGAACATCAAAACATAGAAACGTCTAATACAAGTGTCTGAATAACAAGTCCTAGGTTGCACCTCCTTCATCTCATGGCGGTGAATCGTGGGGTGGCTATGACGGATCAACAATGTGGAAGATGACTTGGATGGGAGTGATGTCTTGAGTCTGACTTTGAGATCCCAAGGGATTAGTCACAAGAGGTTGGCTCTGCTCTGCTTGGTGTCTTGATGACACTAACTTGTGCCCATGCTCTGACCTATGGCTATGGCCTGATGTATTCCTATGTGAGTTGTGTGACCTATGGCCCGATGACTGTCCTGATGATGTGGACCCCACAACACTAGTGTGACTAACATTGTGTGACTTGCTGCTACTATGGGTTCGGGTGCCACTGCCAATACTTCTATAGGATGGGGACAAAATTGGGTCCTATCATTGTGGTGGAACAACCTGCTCATATAGCAACCTATAGCGGCCCCTGCTCTCTACCATCCTAGCTAGCTCTCTGACAATATCCCTTGTCAGTCCATAACACAAATCTACAAACTCTATCACCCACTGATTTGACTCTTGTCATCAGATTATGACCTGATCCCTCTGAACCCTAGTGACCTCTAACTCTACTTCCAAGGCCTTTTTCTGAGACAAGGCCACGTCTAGTTTGCTCTGAAGATTTGTGATCCTCTAATCAATAGTGGCATCGACAGGTAAAATGGTTGACCTATCACCCTCCTCGTCTTCGATGATCATTCGCTCTCTCAACCTCTGATCTGTCTCATCCTCCTCCTCATCCTCCTCATCCCTCTCCTCCTCCTCCTCCATCTAGACCTCCTCCACATCTATATCCAGAAGTTGTCCCCCAATAAATGGATCCTCCTCTACCCTTACCTATGTCTCTTCCTCTCTCCCCCTCACCAAATCCTCTACCCTCCACCTCCAACTCCTCCTCCCCCCCCTCTGACCTCCTACTCGGCTGGAAACTCTCTCTCCTCACCCTCCTCTCGAATGGGTGACAATGGTGCACCACCCACTCTCCTCCTAACTCTCCTGGGTTGTCTCCACCCTCTGTCATCTCTCCTCCTCCTCACACCTCTCCTATCCCATCCTCCCCTACCACCCCATCATCCCCATTTCCTCCTCATGCATCAACCCTGTGTCCACCTCTACCTCTATCTCCCTTGTCACCATCCTTGCCTCCATCTCCCCTGTCTCCATCTCTC
Source organism: Sequoiadendron giganteum (assembly GCA_007115665.2). NCBI lineage: Eukaryota > Viridiplantae > Streptophyta > Pinopsida > Cupressales > Cupressaceae > Sequoiadendron > Sequoiadendron giganteum. Next base: position 139,767,978 of record CM021101.1, read on the forward strand.
CTCCCACCCCCTCTACCATCTCTGCCTCCATCCCTACCACCCTGACGTGTCCTTCATACTAGTGGGAAAATTGATCTATGATCTATTAGTAGTGGACCATCTGGATCTGTCAATGGGATAGGCCGATGAATCTTCCACCAGGTGTGGAACTCGACAGATGTCCTTGGATCTGCTAGACCTCCCGTCCACATCCATTGAAGAGAAACAAGACCATCTACCTACTTCTCGACCACTGTCACTGCTATAGGTGGACCCTATATGGTCTCCCTGGAAGACTGTGCATAATCTATAGTGCCTACTGACACATCCTTCTACTCCCCAAACTACCATAGTACTCGCTAGGGCAGGTACATCTCTATAATACACTGACTCTACACAATAAGACCAATCAGGTATTTGAACTGTCTGCATAATGATAAGTGATCATCCTCATTTGGCCATTGACCACAATCTCTGTAGGGCCTCTAGACAATGCTAATCATGGTGTTAATCCTATGATGATAGTAACTGATATCCCTAATGTGAGTGTGACTGACTAAACCTACGTACAAATAGACATATGGCATCCCATCACCTAGCTTCTGCATCTATACTAGTGACTGAAAAATAGGAATGCGCTCTTATACCCAAATCATAAGGAGAGTAGTCTTGCAACTGATACTCTGGCCCTGATGGTAGAAAACCTCATGCAGCTGATGATATAGCATGACCAAAAACCAAGGCCTCCAAGAAAAAATGGTCCTCTGTCCTCGCATATGGACTAATACATCCCCCTATCCAATAGGAAATCCATGACCATGGCGATCTCGAATCAGTAATCCAACAATTAGGGTCATAAGCATAGAATCCCACCTAGGAAACTGGTGAGCTAAAACATCCCAACCAATCTCATAACCATCAATCCCCATCTAGGCACCACCAGCATCCTCGTACATCTCTAATAGGGCCTATCGCCCTTGGTGCGGGTCATATACAACCCTCTCTCCATTGATCGATATGCGAAGAATATGGTACACATCCTCTAAGGTGATTGTGGCCTCTCCTGTAGGCAACTGAAAAGAGCAAGTTTTTCAGTGCTACCTCTCGCATAGAGCTGTCAACAAACCCTTATTTTCTTGAATAATGGGAATGTATGCAATATAGTATAAACCCAGTGACATCATGTGTTGCCTCTCCCTGTCGCTCAAACGGTCTCTAAAGGCGTATATCATTGGCCTAAATTATTGCGTATAAATCAGGACAAGTTGTCTCTGCATAGGCAAAGACAATAATTAGTACCCATGGGAAAACATTGTTGATAGATTACTACTATTGGCAAGCCAAAGGTGCATCTATAACTAAAATTTGTAGAAATTCAAAGCTAGTCAACTATGGTCAACATAAATTGCATTGTGTTGTCTGCAAATGTGTCGCGATCCGTTACTTGTGGCTTTTCATATGGAATTTGTGTCACAATATGTCAAATACATCGCTTTATCTAGCAATTATGCAGCCTACCAATGATTGCATCATTCTATATGGAAATTGAGGTGTGATTCCTCAATTGCGTCATTTGACCCGATAATTATGTCACAACATTGCAGATGTGTCACGAATGCCTCACTTGTGTTGCAATTTGGCAATTATGTTATTTCCCCTATCAAATGTGCACTCTTACAACAAAACCTAACTACTCAGTGCACTTGCGTTGTGACGCAAACAAATACATCGAATGTGAAGGCATTTATAGATTACGTGACATCATTTGCATAGCAACACATTCGTTTAATCCCTCGTACACCCTCATAAATGCATCAAAATAAAAAAATGACAAGTGGGATAGGGTACTTAGTGGTGCCCTTTGCCCCCTCGAGTCATCAGATGATCCGCACATGGTATCCATGGTGGTCTGTCGTACTAATCACCATCATCATTTTAGGCTCTGAGCTTTGAAAATTCTATATAGCAAATGTGAAAATGACAATTTATTTTGCTTTTTCAACCTATTTATAGGCTAAAAATTAGGGTTTTGACCTAGTAGGTTTGTACTAGAGGATCCTTTGACCATCTTTATCTAGAACTTTGGCTAGCTTAGCATCCTCTGTCTCTGAATCTAATCACGCCATTGTTTCTCTAGCCATTAATTGAATTAATTAGGACACTTTCCAAAAAAAATTGACCCTGGGTCAAAATTAAAAAAAAATCTCGAGTGGGCATAGGCACTCCATACCTTCATTGGGGAATTTAATGGACATGTTTTCTTTTCCATAACGTGATAAACTACATTATGACTAAGAGGGGAAAATTTAGACACATAAAAATGACCAAGGCCTGCAAGCAATGTTTTTTACCACCTTTCCATCCTAGCATAATTATGATATTTTAATTATGTTGCTAACCCACCTTCAACTATTAATTGATTCATGATCTTCTATTCTTCATGATTATTAAATAAATAAATCTTATTTATTTAATATGTCACTAATAATCAAAGTCTTCTCATAATTAAATAGAGTCCTGAATTTATTTAATTAATCTTTATCATTAATGTCCTCCTGATTATTAAATAAACATATTTTAATATATTTGTTTAATATGTCACTAATCCCTAAATTCTCTTTTAATTAAATAGATTTATTAATTTAATTAATTAATTAACTACCTCTTCTAAATTAAATAATTATTTTTAAATTATTTAATTACTTTATGTGACACTTCCACCTTTTCAAATTAAAAAAAATATTTAAAAATGTCTCACATAGTTAACTGATTCGTTTTTAGTAATTAATTTCAAAAATTAATTACTTATTATCTCACAAAATCCCTATTTTGAATTGATTTAATTCAAAAAGGAAATATTCTTCTACAAATCAAGTAATTGCTAAAATTACTAATTTTCTACAATCTCATCTTCCTATCTTCTAATTTTTACTAATTTCATCTCATTGTCACATTAATCCTTGGTTTAATTTATTTAATTAAATCTTATTCACTCATTTGGGCATTTTACGCTAACCCTAATTGAGAGTTGTCATTTTGAATCTTAACCATTGATTCAAGGGAATTTCTCAATCCCTAATCTCATCCATCCATTCAAGATTGTATTTTCTAAAAAAATGGCAATCTTGTCCTCATTTTCGACATCTCTTATTATCATATCTAATTATTATTATCTTCTAATATTGAAATATTTTATTTTTATTATCATCTTTAGGCTTCTTAACTCTTTTCTTTCTATATTTAATAACTATTTGCATTTAGTTCATACAAATCCTTCAAAAAATTTCTTAGGATAAGTCAAATATAGAGTCTGCTCACAAAATCTGAGGGCACATTCTTCAGCACAACAAACCAAGGAGGTGCAATGGAAATCAGCCATGGAGGAGAGAAGAATGGGTGAGCTTGTTCTAGTTTTCCTTTCTTTTTCTCATTTTCTCCATTGCATTATATTGATTTTTTGGATTTAGATTAATATTGCATTGGATTATACGACTAACAAATCTATCTTGCAAAAATCCATCTTTATAGGATCGATTTTTTGTGTTGGAGGCATGTCATCAAGCAACTCTTTCTAACAATGCCTACGGTAGGGGAAGAAGCAAAATAAAGCTATATATGCTTCCTCTTTGTATTTCAAATAGTAAGGTAGTGCTGGAGAAGCATAAAGCAAAAAATGAATTGACCACTTTGTTGGTGGCTCTGGGCTTAGTCCTTATATGCGACACATGGGACTAAAACTTGTCAAGGCACCTTTCCCTGAAGCATGAGATGCAGGAATATGTGGAATCTAAGAAGAAACCAACTCAAGAGAAGCTAGAATTGTACATTAACTTGGTCCTCATACTGACCAAAAGGAAAAAGTGGTTGAGTTTCTATATGCCACAAGCAAGATATCAGAGGGAGGTTCCGATAAGAAAAACCCTCTAAAATTAGATGAAATGGCAGGGGTGGTTGAATCGCAAGATGACATATTTCTGGAGATTCCAACAAGAAATGGGAGGTAATCATAAGTTACTTAGAGAATTTCGACCACACAATGAACAATTTGAGGACATTTATGATCAAGAAGCTAATTCTGACAACACCAACCCAAAGTCTAGCCATGAAGTAACTAAAGAGTGAATTTCATGACATGCTTCCCAACCACATGAGCCCGACTGAGGAATAAGTTCAAAGAAGAAGGAGTCACAGACAAGCTATTCTTCCAGTGTTTGAAGCAAAGGGAAAAAGACCCGACAGTCGCTAAGAGAATTAGTTGTAGAGCAAGAAGGTCAAGCTTCAATGAGATCATCTGTGAAGGGGTTAGAATGATCTAGTTTGGGTCAAATGAATATAGGGTGAGTTCGAGACCTAGACATTCCTAATGCAACTATTATAAAAGAAGAAGAAGTTGAGTTCACTCTATAGTATGTTTGGATGATCACGGTCTAGGTAAGTCTTGCTCCACCTCTTCTTCCCATTTTTTCATCTTTGGTCAATCCTTTTCCCCCACTCATTGAAATATTTCCTCTGCCTACTAACCTTGAGATTTTAGTTTAGAATGAGCCCCTACCATTTTTAATCTACCAAGTGATGTTCCCCAACATGTGAAGCAAGAAGCATCCAATTCAACCACTATTGACTCTTTAATGGCCCTATCTAGGACCCCCACTGAGAAAACTGAGTCATCCATGCTACCTATTACCCCAGGCTCATCTGCAATCAAATAGAAATCACATGTTTTGTTCATTACTCTTTTTACCCCAATTGGTACTCCAAGTGTCCAATCTCAATTTAGCATTTCACCATTTTGAATGATTACTCTCAGATTTTCTTCCCCACATGCTTATACTTATCAATTATCCCCTCCTATCACTCTTTTTAGTCTTCCCCCTAGTGCTTCTATGGCAGAACAGAGCATTGAATCCCTATAAAATCTTCAAAATAATATTGATGCAACTAAGTTGGTCCGACAAAATAGGAAGCAAAAAATAAGAGAGAAGAATGTAGAGCTACCCACTGCCAAGAAGATCCAAACTTGTTTTAATGAAGAATAAAATTCTCTTTGGATCACTACTATGAAGCCACTCGTATCCCATCCTGAAGAATAGATACAGATGGAAGACTGTGATATCAGAACAGTGGGTCTGGATTTCAATGAGATTCATTTGTGTGACAAGGTAGATTTGGATAAGACCTCTCTAAAGTTAGTATATCCGAATTATGTGTGGCTAGATCAAAAGTTGAGAAAGTGCAAAGGTGAGCTAGAAAATGTAAAGGAAATAATGAATCAGCTACAATTTGAAATTAGGGCCCAAAAATGAGGAAATATCCCTCATAATGCAAGTGAATGAATAGTACGAGGAAGCCACATGATCTCTCACAACACTTCAAGATGAGTGAATTTATTTGTATGTTGAAATAGATAGATTTCGAGGTGAACTTACAGTCGAGCGTCAATCTAATAAAGAGAACTAGTGTGTTCAGGAAAGTATAAAAAGGGAGCTAGACGGTGTGTGAGCTCAGGATTTCAAATTTTTTCAAAAGACCCAAGAGGAAGCAGAAAATTTAAGAAGGGAGAAAGAAGAAGTTGAGTCTGCTTTGCATGCTCATAATCAAGAAGTCAAAAATTTAATATACAAACTGATAGAGGCTCTTGAAAAAAGAGATCAATTGGAGTAGAGGTTGAAGACAAAAGAGGCTCACTTGCAAGAAGAGTTAGCAGTTGTACAAAGGTCTATAGTTAGTATCTTCCTACTTAGAGTGAATCATTATTGCGCTCACCATTCTGAAACTGACCTTACAGTTTTTGAGGAATGCCTAAGAAATAAATGTAAATTTTGGCCCATTGGCTGATGAAACAATTTAGGAGTACACTCCCCGAGTGTCCTAGTCACAAAATTTGATCTCCAAGATTTGTGTGGTGATGGATGACGCCCTAAGATGTGCATGTATCGAAAATCAAAGGGCTACCTCTAGTAAAGCAAGAGAATTTTCTCACTATCATAAGGTAGTGGCCAGGACCAAGAACAACCAGGTAGTGTTAAATAAGAGGGTCAACGAAATCAAGAAGTATTTTAGGGTCTTATATATTTTTAATTTGTCTCCCTTCCTTTATGCAAATGGAGACATATTATCAGTTAAGCCGATTATAGAAGAGGTTAGAAACAAGTTTCAAAATTATGCAGACCTTCCAGAGACAAGCTCAACACTAGCAATAGATGATGTTGAGAATGAAATTCTTGAGCTTTCTCATCTTAACTATCATCTAGGAGCCATTCCAACAAGATGGAGATTTGATTCTTTCAAAGAAGTCTTTGAACTAGATCAGGCGCATAAAGCCTTTTTAAGCCTTTCTTGACTGATTGATGTAGACTAGGAGATGTTTCCTTCCACCTAACTCAAGATTGAAGAATAACCAAAGGTCTAGGTTTATGTCTTCACAAGCAAAGATCCCCTATGAATTTATAGAACTATGAAGAAAATTTTTTCATTATTCTACTTGTGGTTTTTAGCTTTATTTTTTTCTTCAAGAAGAACCACGTGCAAAAATATTGAATTTCTGATGGGTATGCAATGGACCATGTGGTGGCTACACACGCTTTGTTAATCGATCTCTTCTCAATTTGGAGTAAGACCACGTGTCATCTTAGCAAATTATTTCTTGAATCGAATTTTCATGAATTTGAGACTATCATCTCTTCGCACTAGAAAAGCTTTCTCAAGAGTATTCATGTGGAGATCGTCAAAATGCATTTTTCCTTGCTCCAATGAATGGGTGTAAGTCAGTGCCTCCAAAGCCACTTGGTTGATCGACAAGATCTTTTCCAGACTATATTTCTAGGATTTGAGTGATTACAATGGGTAATTCTATTGAAATATCTAAATTATATTAATTTGACAATTGAAATTTGATGAGAATGATTACAACAACTTAACAAAAGATCTAGGATCGAATTTCCAAGCTATCAGGTGTGGACGTCTGACAATCATTAATTCTGAATGAAGTAGATGTTTCTCTCTCCTTGGTAGCTTTAAATTGGGAACAACAACATAAAGTGTTCCAAAACATTTTCCTCTTGGAAAAAATTTCCTTAGTTTTCATAGTTAGTAGAAATATTTTCTTTTGAAGTTTATAGAACACTACTTTACTTTGGCATATTTTGTCATTTATATGATCAAACTATTATTGGATTGGAATCCAATCTCTGTTTTCATATTTACCTATACTTCAGTTACATGATATTTTGAAGAAATATTTGAAACTATGCATGATATGGTCTTTGTTAGTATTTCCTTCATTATATCTTTGTCTAGAATAGAACATTGTGTCTTTCTTAATTTGAATAGTTTGATTATCGGATTTCCATGTTGTTTGTGTACATGATTTTAAGTTATAATCTATAGAAACTGAACTATATCATTAGAATTTTTTGTTTTATTTGTAGGGTTATTATTTATTAATAATATGCTATATGAAGAGGATGGATTTATGTTTGTTTTCAATGTTTTCTATTAGCTCTTAAAGTTTTGTATTTGGTTAGATCTTAATACGCACTTCCTATGGGTTGATTGAATGACTGCATCTATGCTTGTATTGAGCCTTTTCCATTCGTTCTCTTCCCAAAAATGAAGGGATGTGGTGTTATGTTTCTATTATATCACTCATAGAAGGAAAATTGTGGTTTTTAAATGTTGTCAAAGCATTGGTGCATCTCCATTTTAAATGCTTTTTTTTAATATTTCTCTCCACTCGTTTCCTAAACTTAGAGAATAACCAACTTTGTATAAAAATCCTGAAGGTACTCAGTGAAGCACATTTTTGTCCCCCCACTCGTTGAATTTCCAATAAGACTATCAAAGAGAAAAAATATTTGATGATCAACAATAGCCATGACATATTCTATGATGGAACCCCAAAATTTTTGGTTCCATTTTTATAAATTTGTAAAATTTAGCAAGTTCAAATGTGCCTAGACTAAGGGTTTTTCTCGTGACTCTTACCTTGGATTGTGGTTGTCTAGATTTTGAAATCCTAAGAATTTGGATTGGTTGGTGTTATGTTATCTCATTGATCCTTTATTTCCCATTCCTAGTCATCCTAAAACATCCTATTTTATTTGAGCTTGTGAATTTACTGACCCCTTACATGCCTAGTTCTGAAATTATTTTATTTTACAAGGTTGAGTGATTGACCTTGTTTGGCCTTTACATCCTTTGGAAAATAAGTTTTAATGTTCATTGAGGCCTTTAATTTTTCATCCTAAGATACTCCCCTTTTTAAAACAACATACAAGAATGTGCTAAAATTCTTCACTTAAAGTCTTGGTCACCACCTTCTTTGTTGCTTATTGTTGATGGCTTTTGAAATGTGAATTTAAATAAGCGATGAGAAATGAGTGTTGTTTCCTTCATTTCAAGAATTTCACATTTTTTTTTTATGCTCAATGTTGTATTAGTGATGCATGATGGTATTTTTTTCTCTATGTATTTATCTCCTATCACTCATCATAGATCCATTTTACTATTGAAGTTTCAAATTAGCGATGAGTGATGAGGTCATTTGTTCAAGCTCCCTTTCACTGCTTTGAGTTTCTCTTGTGAGCGATGTATCTTATGCCTTTAATTTTCATGCAAGTTCACATGTATCAATATTTCTCCATTTCCTTATCACCTGTCGGTGATGTGATATAGAAAACAAAGCATGAGTTAGCAATGTGTGATGGAGAAAGGGAATGCGATCAAGGATGGGTCTTAGATCCGACAATTTAGATCTTATCACATGAATACTCAAATTTCTATTATAACTTGTGAGAGGTAAAGTCTATCAGTGATGAATGATGTAAGATGAAGATATTCGTGAAGGAAACTAATCCAATGGTTTTAATTCCATCGTGTTGATTCTCTTGTCGCCTATTGAGCCCTGAAGGGTTGGAGCAGATTCATGATGGATGATGGAATTTTGAACATTTTTTATTTCATTTTTTAGCACTTTATAATTTATTGATATGAAAGAAAAAGAATGAACCAACATGGTGATGCATGGTAATTTTCATATTAGAGGTGACTAATGAAGTTAAAAGTAAAATGTGGCAACTTTCTATGGTAATATCCTCATTTTTGAGGCACATGTTGTAAAAGCTAGAAACAACAGTTGATGATCATCATTGATGGTGTTTTAAATCTGAAAAGATCAATGGCCTAAACTCAAAGTTTTTCAACTGAGTTGCCAACTCTCTCATACAAGGAACCACTTGATCATTAATGGCTACATGCTCTTGATTTTTCTACTTAGTGTAGATTACGTGCCAATTTATTTCACCATTTGTAGCCTTCATAATTTTTTAAGTTGTAAGAGAGGGGGCCCAACCACGATCAAGGCTCAAGGTCGTGAAAAACTAGGAGCAGAAGGTTTTGCTAACTTACCTTAGTCTAAATGAGTGTTTCAAAGAAGGGATGAGAATGATGACGACTATAAGGTCCTGCATCCATTCTTCATACCTGAAACAAGTTTTGGAGCTAGGAAAGAAAGTTTTTGGGTTCAACATTGTACCTCAGGTAGCTGTGTACCCAAGGATGAAAGAACGGTTTCGAGATGATAGTGTGGTGCATTGATGTCTCTTAGGTGCGCTAGCATCCCCATGACCAAAGGACAAAAAGTACAATGGGAACTTCCTGAAAGTGAGCTGACAACATAGCTAATCATTTTAAGGGAACAAAATCATACAATGAAATAAGAGATATACAATCAAATATTATATTAAAGAAAATAGATTAAAGCTAGGGTGACAAAAATGATCTGAAAAAAGAACCTATTCACCTGCTAGCTCCAAATGTACATCCACATGCACACAAGAAAGACGAAAAATGTTGGGGGGTTGTATAGGGCTTGACTTCAGTCAGACCCCTATTTTGGTGTTTCCACCTCCATGGACAACTGAGATAGAAACTGTAGAGAAAAGTATGATAAAGGAAGAATGAAATTAAAGAACATAATAAAACTACAAAATAGTATTTTACTACTCAACCAAATCATAGAGGAGAGGACTGAAAATGCTTACCAGCTCAACCAAGAGCTCACTAGCTAATGGGGGATAAAATAAGAGGGCTCAATCCTTTGCTATGATGGTGTTGTTCCACAATTTCTCTATGGATTTGGACTTTTTTTCTGCTGCTATGGAGTGTCAAAGTGTTGCTCGAAGGCTAGAGAGTGCAAGAAGTGAATGCTATAATATTGCTAAAGGATGAATTGAATGTGTGTAGAGAGGAAATGAAGGAATGAAGAGTGTTTTTTGAAGGGAGAATGAGAAAAATTACCATATTTGGGTTAGTTTGTTGAAGAGGGGCATTACAAATTTGACGCTAATAGGAAGTGTAACGCCTTTGCTAGCTTCAGACATAGGAATCTGTTAGGGATGTAAGCACATTACATAGACGTCTACGCTCTGCGCAAGCATCCCCGATAGTTATTCTTGTACAGACACACAAAGTAGATGCCAAGTGGAATGAAGTCAATGGGTTGATGTGGATTTTAGCCTTCAAATTTGGTTTTCTAAGGTAAAGGAATGTAAAAGGGGAATTTGTGTAATGGTTACAAATTCTCTCCTATACATAAGTGTAAGAAAAAATGAGATAGGATATGAGTTTTTGATATCCAATTATTGAATTATTCAAGTGTTTATCCTTGATAAGTTGGTTTTCATGTGAGCTCTATTTTGCATCATGCATTTCTTGGTTTGAGAGTTTCATTCTCTGGGTTTTCTTAAAATTACATAGTTTTGAGGATTTCTTTTTTTGTTCTAGTTCAGGGTTTTTTTCTATTCTGTCTTTTCATTGTCAGTGGTTGGCTATTTTTTTGTGTTTTTAAGAAGGATAGGTAAGTCAAGTGTTTATACTCAACCCATGAGGAGATCAAGAAGGCTCAGTGTATTTGTATTTTAGGAAGAAATTTCTATTACTGAGGATGAGAAACCTATGGCTCCCATACCACTAAAGGTCAAGTGAAAATCTCATGGAAAAAAAAAGGGTGGCATTGTGAGCACCTACAATCTAAGGAGTTGAATTTTTTCTAAATAATTGATCAAACTGAAAGGGAAGGAGTAGGTTAATATTAAGAAGAAGGTAATGAAAAGAAATAAGTATCAGAAGTCTTATCTTGGGAGACATGACTCTCCTATATATTGACCCAGAGTATAGCCACTATTTGCTTTCTCTAGTACCATATGACAATTCTGATGAGGGAGGACTAGTTGCTCCTCCAGTTTTAGTGTGAGAACATAGAGAGTGAGCATACTCTGATGCTGGTGAATCAGAGTAGTGTCGTGGCCCAATTTTTATTTTTGATGAGACCATTGCCACTACATCACAGTCATCTTCTTCAACATAAATATCACTTTTTTACTTTGGTGTTTATGTGGAGATCTTTTCGGTTATTTTGGTATCTGTATCCTTAATGGTATATATGCTTTTTATAAGAAGTGTGTAAGTCTTTCCCTCTAGTACTTTTAGAAAATATTCTTTAGCCTACATGGGTGTAGGTTTTCAGCGATGTTGTATCAACGAAAAGTTCCTTTTGGAAGGATGTCTTGCCCTTTTTAACCGACTGCATGGATTTTGTTATCTTTTACTCCCCCTTGTTCTCAAATGATTGAGTATAACCATTTGGAGAATATCTTTGAAATTATGTTGAAAATTTCCCTCAAATAAAAATGTAATTGCATTTTGGCCTATCGCTTGTGTGAACCCATGTCTTTATAAATGGGATTTTAGGGCCTGAAATAAAGAGGTTGGGTAGTGATATATTTAGGTTTCTAGACACACAAGGATAAAAAGGGGGTTACTAGTTAGTCTAGTAATTAATCTTAGGTTTTATTTTATCAATATGCATATGTAATATTGATGATAATAACGAAAATACATAATAGTAATGAATAATATAATCAAGGTTACCATATTTGTCTCTATCAATTTCATATGGATGTATGGCTTGATTCTTGTGTGTTAATTCAAGGAATTAATTTAGATACTTGAATATAGTTGTAAATTTGAATTGAACTTAATACTAGGATGCTAGTAAGAAGGGTTGGAACACCACACTAAAATACTGTAATGCAACATTTTTGAGCTTCATATATTATCAAGTTTGGAAATTAGTGTCATGTTGTTTATGTAGTGATATTAACTCCATTCTAAGCATTTAGAACTAGACTAGGATAAGTAATTATATTGTGCTTTGTTGATTTACTCGGTTATTAACCATTCATTAAATCAAATTTTATAAAAGGGTTTCAAACTTATGAGGTTTTTTCATTCTCCACTCTAAGTGTGAATTATACTTGAGAAGTATCCAACTTCTTTATTATAGTCTCTTATTGATCAATTGTGTGAGAATCATCTTTCTTTATTGTAGTGCTTGTGAAACAAAATGGCATAAGGATATTATAATGAACACATTGCTAGGGAACACCCTCCTAAGTTTCACAAAGCTCAAAGTGAGCAAGTAATGGCCTCAAAACCGTTACTTAAGTGTTGGTCGATCCTTACCCTTACTCACCATTAAATTTTGCAAGATTCATAGGTAAATGGTGAGATTAAGTTTAGTTCCCATAAAAAATAACCAACATGCTACTTTTTCTGAATGCGAGGGACCTAAGGGAAGATAGTGTTGTCAAATAATACTTGAATCCATCTACCATTCATTTGTATGGGGTAATATTTTCATCCTTTGTGTAATAATCATCATTGACCTATCAGATTACCAATTGGAAGTCCTCATACACTTGTAAATCCTTTATTTTCAATTTGAAATTTCCATATAGAGTCCTTTGAGGAGAGCCTCATACTCGGCTATTTTATTGGTGCATGAAAAGGCAATTTTAAATGTTTTAGGTATAGTATCACCTTAAGGGGTGATAAATAGTATGTATTCTCCTAAGCAATGATTTGTGTGATACCCATCAAATTATAGTTTCCATGTTGGTGATGTGTCTAAAGTGGAGATTGACTCAGCTAAGAAATCAGAGACTAACAGATGATCAACCTTGTTTGGTGCATCTAAAAGTTGATTGGAAATGATATTCCATTTGACAACCTTTATTTCAACATACTAGATATCATACTCAGTAAGTATTATGACCCATTTAGCTAGTCATCATATTAATTTTTCCTTACTAATAAGATATTTTAATAGGTCTATCTTGGTGACCAAATTTTTTTTATGGTTCAACATGTAGTGTCTAATTCATTGAGTAACAAAGACTCTACAGGACAAGCACATTCTATATAGAACTATAATTGAGTTCATAACTATCCAAGGTATGATTGATATAGTATATTGCTTGTTCATATCCTTCATCATCATTTTGTGAAGCAATGCCCCCAGTGTAGATTCTTTTTCTGAAATGTAAAGGATGAGATGTCTCCCATTGACAGGTGGAATTATAATTGGTGGTGCTAGCAAGTAATCCTCAATATATTGGATGGCTTCCTGACACCTTTTCATTTACAAGAATGGTACATCTTTTTTAAGAAATTTTTGAAATGGATGTCTTTTGCTAGCCAGTTGTGTAATGAATTGTCTAGAATACTAGAGTTATCCTTGCAATGTGTGTAGTCCACATATATTGGTAGGTGGAGGCATATCTATTAGAGATTTTAATATTTCAAAGTCAACTTCAATGCCTCATCTGGAAACTATATAACCTAGGAGCTTTCCTGATGTCACTCCAAATACACACTTCTTGGGATTTAGTCTCATATTGTATTCTTCCAGTCTCTTGAAAATCTTGTCTAGGACCCACATATGGTCACCTCATGTCAATGACTTAGCTAGTAATTAGTCTACATAGTATTCTATTAGACTATGCATGAGGTCATGTAATATTATTTTGATGGCATGTTGGTATGTGGACCCAACAGTTTTAAGTCCAAAAGGCATGAAATTCCTATAGTAAGTTCCCATTAAAATGTGAAGGTCATATTATGTTGATCTTTAGGAGCTATGTTTATTTGGTTATACCCTGAGAATCCATCCATGAGGGAAAACATATTGTATCCATCTGTCAAGTCTATAATTATGTCAATGTTTGGTAAAGGAAATTCATCCTTAGGAAATTCCTTATTCAGGTCTCAAAAGTTTGTACAAATGTGGATCCCACCTATTGGTTTTTTCACTGGCACAAGGTTAGAAATCGACTCTACTTAATCAATAGATTTGATAAAGCCAACATATAATAGTTTTTTCAGGTCAACCTTGACTAATAAAGGAAATTATAAGTGAATCGTTTTGAGATTTTTTTTGATAGCTTTGGCATTAAGGAACAATGGAAAATGATGAAATACCAAGTGAGGATCTATCCCAAACATATCAACATAGGATAAGGAAAAATTATTTTGTCTTTCCTTAAAGAAGTTATGGAATTCAGGTTGCTTAGACTTAGTCAATGCTACAAAGTGGAATAATCTAGGATTTTCATCTATGTCATTGTTGAATTCGATAGATTGTTCAATAAGAATTGGGGACTTGTCTTGGTTAATGGGAAGAATGGTCAACCCTCCATCCTTGCGTGCCTCAGAGAGTTTTTTTCCCTTGGATAAATCCTTTCATTTTACTTTTTATCTGTCTAATGTGCCTTGCAGTTTTCACCTTATAATTCTTTTTTTTTTTTAATTTTTTACTTTTCTAACTAGAGGGGTGGAAAGACTCCTCAAGGTATGTAATATGGTCTAATTCAATGGTAAATATATATTTTCTATCACCAATAGGAATTCCTTTTCATAGTCCCATAAACTCAATGATGGCTTCAACATTCTTGAATACATCCAAGATGGGTGGTCCTTGTTGGTACCAATCGATTAGTTTGGGGTAGACTAAAGGAATGCCATCATTGGCAGTGTCAAGGTGTAGAGAAGATATGGTAAAGATGAAATTGGTGTGAGGGTCTCAAGTCATTGTTTTGGAATTCAAGTCTAGTAAGAACCCTAGATATATCATATTCACTGGAGAGAAGGGAGTCCTATTCATATTCATTAGAGTATGTTTTGATATAGTCATCATCATATGATTTGAATCATTCATGGGAGTTAGGTGTTGTGGATATCTTGACATTCTTAGAAGCACTCACTTTCTCAATCGAAAGCACCTTCTTACAAGGAATTCCAATCTTAATAGGTTTAAACACTAGCCCTAAGCCTTTTGGTTACTTTGATACTAGGAAAGGTTCTATCATTCCTCTTTTATTTAATTTGATTCTACTATGCCTATATATCCTTTGTTAGATTCATTATTTAAAATCCTTTTCGATTTTTTTAGTAGGTATTTCTGTGGGTGGAACTAATTATACATCTTCTCTACACAACCAAGAGTCACATCCTCTTTGTTTATGGCTCATTTTCTTAGCTCTCCCCATTTTGTGATGCTGGTTGTGGGAGGCATGTGGATAGTGACCTTGGGTTGTCTCTTCTCTACTACTAGTTTTCTATATATGTCTTAGGATTTGTGATTCTATTGACACAATAAAAATTATTCATGTGATATTCACCACACCCCTTGTCTTGGACCTCAAATTTGGGATTGAAGGGTGGAATTTTGAAAGTGGATTCTTTGTATAGAGTGGAAGGGTCAATGTAACGAGATGAGGTTGATAAAGATGCCTCTTAGTTGATGGTAACTTGTTGTTGGGTAGTCCCTCTCAAGTTAATCTAATTTTAAAAAGGATCGGGATCACTAGGGATTGTGATCTAAATGCCCTTGTGGGGAAAGTTAAGGCATTGATGGTATGTGGAAGGTACAAATTTCATGTTATGGATCCATGGTTAGCCCAGGAGGATATTATATGGGAGGTCAAGATCCAAAGCTTGGAATTTGGTGTCCATGATAACAGGTCTAATACATATAGGTAGAATGATAACTCCCTTAGAAGAGTTGTCTTCATAATCATAGGATTTGATAATGATGATTTTTGTTGTGTCTAAACATGATTTTGAGAATTATAATGCCTTAACTAGTTTGAGGGTGGAAATTTTTAACATTTTCTACCAAAATTTATCTAATTTTTTGTTTATAGATAAATAATTCAAGATGCAAGGGGTCATTGTGAATTGTATTTTGAGTTGAATAGTCTTGGTCAGAGAAAGTGATATGATGGGAATTATCCAAGTAGCCCACCATCTCTTGGAAGTGATTGATTGAAACCAAGGTTAGTGGGAATGATAGTGCTTTGTAAAGCTTTGTCAAGAATGGCACAATGCTCAGACGATATACACAATAAATCAAGCATAGAGATTTGTGTGGGTGTCTTTTGCGAGTGGTCAAGAAAATTATATTGGGACTTTGATTGATGTTGTTTTTGTTTTGGGGGAGGACCTTTGAAAGTCACCTTAGTTTGATGGGTACTGACAACACATTCTAGTGTTTTCTTGATGGTAATGGTATTGACATAATCATCAATAGCTTGAATGTGATGGACAGTGGTATAGTCATATTTTTCTTTACTATATTTAGCTAAACTATTGGTCTTAGGACCAGGAAAAAATGTAGTCGTGAATCTTCACCAATTAGTGAGTAGTACAAGCTAAAAATGATTCTGAATTACCAGGTTTTTACAAAAAAAAATTGTGTCTTGATTAATTCACCTATGTATTATTTTTTAAACGATACGTCATAGGATATGATTCGCCAATAATTTATACTATAATCACAAATATTGATTATATTTGCTAGTAATATTATATTCCTACCATTAATTTTGGGGAAATATCGCCACATTGATAAATTACCATTTAATTTGAAGGACATTTTAGCTTTGAATAAGGCTTTTATTTATTGCCCTCAAATCATTGCTTAGCTTTTTAATCAGACAAAAGTAGGTTGATTCCGTGGCCTAATATGCACATGCCTTTTAAAAGGCTTATTGAGGCCCGA
The DNA here is from genome assembly GCA_007115665.2 of Sequoiadendron giganteum. Lineage (NCBI taxonomy): Eukaryota > Viridiplantae > Streptophyta > Pinopsida > Cupressales > Cupressaceae > Sequoiadendron > Sequoiadendron giganteum. The sequence continues at coordinate 139,784,857 of CM021101.1, forward strand.
AATTTTTGTTGGGCCACACGATTATCGTGTGACCCAAAACAAAATTTGGGCCTCAATAAGCCTTTTAAAAGGCATGTGCATATTAGGCTATAGAATCAACTTGTTGTCGTCCGATTAAAAATCTAAATTGCTAATCGATGGCAACATTTACACTCTTCAATTTTTTCATTTTTTCTTACTTTTAAAGTGATATTTAAAAAAAAAACTTAATCTGTGTGTTATCTAATGCATTTTTTATAGTGAAATTATGCTTGGTGGCGAGGGGCTTTGCCCCTCAACCTCGCTTGTATCGTGACAGGAGCACATCGAGGACGCTATCCCTAGACCCCGTAAGGGGGCATTGCCCCCTTGAACCCCACAAGGGGGATTTACCCCCTTGACTCCGTTGGTGGCTTCCACCCCCAAGCCCCTACTTCAATATTACAAAAAACAAAACAAATATGAGGGAATTGTGCTGACCAACTATGCAAATTTTTAAAGGAGAGATTCGCCATTTTCATTAATCTTTTAAGTGAATATTCACTAGGATTCACCACTATGATTATTATTTTTACCAATTATTCATTAATATTCGCTAGGATTTTACAAACTTTTTTAATAATGTGCATAGATTCACCAAATTTTTTTTTTTTTTTTTTCAAATATAAGGAAATATTTGCCAAGATTTTACAGCTTGGCCGACGGGGTTTTTATTAAAGTTATCCCTTCTTAGGACTCGAATTAGAGACCTCTCCTTTTCCCTAGACATGCAATGGATATGTAAAGACTTTATGGTCACTATTAGAGGATTGTTGTTGTCCATTGAATTTGACAGTGTTGTTTTTAGTGAGGTCTTGGATGATATTCCTCAAATATTGTGATTGTGAAATGGACTATTTGTTAGCTTAGTGATAGTCACAAAAGGAATTATAATACAACTATAATGGTTTGAACTGCATCGGTTCATATGGTTTTTCTTCAAAAAGTTGTATATAATTATCTTGCAAAAGTTGTTTGAAGACAAATTTGATTGGCTCCATGAAAGGATTGTATTTATATTTGGTGGGATAATTCCTTTGATCTCTTTGTTCTTCCCTCGATATTGACTATGTGATTGGAAGTTCTTGGTGTGTTGTTAGACGTTTTTCTCCACCTAAGTGTAATGGTAGGGCCTATTTGTATTACCTTGGCACCAAGGACTCCATCATTGGTCACATTTTTTTATGATCCTGATATTTTCTTTTATCACTTGAAGTGTTTTGGGTGGTTTTATTCCTGTTTGAAATATTGATATCGCTCTTGTTGATAAGTTCCTTATCAAGAATAATTCCTTTCTCTACCAGTTCGACAAATAAAGTACAACATTAGATTCACAACTCATGTTTCAAGTTTCAATAGAGGTTCTCCACAAACATGGCAACATTTTTTTTCAGGTATTTCAACAAGACATTTTCTAGCTAAACCCCTCCATCATTAGAATTTCACAAAATTTTCACCCTATTATTGTGTGGTATGACACAAGGTGGAAATTGGTAGGTGTCCAGACCACTCAGTTGCTTTCCCTACAAGACTTCATGGGAATAGTTGCATTAGATATGTAGGTTCTTATGCATTGTCTATGCAAGCTATAGAAATATTTCTCACATGTCTGATAGGATTTCCATTCCCTCTATACTTAGGGAAGTTAGGAGTGATGTAGCCATGTGGGAAGGGAGCCATATATATAATCTTACCAAATGGATATAGACATAAGTATTTTGTGGAATAAGTTTTATTATTTGACACTGGCATGTTTTCCATTTGTTGTTGCAAGGAAGGAATTTAAGTTGCTAGGATATCCACTTGGGTCAATGATATGTCTTGTGTTTTGTGATAATAGTCCATGTTGGAAAATTTTGGAATCCAATGTTGTGAGATGGATTTCTATTGGATATTTATGTATGTGATGGGTTTTTTTTTTGCATATAGGGAACGTAAGGTGGTATTTGGTTTTGGTTATGAGTGTTTTGATTGGGAATTGGAATATGGTAGTTGTAAGGAGTATTGGATGTTGTATGTCATGAACTTGCAAAAGTATGACCATGTAATTTTTGTTTGTCATATTTTGTGAAAGATCCTTGTGTTTTTTTTTAGTTGACCCTTGGTTATTGTGTTGTGTACGCATACTAGGAGTAGGACCTTATTGTTATGCGCTTAGTATAGTGTTTTTCTTGGGAGTGTTAGTACCATTGACTATAATCTTATATCTCTTGCTGAATTTTTTAGACCCATGAAAAATGGATTGGAAGATGAATCCCCTTTAGAGGTGGAAAATGTATTGAATGTTGTTCCAAAGAGTTGTGTCATAGATTGTTTCATAGGTTATGTCATCCATTTTTTCATGGTTTTGGTGCCAAATGGTGATGTATGGATTTTTTTTATTCTTGTGTGGATCCTCCTAATGGTATGGAAGTTTTGATTTGTGAGATGGATCCCCTAGAGTTATGTGTACCATGTCCTTGGTTTTGTTTGTTTGTGGTAGGCATTTCTTGGATGATTTTTACATACAAACAATGGTTTAGTGTAGCTCCTTGTAATAATAGTTTATAGAGGAAGTATTGGGGGTATAATTCCACTATCTCATCCACAAAAGAGCCTATTTGAACATCTTGGGCAGAAAAATCTACTTCCTCTACAGTGATACATCCTTCTTTGTCTCTAATAATGAATGTTTTAAATGGATTGGGAAATGATTTTTATGGTCTAGGTACCCCATGGGAATATTTTCCAAAGGGGTTAACAAACTCATCATCTTGTGGGAAGTCCATTTATTTTCATTTCTTTTGCAATCTTGTTTTGACCATAAAATAATTTCTAGAGGGAGGTAAGGTGAATATTATATGATGTCCAAGGTATGGTAATGTAAAGGTGTGAGTATGCAAGGGAATTATTATTCCTATGTATAACCAAGGTATGACTATGATAGAGATTATGAAACAATATTTTTTTGGAATTTTCAAAGTATAGGGGGTGTCCAATGATGATACCAAGATAAAGTTCAAAGTGGAAATAATCAAGATGTCAATGGGATAAATGCCACAATTAGGTACAAATTTATGGTAATGTCTATGCAAGATTACTATGATTTCTAAAGATGGTACCAAGATAATGATTCCAAAGTGACAATAATCAAGATGATAATAGGATAAATGTTAGAATGAGGTCCAAAACTATGGTCTGTCTATGCAAGATGACTATTTTTTTGGATTTTTCAAGGTATAAATGATTTCTAATGGTGATAACAAGATAACGATTAAAAGTGAAAATAAGATTTCAATAAGGTAATGTCACAGTGAGGTTCAAGATCTATAGTATGTATATGAAAGATGGTTATGATTTCTAAAGATGATACAAAGATTAGGATTTAAAGTGACAATAATAAAGATGTCAATAAGGTAATTTCACATTGAGGTCTGAGATCTATTGTAAGACCAAGGTATGCCAAATGCAAATGTGGAAAGATAATTAAGGGTGGAAATGATAATACGTCCTAAGATGATGACTAATATTATGATAACTGAACACCTTATGGTAAATCTAAGGTAATGTTAGTAGTAAAACTAAGATAGCCAAGGATAAAAATCTGATTTATCAAGAACTCAATTATGGTGAGGATGAAATGAAAATTTGAAAAAGGTGGTCTCAAACTAGCCTTGTGAGTTGAGGATCCAACTTAAAGGACAAGGGACTAAAATAATGGAAAACTAAAGTCAATATAAATCTGATTTTATAACTGAGGAATACTCTAAAGTGTGATAAGTTTCTAAAGAAAAATTATACAAAAAGGTTTATATAAGATAAGAATAACCTATTAATTCACCTATGGAAAATGCAACTAGTGCAAAGATGGAAGAATGAATGGACTAAAAATGACTAGTTTGGAAGCTTGCCAGTATGTGATCAAAGAACAAGATGATGCTCAAGAATTTATCAAGGAGTGGACTATCTCAATTTTCCCTAAAATTTTCCACAATAGGAAGGTGCATTATTGTGAGCCTCAATTGTGGTGTTCTATGTAACAATTATATTTTTTTGGTTATTAGTTGCAGCTTTCTAAAAAAAACTTTGGTGAATGAAATTCAATTATGGTGAATAGTTTTTTGACCCTAAGATGATGGTTTTGGATTCAATTTTGATCTAATTTGTGAAAATTTTGAATAGGAAACATTGTAAATAGTCTGGAAACACCTAGGTTGGTCAGAAATATCAAAAGTGTTTTCACAATATGTATATTTGAGTGTTATTCACCCCATCGGTATAGCACATATCAAATAAAATTGTTGGATATTGTGGTTGCATTGATGATATGTGGTTTTCGTTGATGTTAACACTATTATCATTGATGATGCTTAAGGCTATATATATCGAGGATATTGGGAAAATTGTAAAAATAATATTGTTGCTAGTCAGTGAAGCTCAATAGGTTAGAATGTTGGAAATTTTTATACCTTAAAGATCTGAAGGAGTGCTTCAAGTGGTTTGTTGTTGAAGATTTCTAGTATGTTTTCTGAAATTTTTAGAGGTTTGTATCAAGATTTGTGGAAGTTATGAAGATCTGTGTTTCTACAATTATTCAATTTTTGTAGATGGTGTTCTTGGATGAAGCGGATGAAATAATGGTAATTTCATGTGCTTTGCATATAACTTTCATGTTTATGGATGAGTCTAGATTGTACTCTGTCCTTTATGTACATTTTCATTGAACAAAGTGTTCATGATCGAATATTTTTCCAATGTGTTCTCAAGTTTTCATGTTCTTGGCCTACATGATGGTGTTAGTGTGTTACAAATCCATGAATATTAATATTTTATTTTTTTACATGTTTGAAGGTGCTTTTTTGGGTCCTCGCTATATTTTGATCGACTTGTGTTGGTGCACATTGAAATTTATTCATGTATTGAGGTTGAAAGTTGTAATTTATTCTTTATTTGAGGTCGACTGAATAGTGAATGTAAATATGTGTAGAAGATATATATAAGTGTTTTTTTTTCTTCATTTTGATGTAATTCTCAATGTGTACAAGAGGTGTACATGTGTGAATAAAGGTCAAATCATTCAGAGAAGAGCAGAGTGTGAAGAATTTTGAGCAAAATATGGAAGAGTGTGTATCTATGTTTTTGTGCACCTAATTGGAACTGTAATCAGGCTTTGCTAGAAGCTAATTTCTCAGTTCAACTTTGTAAGATGGATTTAATCTGATTATTTTAGGTAAGGTAGTAATACTTCCCTTTGAGCAATGTGCTCTAGGCAGTGTGCCTGAATGCAAGTGCATTTCTTTTTCATTCTTAATTATACTTCTAATAGGGTATAATCTTGTGGACTAACATACATCGTGGTTTTTCACCTAGCATGTTTTCCATGTATAAAATATTTGTGTTCATGTGTCTCTAATGTGTTATTAATTTATGCTTGCACTATTATTTATCAGATCTAAGATTTAAGGTTGATTAATGTTGTATAAGTTTGATTTTTGTAACAATTGATTCACCCCCCTCTCAATTATCTATCATTGTTTTTCCAACAATTGGTATTAGAGCTAGTTCCTCTAAAGAATCCTAAAAACTTGACATGATCTAAGATGGAATCATACTAGAAGGATAGTCCTAGATTCGATGGTGCAAACTAATCTTTATTGAAAGTCAGAATGGAGTGCCATTGGAAGTGCATTGGAGAACCTTATTAGAAGATGAAACAAAGTGCATATACTATTCCTCAAAATGGTCCATCCTTTAAATATGAGATCAATCAAGAAGAAGCTCATACCAAGGCTATTAAAGCATTATTGAGTGCTTTGACATATTTAAATATGTAAAATGTGTTAGGATTGAAGACTACATACCAGATCTTGAAAAAGTTTGAAATATTGTATGAAGGAGATGCGCTAGTGAAAATTGCTAAGCTACAAAGTCTAGAAGGAAAGTACGAAGACTTGAAGATGAGTGAAGATGATAATATCCTCTCTTTTTCTCAAATTATAAATGAACTAGTAATGAAAATTAGATGTGTCATTGGAACCTTGGATGTTAAAGAAATTGTGGCTAAAATAATTAGATCTATGCCTCCTCCCTACAAAAAAAGAGCTCATGCTATTGATGAACTCAGGTCAGTGAAAAATATTACAAGAGACATGTTGATTGGAAAGCTTGTTTTTTTTTGAGTTAAGTGAATTTGGTGAATCTACTCCCAAGATAGAATCTTCATTCAAAGCTATAGTATCCGGAAAAATCCAACAAAGATACAATCCAGGTGAGAGTTCCAAAAGGACATTCAAATATGAATAAGAAGAAAGGGAATTAGAAGAACTAGAAGCATCGATTATGAAAAGAGAAGCCAAAGTCATGGTAAGGACAAACAAAAGTTACCTATTAAACGTTTTTCTTGTAGTAAAATAGATCATTTTGCATCTAAATGTCCTGAAAGTGTTTCTAAGTACAAACCTGAGAAGACTAGATTTCAAAAAAAATGTTATTATGTTCAAGAAGGTGTAACTGATGAATTGTTAAAGAAACTAGAAATGAGATGAATGTGTATTTATTGCTATTAAAGGAAATGGTCAAGTGTCGACTAAATCTACTAGTAATGTGAATGTTGAGAAGGCTCTTGCAGCAAAAATTGAAGAAAAGGATGAGTGGGTAATTAATAGTGGATGGTCACATCATATGACTAGTGAAATAATCAAGTTTTTAAGCTTGGAAGGCTACGATGGCGGTGTTGTAAGATTTGGAGACAAAACTTCTGGTGTGATTCATGGAATATGCACTATTTCTTTCGGGGCTAATCATAATACTAATGATGTTCTTTATGTAGAAGGCTGAAAGAATAACTTGTTAAGCATTGGAAAGATGGTAGAAAAAGGTTGAAATCTTCCATTCAAGGATGGTAAGTGCAGAATAAGGGGAACTTCAAGAAATATGATTTCTTCAGGTACAAATAAAAGAGGTAATATCTTTCATTTGAGTGTTGCTACTGAAAGTTGTTTAATTGCTCAAATTGATGTAAGTTGGTTATGGCATAGGAGGTTGTGTGATGTGATCTTTGATAAAATTGTCAAGATAAGCACTACTCAAATAGTTAGAGATATTCCTAAGTTAGTGAAGCCTACTGACACTATGTGCAAGGAATGTCAGATGGGAAAAAAGACAAGAAATTATTTTTCGGAGCAAACAATATAGTTCTAATGGAGTACTGGATTTGATACATATTGATCTATGCGGTCCATCCAGAATCATAAATCCACAAGGTGAAAGTTATTTAATGTTGCTCATTGATGATTATTCTAGAATGATATGGTTTGCTTTCTTAAGAGAAAAACATGAATCATTAGAAAAGTTCAAAATTTTCAAAGCTACGATAGAGAATTAGATATGTCAGAAGATCAAATGTCTAAGATCAGATAGAAGTGGTGAATTCACTTCCCAATAATTCAATTCTTTCTATGAAGAGCATGGAATCCAAAGACAACTATTTGCTCCTCGGACCCCTCAACAAAATGGAGTTGTTGAAACAAAGAAAAAAATTGTTCTAGACACTACTAGAATCATGATGTTGGAAGAAAATGTTCCTCATTTCTATTGGAGAAAAGTTGTAAGAATTGTTGTGTATACTATTAATAGGGTGTATGTCAACAATAATTCTAGTAAGAAACCTTTTGAGCTATGGTTTGATTATAAGCCTACTATCAAGTATTTAATTTTTTTTGGAAGCAAACATTACATCAATAGAGATGATGATATAGGCAAGTTTGATGCTAGACGTGATGAAGGAATTTTTTTGGGTTACTCTACTAAAAGTAAAGCTTACTGATGCTTTAATAAGAGGTTAAAGAAAATGGTTGAAAGTGCAAATGTCAAAGTTGATGAAGATATTGTTAGACCATACATATATAGTGGATATGATTCAAATGATAAAAATGATAATACTAACAATGATGTTTAGACACAAAATCAACTTTAGATTGTTCCATTGAACTAAGGGAATCAAGAGGTAGAGACTAGCAGAAGAGTAGAAGGAAGAACATAAGAAAAAAATATTAGAGAAAATCCTAAAACTCCCAAATATGTAAGGAGAAATCACTTTGATAGTCAAATCATATGAGACAAGAGCAAAGGTGTGCAAACTAGAAGAAGAATTTTGGAAGAGTATTGTCTAATTTCCAAAGTTGAGCCTAGCAATATCAATGAAGCATGCAAAGATGAACATTGGATGAAAGCCATGAAAGAAGAACTAATGTAGATAGATAATAATGATACATGGGATCTTGTTCCTAGACCTCAGAAAAAAAATGTTACTGGAACCAAGTGGGTGTTCTAAAATAAGCTGAATGAGCAAGATGAAGTGGTGAGAAACAAAGAAATAATAGTTTGCAAAGGGTACTCACAGATGGAAGGTATTGATTTTGAAGAAACTTTTACCCTTCTTGCTAGAATTGAAGTGGTAAGATTATTTATTTCTTATGCTACTTTCAATAATTATAAAGTCTATTAGATGGATGTAAAGTCAACACTTTTGAATGGTGAGCTAGAAGAAGAAGTCTATGTTGAACAACTAGATGGATTTCAATTGACTAATGAAAAATACATGGTATGTCGATTGAATAAATCTCCATATGAAATCAACTAAGCTCTTAGAGCTTGGTATGATAGATTGGATAAATACTTGTTGAACTTGGATTCAATAAAGGTACTGTTGACAACAATTTGTATTTCAAGTTGGATCAATGTCTTTATTGATGACATTATTTTTGAAGGTGATGATGATTTGTGTATGAATTTTGCTGATGAAATGAAAAGTGAGTTTGAAATGTCAATGATAGGAGAGTTGAAATTATTTTTAGGATTTCAAATCACTCAGTTAGATGATGGAATTTTCATATCTCAGTCTAAGTATGTGAAAGAGATACTGAATTTTTTTGGCATGAAATATTCAAAGCCAGCTGGCACACCTATGATAACTGGATGCAAACTTACACAAAATGATGATTCTCCTAAAGAAAATCAGACAAGATATAGGTCAATGATTGGTGGATTTCTCTATTTCACTCAGACCCGGCCATATATATTGTATTTTTTATACATGGTTGCTAGATTTCAAGCCGATCCTAAAGAATCTCATGTAACTGTTGTGAAAAGGATCTTCATATACCTAAAAGGGACTGTTGATTTTGGTCTTTGGTATCCAAGGATGATAATATTATCCTGAATTATTTCACTGATGTTGATTGGGTAGGATATGTGGATGGTAGGAAGAGTACTCTAGTGGTGGTGCATTCTTCTTACGGAAGAAATTGGAATCTTGGCTAAGAAAAAAGAAGAATTACATTTCACTGTCTACTACTGAGGCATAATATATTATTGCTGCAAATAGTTGTACCCAACTACTATGGATGAAGAAAATGTTGAGAGATGTAAGAATTGAGTATGAAGAACCCATTGCGATATTTTGTGACAATTTAAGTTTTTCTAAGAATCCAGTGTTGCATTCAAAGACAAAGCATATATCCATCAAATATCACTTTTTGAGAGATAAAGTGAGTGACAAAGAAGTTAAAATGGAGTATATACCTACCAAGGAGAAAATTGTAGACATCTTTACTAATTCGTTGCTTAAGGATAATTTTGAGTACCTTAGATGAAAGTTAGGGGTCACTTCCCCTCCTTATTAGAACTAAGATGTAGGTATTTGCATCAGTCCATGAATTCATAACCATATCTTATTCCAGATTGATGTTGTCGTGGCTGCTACTCAAGGGGAGTAGTTAGATGATTCAAAATTATGATACGAGCATGTGTACCTTTTCCATTGATGTTAAAGGGGAATATAAGATAAATGTGAAATCATGGGAGAAGAAGGAAACAAGAAAGACTGCACAGTCTTAGGGGGAGATTGTTAGAGAAGAGCTAGTTAGGTTAGTGACATTATTTTTCATATCATGTATTACCATCAATACTAAAGGTGGAGATTTTTGGATGTTGTGGTTTCATTTCTGATATGTGGTTTTCATTGATGTCAACAATATTAGCATTGATGATGCTTAAGGTTGTATATGTCGAGGATATTGATAAATTTGTAAAAATAATATTGCTGGCAACCAATGAAGTTGAGAAGGTCAAAATGTTGGAAATCATTGTACATTGAAGATCTAAAGGTATGATTCAAAGATTTTGTTGATAAATATTTATAGTATATTTTCTAAAAGTTTTAGAGGTTCACATTAAGATTTATGGAAGTTATGGAGATTTGTGTTCCGACAATTATTCAGTTTCTGTAGATGGTGTTCTTGGATGAAGCGGATGAAATTCTGGTAATTTCATGTGTTGCGCATGTACCTATTAAATTCATGGATGAGTCTAGTTCATACTCTCCTTTTTTTATGTCCGCATTGATCAAAGTGTTTCTGATCGGATATTTTTCTGATGTGATCTTGAGTTTTCATGTTCTTGGCTAACATGACGATGTTAACATGTTGCAGATCCATGAAGATTAATATTTTATTGTTTAGCATGTTTGAAGGTTATTTTTTGGCTCCTGACTATGTTGTGACCGACTTGTGTTTGTGTGCATTGAAATTTATTCATGTATGGAGGCTAAAAATTGTAATTTATTCTTTATTTGAGGCCGACTAAATAGTGGATGTAAATCCATGTAGCAAATATATATAAGTGTTTTCTTTCCTCATTTTTCAGGTAATGCTCAGTGTGTGCAAGAGGTTTAGATGTGTAAATAAAGATAAAATCATTCAAATCAAAGCAAAGTGTGAAGAAGTTTGAGCAGAGTGTGGAAGAGACTGCAGATGTTTTTGTGTGCCTAACTAGAACTATAATCAGGCTTTGGTAGAAGTTAATTTCTCAGTTCAACTTCATCATATGCATTTAATATGATTATTTTATGTAAGACAATGAGCCTTACCTTTGAGTAGTGTGTTTTAGGAAGTGCACCTGAATGCAAGTGCATTCCTTTTTCATTCTTCATTATACTTCTAATAGGGTATAATCTTTTGGAGTAACATCCACCATGGTTTTTCCCCTAAAGGTTTTCCATGCATAAAATATTGGTGTTCATGTGTCTCTTATGTGTTATTAATTTATTCTTGCACTAATATTTAAGGTTGATTAATGTTGTATAACTTTGATTTTGGTAACAACTAATTCACCCCCCTCTCAGTTGTCTATCTTTGTTTTTTCCAACAACAATATCATACATAAAAGAAACTTATTTATCTCTAAAATTCAATGGCCATTGGTGACACTCTTAGACCCACTCTAGGAATCTCCTTTAGAGTAAGGGAGGGACACCCATATGAGAGACACTTTTGGGTATGTATCACCTCTTTCCTATAACAATGTATGGGTAGGGGCCTCATGCACTCAAAGGATTTTGTAATCACCATCTTTGTGGAAAGTCACAAGGTCAAAAGGAAAGTGACCTATGCAAGTACTGGATTTCTAAGCCACTGAAGGGAGCCAAATTTTGGGCATACAAGTCTTAAGGGTGCAATGCTACACCTTGTCACTAAGAAGATCACCACCAAAACTCAATCAAAAGGGTGGTTTCTAATTAGTTTGGATATTAATTGCAACTCAGTGACATGGCACCTTGTGATAATCCAACAAACCACTTAAGGGATTAATCACTCCCACTAGGGGATCTTATACTTTTTTTAGTAGTAACCCATTTTGAATGAAACTATACAACTATTGCACACATACCATGAGGACTAATACTTTTGTTGCATCCTTTTATAAAACCAACGTGAGGGAAAAAACTAGTTGGAGTCACCCTTGAGTACTCAATGCAAATTTTTCTCTTAGATACACCCCTCTAAAGGTAAACAAAATCAAGAAAAGTATATTTTTTTTATCACCAAGATTGCATGAAGCACAAGGAGAAAGCATACACACCACTTTTTTCTCACACTCATATGGTGTACATTAACCTTAATAAATCAAAATGTGTGGGTGATAATTCAAGTGTTAAGACATGGTTTTGATTCTCAAGATCCCGGAAATAGTGTGAGAGAAGAGAATACACACCTATAAAAAAACACACAACACCATAAGACAAAGAAGATAATGGTTTATTTTAAGCCCTCAAAGGAATATGTGAGACAATACACTTAATGAAAAGTTGTCAATTTTAAAACTAATGAGTGAATATGTAAGATTAATTTTAAACCAAATGAGTGTAGTATGCAAGTTATAAATTTTAACCCAAATGCATGAGTATGCAATTCAATTTTAACCAAATGAGTGTGATTAAAAAAAATTATAAAACGAGACAAGACAAAAAGTTAGAAAAATCAAATGAAAATTCCTCGTTTCCACCCATGCCACATGATTTAAATTAGATATTAGTATCAAAATCACCTAAGCTACTAAATGCAAAAAGATAGATTTGGGAAATCCTAACAAAATTAAAGATTCTGGAAAATAGGCAATTGTGTCACTATAACTGAGAGTTGTGACTCATTGGTTTTGATAGGTGTGGTTAAAAAAACTTTGAATGTGGCTTTTGGGATGGTGACTATGTCAGACATAAGTGATTCACCCCTCTTGAATCCCTTCACACTTGTAGTGAATGAACCCTTGAGATACAAATCACAAACAAAATGACCAATTTTGACCAAACCAGAAACCAAACAAATACAAAATTGATATTAACTAATGAAACCTAAAATAAGGAACTTGAAACAATAAAAAAATATGAAAATGAATGTAAACTAATGATGTTATGATATTTGGAATAGTTGTAGTGAGGCCCTAAGAAAATGCATCACAAAAAACTATAGCTACAAAACACAAAAGGGGCAAGCAATTTTGACCAAACTAGATATTATGATGCAAGGCTAATGTTAGAGAATGAATACAAAAAATAATAATTGAGAATCAACTAGAAACTTGAAAATAAAAGCAAGGAAATTGATATTCCTTATCTTGAAGCAGTTGTATTTTTATAGATGTCAATTTTGTCACACTGTCTCTTTGCAATTGCATCATTTTAGCTATCAATTGCATCATAGACATGAAGAACTAATTTAAAAAAAAAAAATTCTACAAAATCTTATTAGCTTCACATCAGGTTCACCAATGTAATCTAGGGTGAAAATTTAGGTATATGCAAAATAGAATCAAAACTAAATCAACAAAGCCCTAAACTAACAATAGAACACAATCCAACATAAGAAACACAAAAATAAACTAGATGTCACCTATGCCAATGTTACTTGACCTTCATTGCTCTTCTCCATGTTGCTTCAATGTACTTTTTTCTCTCATATTTGAGTGTGCAATAGTAGCATATGACAATGACAAGAAAAATATTGAAGATAGTTGTCTCACACTAATAACATGTACTTGCTCTAGATATGAATAATATGTAGATGATAAAATTACAAGTGGGAAGGTATTTTATAGAAAAGACAATTTTGAATGAAGGCTCAGATTGAATGCCAATGAGATGTGTGAATCAATGGAAACTAATGAAATTTGTAGTATGACATAGGGTTAGGGGAAATTAGGGAGAAGACAAGAAATGGATGGCTAAGATTTAATTATCAAACAATTTAATCAAGGGTTAAAAATGAATGAGATGTCAAGAGAGAAGATTGACACGGATAATGAGATCAATACAGAAAATGAGGTTCTAGAAGAACTTTAAATAATTATAAATTATTTAGTTTAGGAGGGAAAGTGAATAATTAAATAATAAAAATACTATTTACTTATAGAGGACATGTGAGATGTTGACTTTTGAATTAAATAATAATTTAACTCAAAGTAGGAAGAAAGTGACAATTAAATAAATAAATTTTATTTTATTTAATGTTATAAGAGGCTTAGTGAACAATTAATATAATTATTTAATTATAGAGGGAAAGAGCATTACTGACGTAATCAGTTAAATAAACTTTATTTAATTAATCAAGAGAAGAAAATAAAAAACTAGAAATGAATAAATTAAATAATAAAAACTATTTAATTATCAAGTATTAAAGGGGAAGTGAAGGAGAATTAGAGTTTGCGGGTTTAAGATGATTTCTAGTGTCCATAGAAAGGTTTATTGGTTTATTTTATTGAAGATACTTGGAGATCTCTAAAATTAAAACTAGCATACACAAGATGTTTCTATTGACAAGTGTAGACACATATAATGACCTAGGCCTGCAAGCTCTATTTTGCCACGTTTTGTCCTAGCATAATTAAGATATTTTAAAAATGTCCTTGACTCAATTTCTACTATTAATTAAATAATTTATAATTATTTAATTAATTCATATCTTTTTATTCTCCATGATTATTAAATAAATAAATTTTATTTATTTATTTAATGCGTCACTAATTGTCTAATGTCTTCCTGATTATTAAATAGATAATTTTATTTATTTATTTAACATGTCACTAATTCTTAAAAATTCCTCTTCTTTCTAAAATAAATAAATTCTTATTTATTTAATGTTTGTCCACTTTCCACTATAATTAAATAATTATTTTTAATCATTTAATTATTCATTAGCCCTTTCTCTCCTAAATTAAATAAATTTTATTTATTTAATTTGGTCCACTCTCTTGAATTTTGAATTAAATTATTATATTTAACTCAAAAGGTTCCCTTTGTCACATTCTTCTATAGTTAAATAATATCTTTATTATTTAATTAATTATTTAATTTCCACCTAAATTAAATAAATTTTATTATTTAATTTCCTCTATCACCATTTTTGATGTGCTCATTTTAAATAAAGTCTATTTACTTAAAATAAGTCTCACCACCTAAATTAAATAATTTTTATTATTTAAATTCTCCTATCACCTCTTTTACTATGCTCATTTTAAATAAAATTTATTTATTTAAAATAAGTCTCACTTTCGAATTTCCCTCTTTTTAATAAATAATTTAAAATAAATTATTTACTGGCACATGACCCCACCGCTTTTGAATTAAATTAATTTTTAATTCAAAAGGTCAACATCACCTCTTGAATCAAATAATTTTAAATTATTATTTGATTCTCCAGCAACTTCATTTTGTGTGCCCAGTATCTCTTGAAACATGCATTTTTAGCCCTTGATTTGATTTCCTAAAAATCAATCTTGTCCATTCATTTCGAATTTGACCTAATGTTGCCCTAACCCTAATTGTGGGTTGTTATATTGAATATTTTCCATTGATTCTAGGGCACTTGTTAACTTTTAATCTTGGCCATTCACACAAAATTGCATTTTCTATAAAATGGCAATTTTGGTCTCATTTTGGCATATCTTGCAACCTCATATCTTGTAACCTCATATCTTGTAGCTTCATGTTCTTAACTCTTACATATTTTTCATTTTTTCATAGGCATATTTAGATTTTTTATGGCATAGTTTAGACATATTTAGATGCTTATTAGTTGTATTATAGCATTATACTACATGTAGCTATTCAAATCCTTCAACATTTGCTTAGGGCTTGTCATTATCATTAGATTGCTCATCATAAATCTAAGGGCAACATCATATTTTCAGCAAGTTGAGAAGGTATAATGGAGGTCAGTCATGAAGGATGAAGATATCTCATGAGATTGTTTCATTTATTCCTTTCCATTTCATTATTGCTTTCAGTTTTCATGTTTTGCATTTGATTTGCTAACCCTAGGAAAATTCCCATAGTTACATTAGTGAAAACATTCCAATTAACAAAACTGCATTTCAGGATCACCAATGTAACTAAGGGAATTTTCCTAGGGTTAGCAAATCAAATGCAAAACATGAAAACCCAAAGCAATAATAAAGTGCAAAGGAATAAATGAGACAATCTCACGAGATATCTTCGTCCTCCCTGAATGACCTCCATTATACCTTCTCAACTTGCTGAAATATGTTGTTGCCCTCATATTTATGATGAGCAAGCCAATGGGAATGACAAGCCCTAAGCAAATGTTGAAGGATTTTGAATGACTATATGCAAATTTCACATTCTTCTATAATTAAATAATATGTTTATTATTTAATTAATTATTTAATTTCCACCTAGATTAAATAATTTTTATTATTTAAATTCTCCTATCAACTCTTTTACTGTGCTCATTTTAAATAAAATTTATTTTATTAAAATAAGTCCCACTTTCTAATTTCCCTCTTTTTAGTAAATATTTTAAATTAAATTATTTACTCGCACATGACCCCACCACTTTTGAATTAAATTAATTTTTAATCCAAAAGGTCAACATCACCTCTTGAAACATGCATTGTCAGCCCTTGATTTGATTTTCTAAAAATCAATCTTGTCCATTCATTTCGAATTTGACCTAATGTTGCCCTAACCCTAATTGTGGGTTGTTATATTAAATCTTTTCCATTAATTCTAGGGCACTTGTTAACTTTTAATCTTGGCCATTCACACAAAATTGCATTTTCTATAAAATGGCAATTTTGGTCTCATTTTGGCATATCTTGTAACCTTTTTATCTTGCAACCTCATATCTTGCAGCTTCATGCTATTAAATCTTACATCTTTTTCATTTTTTCATAGGCATATTTAGATTTTTTTTGGCATAGTTTAGACATATTTAGATGCTTATTAGTTGCATTATAGCATTATACTACATGTAGTTATTCAAATTCTTCAACATTTGCTTAGGGCTTGTCATTATTATTAGATTTATCATTATAAATTTGAGGGCAACATCATATTTTCAGAAAGTTGAGAAGGTATAATGGAGGTCAGCTATGGAGGATGAAGGAAGGTATAATGGAGGTCAGCTATGGAGGATGAAGATATCTGGTGAGATTGTTTCATTTATTCCTTGGCACTTCATTATTGCTTTGGGTTTTCATGTTTTTCATTTTATTTTCTAACCCTAGGAAAATTCTCATAGTTACAAGAAGTTCTTACAAGGGCTTTGAATTTATTGTTATATGAAGGTACACATGACACTTTAAATTATTATTAAATAGTAAATAAATATAATCTAATATTTTGATTAATAATATTAATATATATCATTCTATTAATAAAAAATTAATTTAGAATATTTTCAAAGATAGGGTATAATTTTTTTAATATTTTCTTATGCTCAAGGGATCACAAGTTATATTTAAAGGACATGGAATTGCATTTATGAGCTTCTTTTGAGTTATAATCATTAATGAATCCTTTAATGTTGGAAATACTATATCCATTAGACAAATATATGAAAACATAATCCCATTAATAATAATATTTTTAATATTTTTCTTCTTCTAAATTCCTTTACCTTATGGTGCAACCCCATTTTCTTATAATATTCCAATTCAATGGCTAAATATTATTGACCATTACCATTTATAGAAAATATCAACCAAAGAAACAATAAATGATCCCATATGACAACATTAGGTTCACAAATTGATCCTTACTCTTGAATTTTAGTGGGTGCATGATTTATAAACATCACAAAATTTATTAACATTTTTCAATGTCAAACATAATGTGAAAATAGTATGTCGACATAACACAATATAAATACAAGATCTTTAACTCAATAAATAGTTTTCACATTCTAATACCATAATTTATTAATTCCAAAATTTCAAAAGGATATATATTATAAGGGAATTGGCCCCAATTGATTTAGTAATACATCAAGTGGAATTCATTGAAAAATTGTAGGAATTTATTACAACCACAACTTACCCATTAAGTTTCCTTGCATTTATTTTGAAGCCCATAGCAAAGGCATCTAAATAATTACCATAATTATTTGAAATGCCATCCATGATAACCATATTCATGGCCAAGATTTTAATTATATCAACAATCTTACAAAACCTATATTGTCCTTAAACTTATCATACTACAAGTTGAACAAGAATTTTATCCCACCATTCAATTACTAAGGTTGAATGTTCAAATCAAGAGCTAAAGGTTGACTACTACATTTATTAGTGTAGTGCCACTTACCTTAAATGTTGCCAAAAAGTGAGGACTTTGTCACTTTTTACTCATTTTGACCTTTGCCTATGGATTTTGAACCATTTTCAATCCCTTTTTACATATTTCCAAGCCTTTTGACAAAGTGTTGTAAAACATTTTCATGCTCTCCTAGGCTTATCATCACTTAATTAATACATTATTATGCCAAAATTACCCCTTAATCCTCATACAAATCCTATCTTTGTGAGTTATCTAAAGACAATCCTGAAAAACATAAATAATTACATTTTAAATACCGAAAATACTTAAAAATTCCCACGTGGACTAGGTCACCACCTTAGGTGACCTAGTCCTATGTGGCTTAAAATGCAATTTTAAGTTAATATCTTTTGCGATTCATGTCTCTAAAACACTAAGGTTACTCAGTATGAATTTATTTCAAGAAAATTAGGGCATAACTTGTATAAATAAGATCCAAAACCATAATTTCTCATTATGCACCATTCATTTTCACTTCTCTCAATATCCTACCTCTCCTTCTCAAGAAAACTAGATTTTCATCTTCTAAGTCAAAACAACACCATTTCTAAAGCATTCAAGGGCTAGATTCTACAACAACACAAGATCAATCATCAAAGGAAAAGTAAACTCCATTGTTTCATGCTTCCTTTCACTCTTTAATTCATTTTCTATTTCATTTGGCTTGATTACTCAAAAGGATTTTGACTAACGCAAACCCCTAATATTTAACCCTAACCCTTGTATCTTCTTTGCATGTGTGATTTTGAGGTTTTTGTATGCTAGTTTGTGAAGAAGAAAGGTGTTATAAAGGTGTCATCAACTCATCACAAGCATCCAAGTCAACCAAACCCTAGTTCAATATTGGAGGCACATATGTACCCTTTTTTCAACAAAATCTGAACCAAATATTTGTTGGAATCCAGTATGTAGACCGATGACTCCAATATCCTCTTTCAAGTTCCCAAAATTCCAAAAGAGGACTATGCCACCCATAATGGTGACCTAGTCCCTCTGAGCTTTTGTTTTGGGAATTTTTAAATTTCTAGAACTACCCATTTGATAAAAACCTGTTCCAACCAACTTTCCCAACAAGAGAACTAGGTCACCCAACTTGCCGAGAATGTCCCTGTGAAGATTTTAGACATTTTTTAGAGGATTCCATGGCCTTTCATCTACAAGTTTTCATTTCCAAGTGTACAAGTTCATATCTTTCCCATTTCCATTTTATTTACAAGCATTTAGGTTATTGTCTTTCCATTGTATATAGTTTAGAACTATATTGTTATGTTTACACTTATTTAGTTACTTTAGTACTATTTCATTTCCAACACTTAGACACATTACACACACATTCACAAAACCCCAACCCTCTATGACTGAACCCTAAGATAAAAGATGTAATGCCCCGCCAAGTAACCCTAAAGGAAGTTGTAATTAATGACTTAAGTGAACCAATTTTTTTTTTAAAGTGCAATTTTCCCCAAAATTTTCCTTCCAAATTCTTCTCTCAGCATCCATGAATTTTCAATATTCTCTTCCTCTTAATTAAACATGCACTTCAGTCCTCAATCAAAAATATCTTGAACAACCTAAATCTAATTGCATGTAAAATTGAATATTAAATATTAATTTAATTTTCCATTTTCGAAAACCCACTTTGAATTGAAAATGCAATTTCAATATCTTTCTATTTCTTTTGATTTAAATTAATTTCATCCAATAAACCTAATTAATTAATTTTAATTATTTAATAACTAAATTCAACCCTTTGGAGATTAAATTTAATTAATTAAATAGATTAAATTTAATTTAATTTAATTAAATCAAACTTTATTAATAGCTTTAAATATAACTTCTAAGCATGATTTTAATTTAATGTTAAATAATCACCACTTTAACCAATGCAAACATTCTAAGAATTAATTTAATAATCATACACTTTACATAATCAAATAACATTAACATAAGGTAAATCATGACTCTATAACCAAGATTGATGATACACTAAGGCTAGGGCATAGACTTGACACATGTTAACTAGCTACTATCTCCCGTTCAACTTAATTGTTGGATCGACATGCTCAAACCTATGAAACTAGGTGGAGTTGATGTCATGTACCTGCAACCTAAAACCAAGTACACAACATCATACAATATATCCAACATATAATACACACCGTGAAGAAGAAATAATGGATTCATAGGGTGCTCACAAGCGAGTGATGGAAACCCATCCCCTTCACCAATACAATCATCATAATTGACACTTTCACCATACATCAAATATTCTCATAAGAAATTACATTTTATATCAACTAACATCTTTACACCAATTAAAGCATGTAAACTAAAGCATCAGATAAATCAAATCACATCACATAATATAGTCTATCGCTCAATAACTGGCAATCAAATACAAACACAAGATCTAGTATCAGAATATCGAGAAACATAAACCAAAACAAAACAAGGAAACACTGTCCAATCAAGAAAGAAAAACGTAGGGGTGTTACAAAAGAGGTGTGAAAGATAGACATTTCATCCAATAGTTAGCTTCTAGGGTGAAAAACCCTAGAGGCTCATTGGGGGAATCATCTTTCCCCTTCTTCATTTTTGGTGGTTCATTTTGGTAAACCCAACATTCGTATACCTTAATTTTCTGATTTGGACCTCTTCCTCCTCCTAGGATTGCATTGTATTTCATTAAGAATTATTCAAATTGCATTCTAGGGTGTAAATTTTGCATTAGTGAAAAGTGCATTGTAGGTTGCATTTTTGCACTTAAAATCATTACAAACTATTTGAAATTCTGCATTTTTATTTTAGGTCAGCACTATAAAACATAAAAAACCACCTATATCAGTCCATAACTCCTGAAAAATCTCAAAAGATTATCAGGACTAGATCGCCATTCTAGGCGACCTAGTCCCTTGAGGATTTTGAAACTGCCCTTTATAGAGCTGAAAACCATGTTTTTAAGCCTTTTTTTTGTGCCATTACCTACTTGTAACAACTGGTTGTTTATTTGTAGCATAAATTTCATTAAATCTAGTTTAAACTAGCTCGTTTCATGCACTGCTTATTTTTAATTTTTCATGTATTACATTTCTTTTTCAGATTGTTACATAGTATAATAAAAAAATTACCTTGTTTTCCATTTGAAAAATTGTATTTCAAAATTTTAGTTTAAATAATTGCATTGCATTCGCTTCCCTCTCTCTTCAATACCATATTTTATTTTAAAATATGTGGCTTTGATCTGGTTTCAAATGGATTGTATAAATTTTGTATTCCTTCTGATGAGTTCAATGTAGATTATAATAATGAATTCATTAGAGAACATGTTCATAACCAAAACATTGACACTATTCTTAACACTACATTAACCTTCGATGAGGAAATTTGTTTTGACAATCATAACACTCATACTTGTACTTCTCCCTATACCTCTCCTTTTAGTGATGAAGGTATTCTGGTGACATAAGGCACAAGTGTTGAGGGTCTTTATTGTCCCTCTCCTCATCCCCCTTTTCCAACCATTCAACAACAAACAATTCTTGACACTACCTTACCTAGTCTCTCTAACCATAACCATGACCATCACCCTTGCCCATCTCCTAACCTCCCTCCTCGATACAAAGAGGATAGTTTTATGTTAGAAGATACCTCTAGTATGATTCATGAACCTATTGACCCTCCATTTCCTATTGCTCCTCCTCTTTGGGGTAATATATTTGACAATCATAGTGGATCTTATCTTGATGCCTCCCTCCCTTGTGATTAAGCATGCGATTAACCTCTTCCATGCTCTCTTACTAGGGTAGATGGTATGGAACAAGAGAATGAGACCCTAGACAATCAGATATACTCCCCTCTTACCCACCCCACTCTTCCCTCTCTCATCATTGATCATTCCCCTACTAGTGATGAAGTTATTTTAGAAGAACCATTCTTGAATCTCAAGCACATGAAACTTGTAGTTCTTCTAAACTCTCTCCTAGGGAGGATCTCATGATGAAAACCAAGGATAATATTAAATCTCCTTCCAAAGGGTATGTTAATATCATTCAACCTCAACTCATTCTCTCTCCACTTTCTAAACTTGAATTCAATCTCTCCCCACCTGGACCTAATGTGTTGCAACAATCAAATCAAGATACCATTTCTCATACACAAATGTTACACCTGAAACAACCCATGTTCCCCACCATCAACCTCAACACCCTTACCTTCATCCCCTCCTATCCTTCCTGCTACCCCTCGCTTAAATCACCTCCTTAGGGAGTATGACCTTGTTGACCAACTAAGGAATACTCCTCCCAAAATATCTTTATGGGACCTTATCCAAGCCTCCCCTCACTATCACCACATGATGCAAGATGCCTTACAACAAATTATTATCCCTTCTACCAGACAAACAAATGGCATTGCAGCTATGATCAAAGGCTTAAACACTGACATTGTTTTCCACCAAAGTGAGCTACCTCCTTTGGAAATGAAAATTAAAACTAAATCCTTGATGATCATATCTCAATAAAAAGTATCAGGATCAAATGAATCCTTTTTGATAATGATTTCGTTGTCAATATATGTAGTGTCAATCTCTTAAATAGGTTCGATATAGATAGATCGACCATCCAACCTTCTTCTATGTCCCTCACTAGATTTGAAAATATTAGACAAAAGCCTCTTGGTTTTATCACTTTGTCTCTTATAGTTGGCATGGCCACATAAAAAACATCAATCCGTGTTATGTCAAGTTACTTTTCATCTAGCCTCATTTTGGGCAGACCATGGATTCATGCAATGAATTGTGTGCATTCCACACTTCATCAAAATATGAAGTACATCTACAGTAAAAAAGTGTACACCATTGACGCTAATCCTGAAACTTACAGTGTCTAACACCTTGAGAAAAATAACTCCAAACCCTTTACAACTACACCCACTAGACTAGTGGAACCCGTACAACCCACATCCTTAGACGATGTTTTGGGTTCCTTAGAATTCACCCCTCCCCTCAATGGAGAAACCAAGACCAACACCAAAGACTCTCCAAAGTGTAACATAGTATTGTTGACACAAAACTCTCTAAATAATCCACCTCAACTACTTTAGCCACCAATGCAAAAAATGGCCCCTTACCTGATCTAAAGAAGCTGAAAAATCTCTATGGAAAATTTTATGAGATCATGAAGAGACTTGGCTATCATGGAAATGGTTGTGGTTCTAATCAACACGGAATTTGTAACCCTATAGAGCCTAACAATCAATCAACACATCATGGTCTTGGATTTTGTCCTTTCATCGAAATCGTCAAACCTTCCCCTCACACCCACTCTATCCCGCATCACCCTTCTAAACCAACCCTAGAAAGTGATCCTTTGCAACCAAAAAAGGACTCTTCTCTTAACACCAATGTAATCTCACAACCTCCTCTTGATTATTATTTTACACACTCCTCCAAAGGAGTATACAAAATATCACAATCCATAGAGCCTTGTGTAGTTATGACATCCTCTACTAAGGAAGCCCATTCCTTGTCGCAAACTAAAGGATCACCTTCCTCACTTGATCAAGAGGGTATCTTTTTGAGACTCCTCCAAAATAACTTGATCTCCCTTCCTCCTCGAGCTTGAAATAAATTTTCTAGAAAACATTCCTTTCGTATATACCACCAATTTCATGGTCATCACACCAATGAGTGTAAGGCCTTGAGTCATAACAACCAAAATCTTAAGGATTTTGGTGTTCTTCCTTATTTGGGGGCACCTCATTCCTCTAATTGATACCAACTTTTCACGCAACCATACATTCCCTTTCAGCTCACTCTTTTCCTGCACTAAGTGGGGGAAAGAGGCTAGTTAGCCTTTCTCCCTCGTATGTCACTTATCATTGTCTCTTACGACTTGTAGTTAACCTCTCATGAAAAAATAAGAGCAAGCATGGGATTTGGATGACATGTCTTAAGTTGACTCGCATGTGACATACTCCCCCTTCTTCATGACATAGCTTTTCAGAAACATATGACTCAGCATAGGGCTTTCCAAACAAGCTCTCATGCCCTTATCTTGTCTACTTTAAAGCAATTTTTCACTGTATGGTGATTCAAAATTCCTTTAAAGTGGGAGCATACATCACCACTCACATTTCATTGTGTGATTTAGTTTTTCTCATGATTCATTCTCTTGAAAACATTACACACAACGTTGTTTAGGATTAAGACATCTGCATTTTTCCTCTTTTGTATACAAGATGTGTCCTTTCCTCTCTTGCATACAATATCAGTACACTTGTACTTTGCCTCTCTTGGTAACATTACATATAATGTTTCCTAGGTTGAGACATCGCATGAACAAAAACATAATCCCTTTGAACACAATAACATCAAACATCACTCTCTTTTATGGTGCCTTATCAAAGTTATCATGAGGTATAACTTTGGTATGGTTTGAGTGGGAAGCGAAAGAAGAAGAAAAAATTTACCCATAGCCACCTTTGTGAGTACATACCAACCATGTGTATGTTTCTCACCTTTTGGGACAACTCACCTTATGAATGACCAATTTTCTATGGCCCTAGAGTGAGCACATTGTTTTATTTTCTTCACACAAAACCTTGTCCTTGCATGATCATGTATCTCATTTTTTTGTAATCCATCCACCCTTGAATTTATTTTGCATTGATGTTGAATTGACTTAGAATCTCAAATCCTTGGGGGCTTGAATACCTCCTCCTTCTTTTCCATTCTTCTTCCTTGTCATTCTTCACCATCTCCATTTGGCTAATTTAGTGTGATTTTGAAGCAAGTTCATACTCTCACTAAAGTGGGGGCTAAATGTGTCACCAAAAAGTGAGACTTTGTTAGTTTTCGCTCATTTGGACCTTTACCTATGGATTTCAAACCATTTTTAGTCCCTTTTTACATCTTTCCAAGCCTTTTGAAGAAGTGTTGTAAAAAATTTTCATGCTCTCCTAGGCTTGTCATCACTTAATCAATTCATTATTATGGCAAAATTACCCCTTAATCCTCATACAAATCATATCTTGGTGTTTTTTTAGAAGACAATCCCAACAAACATAAATAATTACATTTTAAATACCGAAAAATACTTAAAAATGCCTAGGTGGATTAGGTTGCCACCTTGGGCGACCTAGTCCTATATGGCTTAAAATGAAATTTTAAGTTAATATCTTTCGAGATTCATGTGTCTAAAACCCTAAGGTCAGTTATTATGAAGTTATTTTGGGAAAATCAGGGTATAACTTGTATAAATAAGCTCCAAAACCCTAATTTCTCATTATGCACCTTCCATTTTCACTTCTCTCAATCTCCCACCTCTCCTTCTCAAAAAAACTAGGGTTTCATCTTCTAAGTCAACAAGACACCATTTCTAAAGCATTCAAGGGCTAGCTGTTGCAACAACACAAGATCAATCATCAAAGGAAAGGTAAACTCCATTTTTTCATGATTCCTTTCATTCTTTACTTCATTTTATATTTCATTTGGTTTGATTAATCTAAAGGGTTTTGATTAAGGAAAACCCCTAATCTCTAACCCTAACCCTTGTTTCTTCTTTTCATGTGTGATTTGCAGGTTTTTGTATGCAAGTTTGTGAAGAAGAAAGGTATTAGAAAGGTTCCATCAACTCATCACAGGCATCCAAGTCAACCAAACCCTAGTTCAAGCTAGGAGGCCACTATCTTCCCATTTTCGGTAGAATCTAAACAAGATATCTATTGGAACCTAGATTCTAGACTGAGGACTCCAATATCCTCTTTCAGGTTCCCAAAAATCTAGAGGAGGACTAGGTCACCAATAATGGAGACCTAGTCCCTTTGAGTCTGTTTTAAGGTACCCATTTGATAGAAACCTATTCTAGCAACGTTTCTCGACAAAATTACTAGGTCGCCCAACTTGTTGAGGATTTCGCTATGAAGATTTCAGAAATTTTCTAGAGGATTTTAGGGCCTTTCATCTACAATTTTCCATTTCCAGGTGCAAAAGCTCCTATCTTTCCCATTTCCTTTCTATTTACAAGCGTTTAGGTTATTTCCTTTACATTGTATATAGTTTAGAATTATATTGTTATATTTACACTTCTTTAGTTAGTTTAATACTATTTCATTTCCAACATTTAGACACATTACACACACATTCACAAAATCCTGGCCCTTTTTTGAATGAACCCTAAGATGAAAGAGTTGTGAAAGATAGATATTTTATCCAATAGTTAGCTTCTAAGGTGAAAAACCCTAGAGGCTCATTGGGGGAATCATCTTTCCCCTTCTTCATTTTTGGTGGTTCACCTTATCTTGTGAACCTAATTTAAATAAAAATATGAAATCATGTTTGATTTTGACTCTTTCTTAAGCATGTATTTCCTATCAAATGTCACTAAAATAGTAATGTGTGTATTAATACATATTTAATAGAATTATTTTAATTATTTTATATAAAATTTGAATATTTAATAATCATATATCTATCATGGTAAAAATATTTGGCATATCATTAATTAAATAATGTTGATTATAAATTTATTAAAATTTTGAATCATTCAAAAAGAACTTGGCCATAAATTCTTCTTTATAAAATAAGATGGATAAATTTGTAAAGACTAACCCTTCAACCATAACAAGTATTAGAAATATCTTCTCATTGATTTTGTAAACCATCTTTACCTTATTTTTGGCAACCAATTTGACTGCAGGAAATAGGATCGTAGTAATTTTGAATTATAAGTTTCTAGAGAATTTTAATAGACCCATCTTGAGCACATATGGTTACAAAGGCCTTTGTCAAAGGTTGCATTACTTTAAGCCATTTTATCAAACAAATTTTATGCCTAGTTTATGATTCCCATTTTAGAAATTAATGTTTATCCTAAATTTTAGACTAGAGAGATATATTTACTTAAATACCATCATTTTCACCTAAATTTGTGATATTTGATGTTAAAATTTTACCTAAATGTTCCATAACCAATTTAAGAGAAAAATCAAAATCAATAGTTAAGTTTAAATAGAGTCCATGCGTGGGTTGGGGGCCCTAGATTGATTAAAATCCTATTGTAGCAAAGAGGTCACAAGGTTTAGTACCCACTTGTCCTTGTGGTATCAAAGGGAATTTCATGCAATTGTCACCCATCACGTTAATTTTTTTTACCAAGAACATTGTGATTTATAATGGGCTACTCCATTACTACGATTTAAAAAAATAAAACAAATATAATCCATGCATAGTTGATAATTTCTCATTCAAACATTAATAATGTTTTATGAGTACCTAACCATTTGGATCCTCCTTTATTCATTTCCCTATGTTTGTGTACTAGTTTTTTGCATGTTCAAAGCTCCCATTTCAATGTAGGTAGTATGAATGTTGGCAACTATAGAAATACGAAATTAACATTTTTAATTAAACATCACATTTAATCATTCTTCCCTCTTTCATTAATTAAATCTAATTAATTAATTAATCTCCTATAGTTCCTGATTTAATCAAATCACTCATATACATTTCCTCTCATTTGATTTAAAATAAATACAAAAATTGAAATCAAATGTCATATCACCTAAACTCCTGTTAGATTAATCAAATCATCATTATTTTAATCCTAATTACATGAATCCTCTAGATTCATCCACTTGCACGATAAATCATTTAAATTGATTTATTAAAAAAACCTATTTTCCCTCACAAGGGCATATTCCTTGGGAATATGCCCTCATTAACTCTCATGTTTGAATTTTTTGGACAAACACAATTCCCTCCAAAAACCCTCAACCATACTCATTTATTTCCATTTTCAAATTTGAATGGGAACATTGGCCAAAACTTGCACAAGCTTGGGCCAATCCCATTATGCCAAGTGGCTCTCTCCTATTGGATGAGATTTAGTCCCACATTTCCTAATCTTGGCTTCTCCTCTCTCAACTTCTCCTATAAGTTCAATGCATTTTCTCTCAATTGGATCAGCTACAATCCACATTTTGAAAGCATCTCCACAATAGGCAACTTGAGTTCAAAAGCATCTCATTGTCTATCATTTTATTTTGTTTTAGCAAGGATTGGGAAATAGCTCTTTCACATATTCAAAGAGCACCAATACATCATGGAATAGGTTGACATCAAGATTGGAATTGGAAATTGGCATTGGAGGTTGACAAAAGGCAAATAGAGTGAAGTTTGAAATCTCTTTTTTGAAGTTAAGACTTGGAAAAAGCATTTTTTAATGCTTGTCTTGGAGCTTCAATTCACTACCCTTTTTTTCTATTTTAAACCAACTCACATTTCATTTTGGGTTTAAAATCGAACACTAAATTTGATCTTTTCAAAGTTGGTTAAAAATAACCTTAGACATTTACTAGGTTTCAATTTGGACTTAAAATTGAACAAGGCAACTTCACATCTCATTTGGTGCTTTTAAAACGAACTCATCACTACTTTTTGGACTTAAAATGAACAAGTGTTTGTCATGTTTTGTAATCATTTTCACATATTAACATCATTTAAAATGTGTATGCGCTTCTCTCATGTTTCACAGCGATCTTGAGAATCAAAATAATTTTGGTGATATTAAGTTGTTAAAAAGATCGCCTTCACATTTCGATTTGGGAACTTAAAATTGAACAAAAAATCTTGCGAGTGTGAGTAAAATTATTACGAGTGTTCTCCCTTTGTTTCTAAACGAAGTTTGATCGAACTACGAATATTTTTACTCACTTTTTTAAATCTTAGAAGGCTTGCCTTGTGGGAAAAAGTACTCACCCAAAGGAACGACCCAACCGAGAACATGCTAAAGCCAAGCGACTTCCAACCAGTATATAATGGTGAATTATTGAGGAGAGTTCAAAAATCATGAGGATTATTCTAACGAGATGGACATAAATGGACTCTTTCCAATGTTGGATAATCCCCCATGAATGGAATACCCACATTAAAACCCTTTCTTTAGAAAAAGGCCAAATCCTTATCTATTTTGTTGGTGCAAAAGGTCATGTCCTTTGAAGCTGGCCCACGTTATACATTCATTTTTGTTGTAGAGATGGAAAGTATGCCATAGGAGATTCATGGGTACTAATGCTTGGCTAACCTGAGAAGTGTGTGCCATGGAGGGGAGCCAGTGTGGTCAAGCATTTAGCCATCCACACAAAATATGCACTGCTGGATTCATCCAAGTGGGAACCCAAAAAAATGTTGTCTCATCATCCTAGGGTTGTAAAAAGTGCTTGGAAGTGAAACATACATTGCTTGGTCCTAAAAAAATTTGAAAATAAACATTCACAAGACATTGAAATTTCAAACCCCATTCAAGAAACAAATACCTTTGACGAATTTAAGCACTCTTGCTTTCCCTAGGGATCATATCCTTAGAGGTTTCTAAGTGTTTGGATTCTATCATCATTTTTTTTAAATAAGGTTAAACATAGGAGACTTTTTCCCTATTTTCCTTGATTTCCAAACAATGGACTTTGTGGGATGAAAATGAAAGTGGGACATTAGACATACAGTTTGAAAAATAATCAAGCAAGTGCTTTTGGTAAAAATAATAGGCTAGAGAAAGATAAAAGACAAATTGGATTACACATGTGTTTTCCAAAATGATTTCTTGCAAGATCAAAATGCCAAAACCAAAGTTCAAGAAGCTTAGTCTGAAATCTCGTGAGGAGCATCTTGAGAGTCTTTTTGAATTTAGAGAAATATTGGTTTAAAATTTTTACAAAAAAGCTTCAAGAAACAATTTAGAGCTATATGAGTTTTACTATCAATAGAATCCCAAACTTTTTGAAAGGTTTGCTTTCCTCCCATAGGAAATATAACATGTTCTTCAACAATGAGGTCTTGTAAGAAGAAGTGTTATTCTATGTCAAGTCTAGGATCAATTTCAATCACGTTCATCCATCTCTCAACCATTAAATCAATAAAAAGTCACCTCACCAACAACTCTTCAAAACTTTGTAAACATCTTTAATGCTAAACTTTTAGGCGAAATCAAAACCACTTTGTTTGACTTAACACACCTAGTCAAACCATCATATTATACATGAGTTTTCTCTAGGATAACATCACTTCCTAGGGTTTACGAGTTCATCTTGTTTGGCTTAACATAATTGGCTAAATTATCAAATCATCACCTCACTTGACTTAACACAATTAGTCAAACTATCCTCTTATGTACAATTCCACTCTAGGATAACATAAATTCCTAGGGTTCACAAGTGCATTGATCACATTTTGTTTGACTTAACACATTTAATCAAACTATCAATCTAATCACGATTAATCAAAGTCCTAAAAAAATTAGCATTTCCTTCAAAGTTTCTTTAAGAGTTCCATTCATACGTATCACTCATCTTTCATTTATCTCATCCTCATCATCACTTTGATCCTTCAATTATCCTAGTTCTTCACTTCTTTGAACCTAAGGTTTAGACCGATCTAAAGAATTAGAGGTTCATCTCTTACATTCTTGAAAATTGATCTTCATTTTATGGTTCAAACTCAATCTCAACACAAGAAGTACATGGAGCAAAACAATGAAACATCCATTTCAAGTGATTTAGGCCAAAATGAAACAACGTTCAATCCAACGATAATAATTGAATTCCCAATAAATCTGCCTCAAATGCCTCAGAGTTCTCAACATGAGGTTCATATTGAGGACATCATTGCTAATGGAATGACATAAGAAAAAATTCTAGAAATAGTGCAAAATCCCGAGAGTCATCAAATTGTCAGTACCATGTTGAAGTTGTACCCATCCCAATACATGCTTGAGTTAGAAAAAGAAGGGGCTATACTCCCTTCTAACTTTGATGTAAGAACCCTTGTGGAGAGGTCTCTCAATGTCATGCCTTCACCTGCATCCATGCTTCCACTTAAAAATATCACTCAAGACATCCCCCAAGTCATATCATCTATTGCTTCAACCCCACCGGTTGTTAACAGGGGAAGTACCATGTTTCACGAACTTGAAAAAAAAAACCTTGTGAATAATTGAGGGTTGAATGCAAGGTTCGCATCAGAACAATCTGTCCCAGTGAATCCATTGCACCCATATGTCCCTCTCACATTTAATGATCATAACAATTCATCCTCATTTCACTCAACGCTGGATTAACCTCCTGACATACAAACTTCTCTCTCTATCTCACAAGGAGAAGGTGACATGTTTGGAGTAGGGGGAATCTTGGATCCATCATCATCACTTTCAGGGATTGCACCACCTGTCTTCTCACCATTTCCACACTTACCACTCATATCCACATCATCACTCAGGTTGGGTCTTCCTCCTCTTCCCACCATGAACTATTTGAATCAGAGCACCTTATCAAACCCACCAATCGTGTCATTTGTACCACAACAATCAACACATCTGCCATTCCTTAAAGTATGGTCTTGCAAGGACCAAGCACCTTGATCACACCATCCATAGCTCAAAATTGGATCATTAACATGACTATTCCACTCATCACAACTATTTCGGTTCTTCCAAATTTGCCACCATTACCACCAAGGCACAACACAACCAATTCATTCACCATGACGTTGCAAGATGCCCAACAAAAAGCTTTTCAAAATCAGCAAGCTGCACAATTAGCCGCTCAACAAGTGCAAGTGCAATTAGCTGCACAACAAGATCAAGCCTTGTTATGACAACAACAAGCTGCACAAGAAGCTCAAGCTGCTCAAGCTACTCAATCCACACAAGTTGTGCAAGCTGCACATGTCGCTTAGATGGCACAAGAAATCCAACAAGCACATGCTCAAGCATGAGCACAATTCCAAGCTCAGCAAGTGCAAGCACAAGCACAATACCAAGCTCAATTGCAAGCACAACAAGAAGCGTATCAGCAAGCCTTGCAAGACTACAAATTACAATAGCAGTATGACCAACAAAAAGTGTCGTTGGCACAATAACAACATGACCAACAACAAGCATTGTTGGCACAACAGCTGCAGTAGCAAGACCAATAACAGTCCACTATAGGATTTGACCCCAATTTTTGATGGCCTTTCATCGGAATCTCAACGATACATTGCCGGCTGACCAATGAATCAAAAAAATCAGTGTCATCGCTCAATTTTCGTCTACATCCCGACGGGCTGTAAAACATCAACCTCACGATGCACGCTCGCCAGAACCGCAATGCCCACTTCGTCGATCATGCGATGAACAGTACTCGGATGATAGGATGCATACCTTTGCCAAACTGTTGGATTAACAACATAAGTTCATCGTCATTACGACACAAGTTCGATGTATTGCCAATATCGTTGAGAGATCAAGACTGTTATAGCGATCAAAATTTCCTGAGAAGATATATCGGGAGGACTGGATTTTGGTCACAGCAATGAAGTTTCATCAATGAGATACACATATTGTCTCATCGACGAAGCACGAGCGAAGTATATTGGCAAGACATATATCATTAGAGTAAGTTTTGAATGTCTACCCGACCAGCTATGTGAGGTCATTAAGAATACATCGACAGGAGTCTTGGCGACATAATTTAGATTGAAATAGTGATATAAGTTCATCAAACGCGTGACGAAATAGCCAAGTCATTACGGAGAAATTTCGTCAGATACATTATAAATTCGTCGGACGCTTTTTGCGGTTCGTCGTACATTCGACGAAATAATGCACTTTAAAAAATATATATATATTCGTTGAAATGTAGGCATATCGTTGAGAGATCAAGACTATTATAGTGATCATAATTGCCTAATAAGATATATCGAGAGGATTGGATTTTGGTCTCAGCGATGAAGTTTCATCGGCGAGATACACATCTTGTCTCATCGACGAAGCACGAGGGAAGCATATCAGCAAGACATATATCATCGAAGTAAGTTCTGAATATCTACCCGACCAGCTATGTGACACTGTTAAGAATACATTGGTAGGATTCTTGGTGACATAATTTAGATTGAAATAGCGATAGAAGTTCATCGAACGTGCGACAAAATAGGCAAGTCATTACAGTGAAAATTTGTTGGATACATTGCAAATTCGTTGAACGCTTTTTGCAGTTCATCGTAAATTCGACGAGAAATTGCACTTTTTTTAAAAAAACTATTCATTGAAATGTAGGCTTATCGATGAAAGATCAAGACTATTATAGCGATCAAAATTGCCCAAGAAGATATATCGAGAGGACTGGATTTTGGTCTCAGTGATGACGTTTCATCGGTGAGACACATCTTGTCTCATCGACGAAGCACGAGAAAAGCATATCAGCAAGACATATTATCAGAGTAAGTTATGAATGTCTACCCGACCAGCTATGTGACACCGATAAGATTACATCGGCAGGAGTCTTGGCGACATAGTTGAGATCAAAAGAATAATCATTGGGGAGACTCACCATGTCAGGGAACTATAGAATATCCTAGCGATACATGATCTCTTGTCGATGATGATACAAATGGATCTAAATACTTATCGGGGTGACTCTGGGTGATATATAAAATTATTCAAGTCAACCAAGCCTTAACAATGTAGGATTGATGATATCAGGCCTGTTTGTAGCAGCAATAATGATAACTATTTTCTTGGCTTCCATACAAGCAATCTCCATCAACAGAGCTTTGAAACGAAATCCACACACAAGACAATGTTCATAGTGTAAAGTTAACACTTTCTTTCATCTTTGTAGATTGGTTTGATGCTTCAAACGATGCATTTCTTATATTGAAAAGTGCATTACTTACCTTATTGAGCTTCTCTATGTTTTGAGAATAGTTTAATAATCTCTACTTAACAGGGCCAACCACGTGAAGGTGGAAGCTCATTTGGCCCTCCCCCCCCCAACCCTCATATCACTCTCATTTCCCCATACCCGATCATATAACATTATTCATTCATTAATCCATTAATAACATATAACATTCATTCATTAACATATTCACATTCATTCATTCATCCATTAATAACATATAACATTCATTCATTCATCCATTAATAACATATAATATTCATTCATTAACATATAACATTTATTCATTAACATATTCAAATTCATTCATTAACATATTTCACTTTTTTAGTTTTTACATATTATCAAAAATATGGCTGTCATAATATGATTACAATCACTTTTTTTTTCTTTTTCTTTTTTGCAGCTAAAAAAAGATGAAGTGGAGTATCGTTTTCAAAATCATTTGTCCCCCCTTGATTTCTTCTAAGATTTTCTCATGATCTGAATGTATGCCTAGTCGTATACTCACAACGTGGACGCGACTGGAAGGGGGGTCTGCTGCAATAGGAAAGAAATGTTAAATTGATATGTTTTATTATTATTGCTACATGTATTTCATTAATTAAATGAACATCATTGTGGTGCTCTTTACCTAATTGGGCCACATCATGTTCCTGATATTGTCTTATAGCCTCATGCTCAACATTTTGAACACCCTCTAAATCTTGATCTCGAGTTGAAACACGAAAGATTACGTTAATTAATACACCAATTGCAATTAAATATGTTTAAAAGAACATTAGAGTGGTTCTACTTACCTGATGGAGCCACATCATGTTCCTAATCTTGTCTAGCTTGATCATGCTCAACATGTTGATCATGCTCTACATGCTCTAAAGTTGAAACATGAAAGGTTACATTCATTAATACACCAAATGCAATTAAAGATGTTTAATTATATTAATCCATACTACGTTTTGTATAGAACATGAATACATCCAGTACCGGGATGCACACCATGGCCTTCATTGGCAGGTTGCACTCCACCCTCACCAGGCTACATTCTAATGTCATGTGCAAGATTATCATTTTTTATCTGTGTAAAACAAATAGGCACATTATTATGGTGGAAATTAATATTGAACAGATTGCACAAGTATTCAATTTGAAATAAACTTTATTGAGTTTATTATGTTGTGGAAGATTGTGTTTGCCCTGTCGAGACTCTTACCTATTCAGTCAAGGCTCCATAGCCTTGGTCAAAGGCAATCTTTAGGTCCTCTTCTGTGGGCGCTCTGTTGAAATCAAAGCCTTGCATTTTTGCATGCAATCATGAATTTTGCTTCTACGGTGTGATAAAACCAAAATCGTTTGCAATTTATTATTTGGATGCAATATTTCATTTATTGATACTTACAAATCATGCGGCTACTTTCATATAACCACCAGAACCAAGTTTGTGCTGCCTGTGTTTTTCTAGTCTTGCCTTTGTTGCCTTCGATGTGTCGGGCAACCTATGAAAAATTTGAAATATGTTAGATAATGTAAAAAGAAAGATTAATCAATATATAATTAAATTGTTGATAGTATCACATACCTTCCTTGGCCCGATAGTATGTTTCCTTTCTTCTTTTCAGCCTTCTCCTTTCCATCTGACACGAAGTCCTTCCACTCCCTTTCCGCAATCATGGGGGGATGCTCGTACTTTCTGTTCTTCTCTAAATGTGACCTATATTGGTCCCTCACATACTTTAGATAGTTACCAGCTTTCTTAAGGACCTTGGTTCAGTTGAATGTTTTATCACCGAACAACACAACTAAATGGTTAATGAGCTCATCTTTTAAATCTTGATTTTGGGCATTCCACCGTGTACATATGGTGGGCCCGAAGAGCTCCAATGAAATATCACTTAGATGTTTATAAAAAACATAATTTCTTGCAGGAGCAGGATGTATAATTAGAAACTCAGAAGGGCAAGGTGTATAATGAGAAACGTAGATATGTGCACGAATAATATAGCAGAAATGGAGGTGCTCGCATTGGGATTGGAAGTCTGTATAAAGAAAGAAATTGATTCAGTAGAAATAGAAGGTGATTCTCAAATCTGCATTCAGGCAATCACATCGAGGAAAACACCAAACTAGAAACTAGAGAATTGGATAGGAGCAATCAAATCCCTTCTTCGAAAGTTAAATGAATATACCCTATCACATGTCTATAGGGAAGCTAGCAAGGCTGCAGGCCTCCTAGCAAACTGCGGAGTAAATCAAGGAAAGGTAATAAAAGTTGACAACTGCATGGAGTAGTGGTCAGAATTGCCAACACTTCTAATCACTGACAGTTTGGGCGGATGAAACATCTCCGAAATCTCTAAAAAGTAGTGAGCTGGGACAATCAGATGGGATAACAGATAAGACTTGAGCAACATTTAGCCAAAGCATTAGGAAGTTGTGCCAGACTCACGGGACAAGCACAAGCATTTATTGGAAGCTGAGGGATAAAAGGTGTTAAGGCATTGCTCGAGACTCAAACTTCAAAAGGACAATGAGGTATAAGTTCGGTGTGCACTATATCTTCTCGAATGAGACGTTGAGAGCCCAGTGCAAAAGAATTTTCTAAGTCGGTTCCCTACAAGTGATCGAAGCAATAGAGCAAATAACCCAGGAGATCCTGTAGGAGGGGAACCACTGGTGTGATGGCATAATCTATGAGGTAGTCCTTATTCTATTAATAGATGTTTTGGCTGCCAGAGAAGTACTGGTGGAGAAGCTTGGGGGTTTTTTATGCTGATCAACATTGAAGCGGTGGCAAATGCTATCTTGGAACTGCCCGTGGAAGGTATGGTGAGCTCCCTAAAATATATCTTTGGAGAAAATGGGGCAGGGGGAGACAAGAAAGAAATGGAGGTTGAAGCTGGGGAGAAATGCACTAGCAGCTTGCACCACCAGACCAAGGCAATGAGCTGCTTCCTAGGTAATGCATGGGATGTATATCGGGTGGGCATAATCAACAATAGCATGAATGACTTTACAAGGTTTGCTCAAAATGAGGATTGGTTCAAAAAAAGGAGAATGAAACATGTAGTAAAGCTGGGGTATGCATTGGGAGTAGTATATAGTTATGTAGTAGCATAAAGCATGATAAGCATATAGTCGGATATATAGT
The DNA here is from genome assembly GCA_007115665.2 of Sequoiadendron giganteum. Taxonomy (NCBI): domain Eukaryota; kingdom Viridiplantae; phylum Streptophyta; class Pinopsida; order Cupressales; family Cupressaceae; genus Sequoiadendron; species Sequoiadendron giganteum. The sequence goes on from CM021101.1 coordinate 139,821,663, forward strand.
GGCTATAAACAGGCAATTATAATGTACGCAAATATTGCCATTTTGTAAATCAATATAATAGAGCGCTATCCCCACTATTGGAATTTACTTAAAAATAATAATAATAATAATTAAAAAAATTTAAAGTACCTGGGACCTTCTCTATCTTTATGGGAAGGAAGTCCTCGGTCACCACAAATGTGGCCGGCAATCTTCTTATACTAGTAATACAGGAAGATCCAGGAAACGCTACTAAAATATGACTAGTAGTAGTGGCCTCTGCATCCATAGGTACTGACACATGTAGTGGCATGTGTTTGCTGCCAGAGGGTGGACTACCGAATGCCTGCATGGTATGTGTTGCCGATATTTTAGATGACAATATAGGCACAGATGATGGGGTCGGATGATGTGTTGTATGCGCAAGAAGATCAGGATTAACACTTGTACCATCCCCTACTTCCTAGGAAACACTTGCAGTACCTTGATCATGGCCAATAGCATGATCATGAGGACACAAATAATCTTGTAAAAATAACACATATTTTAGTTCATGACATAAAAGAGTACAAAATATAAAACCATGAATGAACTTATGTTATAATTAAAGATCTCATGATAGCTTACTTCCAAGTTTTGTGCTCTCTCAGACAATATTTTAACCCTTTCTCTTATCTCATCTGTTTGAAGCACTATGATTACCAACTTAAGGATTTCTTGATTGCATTTTTTTTTAACCTTCCCCATCATATCCACAGGTTTTGTGGAAAATGTGGTGTCATCATCACATAAAAGTGAGGCACCTCCATATGGATGCTATCTTGTACTGCTAGTTCCTTTCCTCGATTAGCCAACTGCAACAAGACTATTAAAAACATTATCAAAATTAACCCAATAGACTCATGAAAAAACCATAATAATAAAACATTTTGCTCATATCTAATTTGTACAATTACAATGAGGTAAACCTACCGAATAGAAGCACCTAAAGATGGATCACGATCTGCGCTCTAGGCTAGAGCCTTCCTCGTATGATCAATGTCCTGCTATGACAAAAAATAAATATCAAAAACATTACCGAAATGAAACCAATAGACTTACGAAAAAAAACATAATAATAAAATGGCATATTGGAGTCATTAATTGGAGGTTGGCTAAAATGGTATATATATAGTACATACCACCCCCATAGTAATTGTGTTTGTATCTAAATGATTCAAATTGTAATTGATTAGCAACTCCTCCCCTACAGTTATTGATTTTATCGCACATACGAATACACGGTTTCCCTCTCCTGCCTCGAATATACAATTGGGTTGCTTATTTGTTGACCCAGGTCGTGTACTATTTATAAACCCTACAATATTCCCTGATGCTTTTGGCCTCCCATCAATGTACCTAGCCAATCATTTATTTTGATCCTTATCTTTTAGTTGTATATAATTTGTTGATAGTGCATACCTACACATACTTCGTGTATATCAAACCAGTTGCACCCAATCTTTGTAACTATAATAGGGTCCAACATACTCCATCAACTCAGTAACTTTGTTGTAACAGACTTTTATGTCATCCATGCAAAATAGGCCCAAACCATGTAATGACAATGGTGCTATGTGATAAATCCTCTCGTTGACACAAAGATCAGTGTTTATTGGAGGAAGTTCCTTGGGTACCCATTGTTTCCATAGATGTTTGTACCTCAAGGGAGCCTCAATGGTTCCTATGCTCTCATCATCATAGGAACATGACCCCCCTTCAGCAAGAAAAAATTCCATGCGTTTACATAATTTTCTTCTAATCTTTTGACCTCTAGTTGATCTCCCTCTTTTAGACCTACTACATGTCTCGCTTTCCTCTTCTCTTCCTGAATTTCCCTTGCTTGAGGAAGACAAATCTGAAAAATACCTATTTTATGGTACCTACACTCATAAGGATGTTGGATGAAGTTCTTTCATGGTGATGTGATCCGAAGGTGACATTATGATTAATTTATCATTTCATTGATAGAAATTGACAAGTTATAAGGTAATCAAGTCTTGGTAGATTGCAAGTTATTGTTACTACCGTCCAAATGTGTCCATCACAAATCAAATCTACTTAACTTTTTAACTCCCAAACTTTGTAACAAGTGTTAAATGTGACTATGGTCCACCAGTTACACAACCAAGGCATCAAATGTATTCTCGAATTGTAATCAAATGACTTTTTCTCTTCATTCAAGTAAATAAAATTGAAGGGAAACACCACCAAGTGGTTTATTAGACACCTACATGACTAAAAATAGCAGCAAATTTACATTTAATTTCCATATTTCTAAGTGGTAAATAGGGAGGGAGTGTGTACTAGGCTTGGTAAAGTCATCATAAGTTTATGCTTTGGCAATAAAAATTGTTTTAAGTCATCTTAAATCTTCCTATGTCTAATTGCTAGGAGACTTTTGGTATGTTTTAAGGTAGGATGAGTGGTCGCATCAATGTTCTAATTCTCTATGACAAGGTTTCAACATCTTCAAATAGTGAAAGTTAGTGCTTATAGTCATTTGAAACAACAATATTTTGATTATGTATGATCCTATGATTTGATAACTTAAAATAATTGGCTACCCAACAAACTTAAAGTTAAAAGAAACTTTTTTAGTTTAAGGGGTTAGCACTTTCTTTCATTTTTGCATATTGGTTTGATGCTTCAAACAATGCATTTTTTATTCCACTTCTATCATATTGTATTCCCATCCCATTGCAATTGTTGGAGGAGTTGATATTATTAATAAACAATAAAAAATATTTTTAATAAATGATATAACTCACCAAATAGTAGAGGGCATGTACATGTTTAAACAAGTTAAAACAATTGTTGAAGATCTCATGTAAACCTGTCAAGATTTATGGTAATGGTTTTCAATTATTCTTCAAGAATGAAGCAAGAGGGAGCTCGAGTTTCAGACAAAGTACAAACCCTCATTTGTGCAAATAAAAGAAACCCAATACAAGCATTCATAGTCATGGCCATGAAAGATGTGTCAAGAGACAAAGCCATGTCCTTTTGATAAGAAGTTTTATAGAATGCATGAGTACTTGTAGGTGATAGTAAGGAAAACAATGTGCACAAAATAATAACCCTCATTTGTGTACATAAAATGAAAACCCTCAAGTTTTCCATAGGTATTCAAGGCAGAATCACAAATTTTAAAGTTTCAAAATGCATTTTCATATAAAACCTAGGCCAAGCCATAAACAAAATGGAAAGCAAAGGGAGAATTTGTTGTCTTTTCAAGACAATGAGATGGAGAAGCTCGGCCATAAAGTGAGAACAGAGCCCTCAATACCTGCAAAGAATGTAAAGTCATGGCCATGGAGTACAGAGAACTTCTTTATTTGCAATTCCAAGTGAATAATAAAAAGGAGGAAAGAAAATTCTCTACCTTTTTCTAAAGATGTTGAGAAAGCATGAAAAAATGCACAAAAAGACAAAATATATTCATCATTTTGGCATAGTAGAGCTCAAGATCAAGCGTTTTCCTATAGATATTGAAAAGAAAATCAAATTTTATGCAGACAAAAAGCTTACCCAAGCTCATTTAATCGATTTCTCATGAAAAACGCATACAAACTCTAGTTGAAACCTCCATGGAAGACCAAGTTAAAACCCTGTATTGACAGCTCTCATAGTTCCAAAAGTTTGCAATACAAAATAAAAATGCATTGAATGTTTGGTTCTAGTTTTGTCACTAGGGTTTGAAAACCCTAAGTATGTCAATAACTCAAAGGAACTTTTTCTTTGCAAAAAAATATTAATACCTTTTCCTTATGTTCATATGCATAGAAATTAGGATGTGTCCCCTTAATAACTTTGTATTTTGCATTGGCTTTCCAAACATGGCCGAGTCATGCCTTATTTTGCATAAATGTGAAACCAATTTGAAAATTTAAGCACATTATTAAAGTGATGAAATTATAAATCACTTTATTTAATGTTGTGTATGATGCAAGATAGAGATGTGTTTTCCTTCAAGATATGGTCAAAGGAGATAGTTAAAGGTTGATTTGTGGTTTATTCCAAGCATATAGGGGAGGTTGGAGGAAGTTGACAAACAAGTGCCAAGAATATAGGGGTTATTTTGACTTGGTTTTGGAGGGAATTGAGAGTATATTGGAGCAATTTTGGGTGCCTTTATCATAGGAGAGGTCAAGGCTTGACCTTTTCTTCATCCATGAGCCTTTTGGAGTTGTTTAAGGGGCTTTAAAATGGGCTTTATTGTTTTACATGACCAAAGGAAGTTCCTATCTTTGTGCAGCGTCTTTGCAAGCATAAAGTAACTTCAAATGATAGTTTGGAGTTAGTTCTTTCTTCTTTTAGCAAGTATTGTAGCTCATTTTTGGAGCTTTCAAGAAAAAGATAGCATTGTAACTCATTTTCACAGAACTTGTACTCAGCTATAATTTTATCTTTCATTCAATAAAATCAAGCTATTTTTCCTTCTCAATACTGGATATTGTGTGATAACATGAAATTATTGATATTTCCTTGTGATGATAATGTTTATCCTTGGTTCTAGTCTAGTTTCTCATGTATACAAAAGTGCATGTTTGTGCAAGTCATAGTTTGTGTTCTACCAGTTCTATGTAGGATTCAATTGTGAAGTCAAAAATTCGAGCCTCTAGGAAGGTCAGTTCCACTTGAGTTTTTTATCAAAGCCCATCTATGAAATACTTATGCAAAACATGTCAAAACTGAGTTATGTATATTGAAATGAGTTTTATTGATCACATTGTGTGTCAAAACAACATTACAAATCCTTAATATTTGGTGCTTCACGCTAGGAGTTAGTTTTATTTCATGTTTCCTCCTTACCCTTTTCCCAACAAATAGTTTTAGGTGAGTACCATAAGAGCCAACTTACTATAGAGGTTCTTTTCTGCTTTAGGTAACCCACAACCTAGAAAATTCCCATGTTTCACCAATATGTTAAGTTTTGCAACTTAGGAGGGGTACAATATTGAGTGATAACAGTTATTGGCATGCTTGGTGGGACTAGTATGATGAACTTCTCATCAAAATACTGAGAGATTTGGTGTTTTTATCAGTATTATTAGCCTTTGGAGGCAATATAAACAACACCATGGTGACTCTAATTACATATTAGTTGGTTTTAGTAGTCCAAATGCATGTAACTAATGAGGTTGGTGCTAATTGCAAGTTTTCTATCATTTGAAAGTATTTTCTTAGCATATGGTGACTCTATTTGGTTTTCTAACTCACATTCTAGTGTTTCAAGACCCTGTTGTTTATATACATTCCAAATTTGTTATCTAGACTTTCCTATGCTTCATTTTTTACCCTTGCAATGTCTAGTTATCAACACCATAATGTTTATTCTCCTCCATTTCATGAAAATTCATGTTTTTGGCCTCCAAATAGGCCTTCTCCTCAATGCAATCATCATTGCTAGTAGGAGAATTTTCAAACAGCTCTTGCTTATCATTTTTTGTAGCCTATTCATGCGTATAGTCAACCTTGTGAAACCCATTATGCTCTAAATCAAACATGCAACCTCCCTAGTCAGTCCCAAAATGATATTGATTTGGGCAACATTAAGAGTTTTTTGTTGTATCTCTATAGGCAAATTTCAGAAATGGATAGAGAAACACAATATAACATGCAACAAGAGGAGTTATCTTATCAAATTTCTTGTTATCAGCAAGAGTCAAAAAATAGAAGGGTGTATGAGGAAGAATGCTTGAACATGCAAGTTGCAACCAAAGAAGAACAAATAAAACAATTGCTTGCACAAGTACAGACATATGAAACCCAATCAACCTATTGCATTCCTAGTTTCAAAATGCCAAATCTTCTTGAGGCCTTTCCTCTCATACCAATCCAAAAAACCAAGAAGAGGAAAGTGTTGTAGAATCTAAGCCAATTAAAATTCCAAGTTTTAAAAGTTTTTCTTCAAACCAATAGTTGATTCCTAACCAAGAGAAGCCCTTTCAAATCCCCTTACTAGTTGAATCTAACATGGACAACTATGATGAAATTGTTAAGCTGGAAGAGCATGTGTTAACAATCCCAAGCTTCAAGGAAATCACTTCTTCTCTTCCCCAAGAGTTACCAAAGCCTCCTATACTAGCCAATCCTCTATCAACACTCCCTAAATCTTTTGAGGAGTTTCTCGATCATTTCAAATAGGAGGAGGTCGAGCTAGTAGTGAAACAAGAGTTTTTGTTTTTAATTCAAGACTCAAAATTGATTAAGGATCTTCCTCAAGTGGAAATAACTTGTGAGGTTAGTTATGAGGAGGAAAAATAGATATCTATTATTTATAAGCATGAATGGTGTGAATAATGAATAATCCAAAAAAATTCAAGTAGAAGTCAAGGGTGATTAGTTGCAAAACAAGGTACAAGGAAACTGGATGGATTAGAAGGACGAGTTGATCTTCTCATTTGATGAGTTGTCTTGTTTTGTTGATAAGCATGAAGATTCAAAGCAACAAGAAGATATCAAACAATTCGATGAGTTGTTGGTTAAAGAGGAAAAATAAAACATGGATCAAGAGGAAGAATATGGTCTTGATGAGGAGTCTATTCTCTCAAGTCAAGAAACTTATCATGAAGTTGATTTGCAAGATCTTAGCTATTTGGAGGAACTTCCTTTCTTCTGTACAAAAGAGCTTAAGGTTGGTATAACAAATGAAAGTTTTTTGGAAGAGGCTACTACATTGTTTGAACATTTACCTTTGCTCATTGAAGAAGAAAATCCTGATTTGGAGTGTACTAATGAGGATTTTGAGCTTGGACTAGCTATTCCTAAGAGCCTTCCAAGAGCTGATAGCTTTGACGAGTTATTAGCTATCTTAATGGAAGATGATGGTCCATTGACCATGGATGAGGAATCAACATGGAAATTTATCATGCAAGGTGAAGGTAATGATGTTATTTCTAATCATTCAAATTGTCTTGTCTCTTGTCTAAAATTAGCCATGAAACAAGACAACCATTAAAAAGGTAGAAAGGTTTGAAGATTGTAGCCATGATAATATTATATCAACCTTATTGGGTTCTTTGAAAGAAGAAGAAAACCATGAAGTTCCAAATCAATTTCTTGTACCACAAGAGCACCATAAGAGTAACATAAAGGATATGATCACACCAAAAGAGGAAAAAGTAAAAACCAATCTAAAGCTTTCAAGGGGATGTTCTATCAGGCATCTAACTAGGATGGAAACTAGCAATGCACCACAATTCATTATTTCACCCAAGCATGAGGACTCTATTGAAAGAGAGCATACCCAAATATCCTATCCATTTTAAGATAACATGAATGGTAAGTGGATTTGTGGATTTGTTTTCTCCAGTTATGAGGCATTGCGATAGTTGGTTAAACATCTATCATTTCTTCGTTTCCTCTTTGATGTTCACAAACATATGGAGCATTACAAGTTGCAAAGAAAGGGTAGTTACTTTCATGAACCAGTTAATGGTTTTATTTAGGTATTTCTTTCCTCAGTTAGTCTAGGTTAGGATAGTTTTTGTTTCAAGTGAATAAGTTTTGTTTTCACAGTTAGTTTTTTTTTAGTCATTTGGTAGGTTGAATAAGGCTGGTAGGTGTTATGCACTATTTTGGATGAGTTACAACATTATTCAAGACTATTTCTCAAGTCTTGTCAAGTTCCAAGAGTCGACACCATGCCTAATGGATAAGTTTGGGCCACTGGTCAAGATGTTTAGTAGGCAAACATATAGAAGATATCACTAATTTTTTTACCTAATTTAGCTTCTAACTCAATCAAGTAAAGTTGGGATAGTTTTTTCAAAAATAAATATAAAGGTACACATTAAATTCTACTAAGTTCCATTCATATACACAAAAGTATTGTCAAATGAATTGCAGTTCATTATGCAAATGTATACAAGAGAAAGATTGCACAAAATTTTCACAAATGTCTTTTATTGATAATTACAAATGTATGGTGTCCCACACAAGTTGTGGGAATAACTATTTCAATACAATATAAGAAATAAACTATACATTTGAAGAAATAGAAAGGAAAGAGCATATGGAAAGAGTAGGGATCCGTCATTGCCTAAATGATGAACCCCAAAGTTGAACTATTGCATCATTGGAAAAGTATGATCAAATTATTCTATTATGAAGAATTGGTCTATGTGCCTCTAGCAATCACTATAAAAATGTGAAAGACAAAGCTATTTTATTTATTTTGTCTTATCATATACCATTTTATGATAATGGGAGGGCCAATGTGCGAGAAGATCTTTGGAAACTAGGCATGAAAATTGCAAGTTAAAGAGAATGAGGGTGCCAAACTTACATTACTCATTGTCCCTTGGTCATCAATTTTCCCTAAGTGCCCTCAACCTGGTCCTTAGTGCTGGTATTGACCTTGTTTTAGCTCCAAACTTTTCGTTGGCGCTGGTATTGACCTTTTTTTCACTCCTCCAAAGTCTTCCTCAGTGCTGGTATTGACCTTTCACTTGTCCAATTTGACGAGCTACAACTTACTTTAGTTAGGTTTTAGAGTATGTTAATTAAATTTAAAAAAATTATGGTGCCATTTAGAGTAGTGAATATAAAGCAAGCAAAGCCTATTATGGCACCATTTAGACTAGTGAATATAAAGTAAGCCAAGCCTATTATAGTCATGAGGGAAATAATAAAAATCCTAGGATACTTTGTGAAATCATTTTCCTTGGTTAAAGGGAGGCCATAAAATATACCTTTGGATTTTTTCAATCTTCAAATATGAGGATTTGCAAGGTTCTTAGCAACATGAGTAATGGAAATGTGTGCAACAAGAATTTTTGAACACACATGGAATCTCCTTGCCAAAGAAAGGGGCTTCATAATTTAATATGATAATTTTTCTCAGCTCTAGAAATGATATGTTTCCTTAAAGAGGAAGGATAAACCTAAAAGGTAAAAGAGATGCTTAGGAATCTCAACACTTCCTTAGGATCAACCCCCTTCTATCCATAGGAATTGAAAAAATTGGGCTTGGCTAAGAATGATTTTCTATAACATTGAGTTTTATGCCACTATATATTTGACCTTAAACCTTTCCAGAAAATATCTAGGCATTGAATATCCTAGATAATTTCATGTTTTTCCTCCAAGAGAGTGAGAAAGGAGTCATTATAAAAATGACCATTGAATATTTGGGCTATAGAGTTATGAAAAGTAGCACCTTTAATAAGTTATTAAGGTGAATTTATTAATGTTAATCTTAATATTCCAACACCCTCTGTTAAGTTTTATATTCCTCACAATAAAACATGTTGATTGAAACAAACAAATATATATAGTCTAAGCTAACATCATTTTATTTTTCTTTAAGTTCTCCCTCAAGAACATCATTGGCTCAAATTATACAAGTCCACACTATGTGATCCTTTTTCTTACAATAATAACATTCATATTTATTTTTTAATTATTATTACCTCATGAGTATAATACATTCTCATGTTGAGAATCAGCTTTTAAATCTTCTCCTAATAGGGCCAAAATCACATCTTCTTGTGTTTGAGAAGTTATCGAATGACTGCCTTCAAAAGGCTAATGTAATCTCCATCTCAATACCAAGGGCCCACCATATTATGCATCGCCAAGGAAAGACACGTGGCACTCGCCGATGATATCACAATCAATAAACACCTTGCATCTTTGTATCACGCGAGGGCGGGCAATCATTGATCTCCACCATCGGCAATCGTGTTCATTCATAGTAGTCACCAGCACTGAACATATTCATCAAGCAACTTTTCATCAAGATTATAACATCACCATCGATTTTGAGCATGTGCATCTCGGAGCCGCTTTAGTAACCTGTAATATAATGTAGTAAAACTCGACATAAATATTAAAGCACTTTGATTAATAGTAATTTTATAGTATTAATATATTATATAACAATATTATATTACATTATATGAATTATAATGATATATTTGATATATTAAGATTATATATAATCTATAGATTAATAGTAATTATATTAGATTATTAATATTATTGGTATATTATTAATAATATTAATATTGTATTAGATTAATAATAATTATAATATTGTTAAATGATTAATTATATAACAAATGAACACTACTTTCAAATTCTTAGCTTTGAATGAATGGTTAAAGCACCAATGTTGAATGTTGCAACTCTAGTAGGCATGAATAGAAGTAGAGGAGATTGTTTGGGAGAAGAATTTTTTCTAGTGCTAGGTTATGTGTTAGGTTATATAGTGTTTGAGCCTAGCCTCAAACACTACAATTAGGGTTAGGTTATGTGTTTTCTTTAGGGTAAGGTTTGGGATTAGGTTTATGGTTATGGTTAGAGTTTAGGGTAATCCAAATCATAACCTAACCCTTTTTCTCGAAACCTTAACCTTGATCCTAACCCTCACCTTTATCCTATCTTTATAACCCTAACCACAACCAAAAATCTAACCCCAACCCTAACCCTAATTAACTAACCCTAGATATTATTTATTTTATTAATTAGTTGCATTCACTCTAATAACCCTAAACCTATCCCTAAACTTAACCCTAGCCCTATCCCTGGCCCTAATCCTAACCCCAACTCTAAGCCAAATATTAAAAAAACCCTTAGTCATAACTAGCACTTGCACCCCAATAACGTGCAATACTTACATTGATAGGTTGAGCCCACATTATTTATGATCGTGAAAAGTAGTGGATGGCATGAAGAAAGCAATGATCTATCTCACCTATCCCTCTCTACCTCTCCCTCCCTCCCTCCCTCCCTCCCCCCTTCTCTCTCCTTCCCTCTCTATTTATCTCTATATCACATATCCCTCTCTACCTATCCCTTCCTCCATCCCACCTATTTCTCTCTCACTCTATCATTCCCTCTCTACTTCTCTCCCTCTCCCACTTATTCCTCTCTACCTCTCTCTCCTTCCCTCTAATTCTCTAACTCCCTATCCCTCTCTGCCTCTCCCTCCCTCCCTCTCTCTCTCACTCTCTCTTTCTCACTCTCTTCTCACTCTCTCCTTCCCTCTCTACTTCTCTCCCTCTCCCATATTCCTCTCTATTCTCTCTCCTTCCCCCTCTAATTCTCTATAACTCCCCTATCCCTCTCTACCTCTCCCTCCCTCCCTCTTTCTCTCTCTCTCCCACTCTCTCACTCTCTCTAGCTATCTCTTTCCTTCTCTACTTCTTTCTATCCCACCTCTCTCTCCCTCCCTATCTCTATCTCACTTATCCCTCTCTACCTCTCTTTGTCCCTTTACCCTCCTCTCTCTCTCTTTCTCTATACTTCCCTCTCTCTTCTTTACCCTCCTCCTCTTTCTCTATCTCCCTCCCTCCCTCCCCCCTTCTCTCTCCCTCTTCTCTCCTTCCTCTCTATTATTTCTCTCTATATCACATATCCCTCTCTACCTATCCTCCCTCCATCCCACCTATTTCTCTCTCCTCTCTCCTTCCTTGTCTCTCTCCCTCTCTCTTATTCCTCTCCTCTCTCTCCTTCCCCCTCTAATTCTCTATATCTCCCCTATCCATCTCTACCTCTCCCTCCCTCCCTCCCTCCCTCTCTCCCTCTCACTCTCTTTGGCTCTCTCTTTCTTTCTCTACTTCCTTCTATCCCACCTCTCTCTCCCTCCCTATCTCTATCTCACTTATCCCTCTCTACCTCCCTTTGTCCCTTTACCCTCATCTCTCTCTTTCTCTTTCTCTTTCTCTATCCTTCCCTTCTACTTCTTTTCCCTCCTCTCTCTCTCTTTCTTTCTCAATCCTTCCCTCTCTACTTCTTTTCCCTCCTCTCTCTCTTTCTCTATCCTTCCCTCTCTACTGCTTTACCCTCCGCTCCAATTCATTCCAAAAACAACACTTTCTATACAACTTTAATTTTTCATTTTTCTATATGTTTATTGTTTGGATTTTATAACAAGAACACATTTTATTTTTATTAAAAATTTATTATACTATTTTATTTTTGTTTGGATTTTATAATATAGAAAAAAATTTATTTTTATTAAAAAATTATTATATTATTTTATTTATTTTTATTTTATTTTATTTTATTTATTATATAAATTATTATTTAATTTATTTATTAAATAAATTATTATTTATTTTAATATAGAAATTACATAAATAAATTATTATTTTATTATATAAATTATTTTATTTTATTTATTATATAGATTACATAAATTATTATTTATTTTATTTATTATATAAATTATTATTTATTTTATTTATTACATCAATTATTTTATTTATATTTATTTATTATATAAATTATTTTATTTATATTTATTTGTTTTTATTTACTAAGCGGGAAAGCATTTCAGCGGTAATGTTTTTGAAAGCAAATTCAAATTACTCTGTTATCTACGTCTGTCACTGCAACGTACTCCATTATCTCTTCAGTTAGCATATTGGTCATTGTAGGTCACTATTTTGGTGGGTCCTCTAGTATTTAATTAGCTGATTTTACCCCTGTCGTAAAGAAGTTCATGAGTTCCCACCGGCGTCAGACTGCTGGAAATGCTGGTGGGGTTCCCCCACGTAAATAGCCTATCGGGTAATTACAATATCCCTAAAACTTCATTCTAGATATAACCCTAATACTATAATCTTTAATTGTAATCCTAAACCCTAACCCTAATTTCATATATAATCTCAAACATAACCAAAACTCTAAATCTAACCCTAATCCTAACATTATTTTTCCTAACCCTAACCCTAACTCTAAACCTAACACTAACCCGAACACTAAATCCTAACCCTAATTAAATACCCAATCATAACCTTAAATTGTAACATCATCCTTTGAATTGGATACTACATCAAAAATTATGTGTTAGAATCATTGCTTCCATTGTTGGCATTTTTACATTGGGATGCATATATTTTTAAAATCAACAAAATCTTTTAATGTCTTGCCAAAACTAATATTATTAATTGTAATATCAAACTGATAAACATGTATCCAATTTATAACATAAATAAGAAATATATGGTAATAGTTTCTTCAAAAAACAAAGTGATGTGGACTAAAAGGACTATAAGATATCCATAAAAGAGATCTACACATAATGGATTTGTTGAAAAGGTTTTACAAACTTCCAAACAAATGCAATTGGTAGATGCAAAGAAAAATTCCACAACCTTCACCAAAATCCTATTGGTTTCCTTAATATGGGAGATTTGGAACAAGGTATAGACATCTATCAAAGCATAATATGAAGATGAATTTTTTCAAATGTTGTGGTTGTAGATGCCCTTTTAAAATTTATACAGAGTTTGGAAGGATAGAAAAAGCTTGTGAACTATTTGAAAAAATGTCTCAAAGAATTGTAATCTCTCAATTTATTTTAGTGTCTATTTTGTTATACCCCATGTCCCAAATTGGGTATAACACAATAGACACTAAAAAAAATTGATAGATTGTTATGAGGGCAGTGATGAGACTTTTCTAATTAGAGTGTATTCCATGAGATTGCAATTATTCGAGGCATTGTGTCAAATAGTTCATGAGCTTTGTCTATCCTCCCACATTTTGCATAGATTTCAAAAGCGCATCTACAACCACAATATTTGAGAAAATTCATCTTCATATTATGTTTTCCTTATGATTGTTTGACTCTTATACTAAATTAATATGTTCAATTTATGTTTCCTAGTTGATCTAACTATCCATAAATGGCAATTTAATAGTGGAAAGATATAATCCTACTTTGGTATAAATTGTATATGCAATATCAAGGTATGAATTAATATGTTCAATTAAGAGATGTTAAATGAAATGAATAAAACTAATGTAATGTAAATAAGGGAGACCAGTGCCTTATTGGGTAAAACGGAGTCAAATGAAAGCCTTTAATGAATGGTTTCTATCTAGCAGGTCCTCTAATTGTTTGGCATATAACTATGATTTTACAACTGGTATAAACATGCAAGAGTGTAATTGATAAACCCTACTTGAGGTAGAATATCAAATATAATTATCTGATTCTTCTTATTGATCCAAATGGCATTCCCAGATTACTATAATTTATTGAAAGGATTTTTAATTCTTCTTTAAAGAATCCAATAAACCAAATCACACAGAAACAAAAAATGTGTACTGATAAATCGAATATATACTTGATACTTCAATTTAAACAACCAATAAACATCAGATTGGAGACAATCAAATAATCGCAAGAATCCAACAAACAATTGATACCAAAATGAAGTCACCAAATCAATAGTCTTTCATTATCTCCTTCAAAGTTCATACATGCAACATAATCTCCTTGAATGTCATCATTTCTAAAAATTTAATGCTTACAATAGTCTATCCTATTCTAATTCTATCTTCTACCCCTTTACATTTATCCAAAAACGGACACTTATACATCAATCTGCAAAAGGACGTGCCTTTTCAAAAAGGTTTAAAGCATAAAAGGTTTAACAAATCCACTATTAACTAATTTCTCTTGAGCCACAAATGGACTACAGACATATGCTCCATATAATCTTGGCACTCATGAGTGTCGGCATCTCCCAACACATCGTGGATCAAAATCTCCACCATTATCATTTGCTCATTTTTCTCACCTGCTGCATCCAATATCACATCTTTCGCAGTGACTGTCTCCAGCATCCCTTGGAGTATTGTTTCGCACTCACTTTTCCATGTAGTCACTTCCTTCATTTTCCCTTCATCATCACATAACTTGGTCAATCTATCTTCGACAGCCTCTGTCAATCCCTGCATATCCCCTTGTAACTCCTCAAAGAAATCCTTGTGCCTATCCATAATACAATTGGCATTTTCAATCTCTTCACTACTAGGAGTGTCCTGCTCCAATTCCTCAATTCTTTCCTGAATTCTACTATCCACTCTCTTGTGTTCCTTTATTGCATCTACGTACTGTGAATGTTTTCCCTAGAGTTTATTTAACCAAGTGGTTAAAACAACCTGCCTTTTTTTTATGATTGCACCAAATGCATCCATTCTCCCTTGAGAGTATGTAGCTAACCCTTCCCAATGGTCTTTTTTCTGTGAACTCGCACCTTGAGTGAGCATCCTTGTTGGTTTTATTACACCACCTACCAAGTCTTTCAAGAGTTCATTCTCTCTCAACATCCTCTCATTATTGGTTTTGTATGTCTCCCTTTCCCTTATCAATGCTTGGATTTGGGCTTTATTCAACTTGGCTATATTTATCCCAATATCAGCAATCGCTACAAGATCAACCTCCCCAGCCTTCAGGGTCATGACATGTCTGAATGCCTTTTCGGTATCAATAACAATTGATTTCTTGTGAGGAGGATATGAGGCCTAAATCATCAATGTTTCATCATCAGGATTGTATCTTGATCCTATGTATACCTCTGTCACCTTCTCTATACTGAGCTTGTGGGTAGCATTGTTATCTTTTAAGAAACTATTAAAAATTAATGTAGAATTCATATCCAAACTTGGAAAAATTATAACACTTTCCTTTTCAAGCAGCTCCCTCCCCTTTTTAGGGGTGACGTCAATCATCTCTTTGTTGACTTCATCCTTTAAGCTTTTTAACAGTTGATCCTCATTCCCTAGAGTGACATTGTCAACCTGTCCCCTTATCTCTTTCCCTTTTTGCTTATATAAAAATGTCTTAAACTCTGAGGTCTTTATAAATTCATCATCTGATATGAAAGACCTATAGTATTCATGTCTTGTATCTACATCCATGGTTTCCTCAACATCTATTTCTCTCGCAACATAGGCATACTCTTGAGTCTTCATTCTTGAAACTTTCCCAAATGAGCTTTGTGGCTTGTCTATTTTTGAAATCCCCTTAATGGAGGCTAACAACTCAACATCCACCAACTCCTGATTATGTTTTTCAATCACAATTTCAGCTTCCTCTGCCTCTAGGTAACTGATTATGTCATTAGATTTAAAGGGCACATGATGGTACCCTCAAAGATTTACTTTTTGTCTGGCATAGTGGATATACCCTTATGGATCAAAGTTCTTTCTCATTGGTGCTCTTCTCATGTTGTAGTCCAATAATTTGTCCAGAATCAGATCATAACCTTCCTTGGCTAATACAGTGAAATCACTAAAACACAATGTACTAGGCATAAAAGCATGTTTCCCATATGAAATTAAGTTAATAACACTTGAGTAATCCATTTTCCTAACAATTTCTAGGTATGCAATTCTATCTGGGACAGTTCTGGACAAAATGAAAGGTGTATCCTCAAAGCCATAAACCCTAATCATTGTGGCATTCTCTAAGCAATACCAATCCCCCCATTTGTGGTTAATTGGTCCATTTTAATCTCTAGGCCTAAGAAATCCTTTTACCTGTTCAGATAAAGAATAATCACAAGGATGGCTAAAAAATCTATACAAGGGTTTCACAAAGAATTCTTCAAAATGCAAGAAATTTGAATTGGTAAACCTGCTGTCCCAAACAACGGTCTATAATTAAATACGCAATGGCCTACCTTCCTTGTCAGATTGTGAAATCCTCAGATCCTGGGGCCATAAACCTAACTCTTGTCCAAAATACAACACTAAGTGCATTAGCAATGAGTAGTTTCTGAGATGGAGAACAAAAGAACCACTCTTTATCACCATCAAACCTGCATCCAACTCCTTAAAAACATGTGCAGCATATTCAAATGATCTAGAATTGTGATATGAATTGTCTGCAGCAATCACCATGGGCACAAACACCATATGCTCAGCTACCTCCATCCCTAATACCTATCCCACTGAGTAGTAAGTATATTTTAGGTAAGGTTCGAAGAGGTCTACATGAAAGGGTGGCCCCTCACTGTCTTCCATTGGAGTAGGTTTGCCATGACACCTAATTCTATGTAGAGGTAAACTCCACCCTTTATAAATGGTGTCCATCCTTCTGAACTCACTATCGAGCTCTTCACTCACTACTTTCTCACTGCATATTCCCTCCATTCTGAAAACCTCAGCAATCGCATTCTTAGATACATGTATTAATGGATTCCAAAAAAAATCACATATAGCTTTGTTTTTTGAATCATAGTGTCTAGCCAACAATTTTACCAGTTCGACATTAATAAAAACATTAGGGTACACTAATTTCCCTAAATTGAGCCTCCATGGATTGCATACTAGCTCAAAGTGATTTCTTTTGTGGTAATGGAAATTGAATAACTCATAGCCTCTAATTGAAGTCCAAAGATCACCTATAAATTTGCATTTGTCATCCAATTTGTCAACTTCCACTTTGAGTTGTGCAGAACGCTTAGCTTTAGGTCTAGAATGAGGTAACTGGTCTATGAGGTCTTGATTTAGCTTCCTTTTAGTACCTTCTGGTTGCAACTAAGTCTTTTTCTTTTTTGCTTTTGATTGGCTTCCCTCCTCGAGTTTTCTTCCCTTTAGTTTTCCTGAACCAATGCTTTCCATAATTCAATTTTTTACGAATTCTAAGAGGACGAGAAATTTACTGTAACTTCTTCCAAACTCAAGCAAAGTGAATGCCTTAATTGCTCTGCTGGTTCCCTTGCTCTCCTTCGCTTTGAATTCTATGAGACAATGATTTCAATTGATCATACACTGATATGCAAAATCTCCTACGCTTCGTGGCACCATTAATGTCTTTACCGATTGATACATGGATGCTCCAAGTTTTTTTTTTGAAATTCTCGCTGTCACATCAGGGCTCATACTGGCAAGACATTCCAAATCTCTGGCCGATCCGCCTATTCAATGTTCACCCATCTGCCAAGACATCTTGTAGTTTCCAAAAAATCACAAGTCTCCCCGATAGTTTCTTTACTTTTTCTTTTTTTAATGCCATGACTTTCACCGAAACGAATATTGCTCAAACTTAATGAATCAGGCCAATGGTTCTTTGCCTTACTCCAAAAGTACTTTGTCTCACCGAGATGTTCACTTTATCGACTTATGTCGCCGAGACCAAGCAATTTGTTCTGGCAACAGAATAATACTCACTCTGATGCCTCTTAGATCTCCCCACGGTGACATGTCTCATTGATACGCCTCTTCTTCGGCAAGACAATGAGCATCGTCTTATCAATACCCTTTATCTCCACATGCTCAATTTTGTCAGTGTAACCCAAGGGGTCGGTAAGACTTTTATGAACTCTTCCCGGCATCGTTTGTCTTACCGATTGAGTCCTCCTTTTGCTTTATTGGCAAGACCAATAGCGCTTCGGCCAGTGTTTTGAAATCTCTCTCTGATGACCAAAGTCTCTCTGATAGACTTTACTGTTCTGCAATCGGCAAAAGGTAACTTAGCTCGATATGACCTTACACTGTCATACAAATAGCTTTTTCTTGACGATTAGTAATACAAACCCGCATTCTCCTAGTGTATAACTTTATCGGTATGACCCGTTTGATTGCTCGCCGATAAGATAACATCGGTAAGACATTTCAAACCTCTGGCCGATCTACCTGTTCAATGTTCACCCATCCACTAAGATGTCTTGCAATTTCCCCGACATCACAAGTCTCTCTGATAGTTTCTTTCTTTCTGCTTTTTTATTGCCATGACCTTCACCAAAAAAAATATTGCCTAGACTTAATGAATCGGGCAAACAGTTCTTCACCTTACTCCGAAATATTTTCATCTCACCGAGATGCTCACTTTATTGACTTATGTCGCCATGACCAAGTATTTGTTTTGTCGACAAAATGATACTTGCTGTGATGTCTCTTAGATCTCCCCGCGGTGACATGTCTCACCGATACGCTTTTTCTTTGGTGAGACGATGCACATTGTCTTCTTGACACCCTTTATCTTTGTATGCTCAGTTCTGTCGGTGTAACTCGAGGGGTCGGTAAGACATTCTGAATTCTCCCTAGCATCATTTGTCTCGGCGAGTGAGTCCTCCCCTTGCTTTATCGGCAAGAATAATAATGCTATGGGCAGTGTTTTAAAATCTCTCTCCGATGACCAAAGTCTCTTCGATAGACTTTACGTTACTCCAATCGGCAAAAGGTAATTTAGCTCGATGTGACCTTACATCATCATGCCGATACTTTTTATCTTGTCGATAAGATATACAAACCCGCATTCTCTTTGTGTATAACTTGATCGATGTGACCCTTTTGATGTCTTGCTGATACACTTAGGATATGTATATTATCATCGATGAGACCTGCATCAACTTATGCCGATATTTTCAGATGTAAAAATTTTAATGTCAGATGAAATTTATGGGGCGTTATGGCACAATTTTAAATCGAATTTTTTTGTCTGCATTATGAATCTTTTTTGGGAGACTAATAATCATGAAGAAATAATGAATTTGTCAAAATTTGATAGTTCCAACAGCATGAAGTTTTGATGTTTCAGGACAGTACTAGCATTTGAGTTATAATGATATATTTAGAGCTCATGGCTCTCCTTTGTATAAACATATCACAATTTTGAATAATATAATCAAGTGTTATGTTGTTCATCTCACTGTTATGGTGTGTATGATTTCCATTTTTGCTTTAATTCAAAGAGTAAATTAAAATGCATGGATGGAGTCATAGATGGATATGTTTGTAAAGGGATTTGATAAGAAGTATTGAGTTAGGATAGACATTGCCATTGTTGTAATGCAATATTGTTAGAGATCTTATATGCTATGTGTTTGAACCTGTTATGGAAATCTAATATTTGTGAATTCGACTCCCCAATAGTGTATGGCACTGGCCTAAATCATATGTGTTTGTAAGATTTTGTGTCTGTTTGTCTTAGCTTAGAGCTTCCTGCCAAATTGCAAATTAAATTACTATCTTAAGTGGTGAAATGTTGTTGTAATCATCTCATGCTCCAAGTAGTTGATACTATTGATGCTTTTTTATTGTTTAAATTGATATATCAAGCATATATATATATATATATATATTCAATTTACCGATACACATTTGCTCTATTTGTGTGATGTGATTATTTGGTTCTTTCAAGTAAAGATTAAACCCTTCTAGTCAATCACAGTAACTAAAGAGTATTAATTGGATCAATAAGAAGAATCACATAACTAGGATTGTCATTCTATCTCAAGTAGAGTTTGTCAGTCATTTACTTGCACATTTACACAAGTTATAAACTACATCTGTGTGCCAAACAGTTTGAATTATTGCCAACATAGATTACACTTTTATAGATCTTCATTAGACTCCATACACCCAACAAGGTAGTGGTCTCACACTTTCATCTTTTGGTTTATCCATTTTATTTTTTACATCTGTTAACTGAACATATTCTAATATAATTAAAATTAAAAACATCATAAATTAATTATGTAACCACCTAAGTCAAATATAAATATTTCAAGAAATTAATAACAAATAGATAATAAAAATTAATTTCATTCATCTTCTTCTTCATCCAACTCTTTGTCTGTATCATCTGATCCAGATTCAACATTGTAAGGATTGGTCATATCATCATCATCGTCATTGATATCAGTTTTGATAATGTCATCATCCACATGGATATCATCTTCATGAACATTAACTCCTACATCATCATGATCTAGTTCCTCCTCTTCGACATCTTCATCAGGCACATCATCAATAACTGTTGATCCTGTCATCATCTACATCATCTTCTATTTCTTCAGTATCTTCTTCTTCCACCACATTATACTTTATCGGCCTTCCTCTTGGATCATGTCTAACAAAATATGACCAACCCGCTTTACCTGGAACCTCTGAGTAAAATACCTGCTCACATTGGCTTGGAAGAACATATGGCTCATTTCCAGCTCGCTCAAAATACCTTGTATTAACCATGGGAAATCCATTATCATGTTCAATAATAGTTCTCTCGGGATCATTTTCATTCAATCGTAGCCTGTACCATAGGATGACGAACAAAAATAATTTGAAGGACTTAAAGTCACACTCAATTATATCATCCAAAATCCCATAGTATTGATTTTCTGAGACTTTTGGATATATTTCGCTTCTAGATGAAACATTAGTCACCTGGAAGAATGCAGTTATCCCAGAATCACAAGGTTTCTTCGTGTCATCCAACTTTTTGATTTGAAATTTAAGACCATTGCACCACATAGCCTTGTGGTGTTTCACCTGCAATATGTCAAACATGCAAAACTTATTGCAATATCGTCAGTTGATAAACATATTTATTCTTGGCCGAATGTATGCAAAGAAAAAACTCTCAACATATATATACATCAATATAATTCAAAATAATTAAATAATATGGGTGATTAATATATTTATACATACCATTTTATCTCTTAAACCATATGCTAAATCAATTTCCCTTGGTGTAACATTGGAATCTCCATTA